>CM062820.1:1551739852-1552172352 GCA_031772625.1 Pinus tabuliformis
TCAACAAACCATAGAGAGAGTATTGAGATAGCAAACAGGTGTTCATTTGGCATTTGATCATCCACCATTTCTTCTTCATCTACAGGCAAATTTACTCTAGACAAAAAGTCAGCAACAACATTTTCTTTACCAGGCTTATCAACAATGGTCAAATCAAACTGTTGCAGTAAAAGCAACCATCTAATAATGCAAGCATTTACATCTGGTTTGTTCATTAAATATCTAATTGCAGCATGATCAGTGTGCACGAAGGTTTGATACCTGTGATATAATGTCTAAATTTGCTTAAGGAATGCACCACAACTAGGAGTTCCTTCTCAGTCACCGTGTAGTTTAACTCTGCCTTTGACAAATTTTTGTTTAGAAAGTATATGGAATAAGGTAACTTTTCATCAATTTGTCCTAAGGCTGCTCCTATTGCTTTCAGTTCGAGGCATACGTTTGAATGTGGAAAGGTAGGGCCCAGTTTGGGCCTCTCAAAATTGGGGCAATCACAAGTTTGCTTTTCAAGGTATCTAGGGCTTCTTGACAGTTTTCAGACCATATGAACTCGACATCTTTTCCTAAAAGACCAAACAATGGAGAGGCTAACTTACTTAAATCTTTAATGAATCTTCTGTAATATCCAGCTAAGCCTAGGAAACTTCTGACATCTCTCACCTTTTGAGAAGGTGGGACCCTTTGGATGATGGCAACTTTGTTGGGGTCCACCTACAATCCTTGTTGAGATAGTGCATGACCTAGCACGGTCCCTTCAGTCATCAAAAATTCACATTTTTCCAGACTGAGGAACAAGTTCATTTCAATACACTTGTCCAAGACTTTTCCTAGGTTAGATAAAGCTTCCTGAAAGTTAGAACCATAAGGAGTGAAATCATCCATATACATTTCCACTACATCACGAACCAGTTCAAAAAATATACTCAATATTGCTCTCTGGAAAGTGGCTGGAGCATTGCACAAACCAAAGGGAAGGACCCGATATGAAAAGGTACCCCAAGGACAAGTGAAAATGGTCTTATCTTGGTCTTCCAGGCTGATTTGGATCTAATTATATCCGCTAAACCCATCTAGGAAGGAGAAAAACTTTTTCCCTGCCAGACCATCTAACACTTTATCTATGAAAAACAAAGGAAAATGGTCCTTTTTAGTCGCTTTGTTCAATTCCCAATAATCGACATAGATTCTCCAATTACCATTTTTTTTTGGCACTAGCACCAAAGGAGATACCCATTCATGTCAGAGATGGGGTAGATGAATCCTACATCAAGTAATTTTTGCAATTCTTCCTTAACAATGTCTTTAAGGGCTGGATTCATCCTTCTTTGAGGCTGCCTGACTGGTTTGCAATCTTCCTTAATGTATATATGATGAGTACATACTGAAGGGTGCACTCCCTTCATCTCCTTATAACTCCTGGAAAAGGAATCTAAATGTTTTCTCAATAAGCTACACAGCTCCTTCTCCTAGGAAGTGGATAGGGATGGATTGATTATCAAGGTTCTGTCTGGGCCAAACACTATATTCTTACTATGTCCTCTAATGGAAAGGTACTGGGGGGTGGATTCTGAATTAAATTCTCAATGATATCATCCTCATCTTGCGGTTTCCCTCCCATGGTAGTTTCTAATGTACAAAGTGGTGTAGAATAGACTTCATCCTCATCCTCCTCCTCCAACCAGAGAGGTAGATCATGTTCTAGAAAGGGTTGGTCAAGAGGGTATAGGACTAACTGTTTGGACATATGCGTGTTCTTGATGGTCATGTTCCCAGCTCAACAGCTGATATAGGCATCGGTAGTAGCCAACCAGGGTCTTCCCAGGATGAGAGGATACCTAGTGAGCTTTGCCTTCAGCTGGAGAACCAAGAAATCAGTAGGGTACTCCCAAGAATCAATGGAGACCATCACATCTTCCACAATCCCCTCAGGGGTCATGGTGGAGTGGTTTGCTAGCTGCAGTACTGTCGTGGTCTTCCTCAAGGAGCCCTGGAGGTTAATTTTGAGCATGGTGTCCTTTTTCATCACATTAATGGCACCTACCAGATCAATCAAGGTGTGTGGGATCATGGTGCCATTGATGTGGATATCAACTACTGGGCTTCTAGGGTCAAGATATTTCAGACAGATTACCTGCCCCAACATCAGGTCAGACAATTGTCCTATGACATTGATGGTTGGGGCATCTCTCTTACACCTGCCTGGATGCCTAAAGCACTTCTCTTTGATCAACCGATTATATACAGGCAATATTTTATGGCTTCGAGAAGTGGTATCTTTACACATAACTATTTCAATTCTCCCAGAAGTTCAGTTTCTTCTAGGGTGGGTTGTGTTGTCCCGGATAGTCTCTCACGAAATGGTGGAATTGCTTTAGGTTCACTTTCCTCTTTATCTTCCTCAACCTCCCTAGGGGGAGGCTGGCTATCTGGTAGAACCTTCCCAGATTGCAGGTTAATCTCCTGAATCTTCACAGCATAAGTTGGGAATGATGGTTCCCCACTATATACTTGCTAAGCCTGTCTTTTGTTCGAGTTCGAGTTAGGCTAGGTAGCCATTTGGGGTTGCCTTGGTGGAGTAGGAGGCAATGGTTGTGGTTGAGCAGGTGGTGGAGGTAAAAGAGCGGGAGGAGAGTTGTACTAGGGCCTCCACCCCTGATGAGATGCATTCCACTGAGGTTGTGGCTAAGCATAGGATTGGAATGAATGAGCAACTGGTTGGGCATGGTATTGAGATGAAAAGGACCAAGGAGGAAGCGTGGACTAGGAAGGATGAGTAGGAGGGCCCCAAGAAGGTATGGAAGTGACTTGGTTGGGGTTGTAGTATGCTTTAAATGTCCCTTGCATCCCCTGCTGGTATGGTCTGGGTCCATGCAGTCTCCTTTGGTTCATGAAATAGAGTGGTTCAATGGCTTCCTCGGCCCCTTGGTATAAAGCTTTAAGTCCGGGCAAGGAAGGGCATTTGTCAGTAGAATGATATTCTTCACAGACTGAACAAGCCTCTATAGAGTTCAATGGGCATTCATTCCTAGGATGCCTCTTAGTGCACCTACGACAAACAATGGCCAAAGCCCTCTCTGCTTCCTCTTGTTTCCTTTTGATATGTAAGGTATCAATTTGCATGGCAAGAGTCTATAGCATCTCACTCTTGAAGTCTTCCAGCATGTTTCCAAGTTCACCTTTGATGGATGAATTGGATGAGGAGGTACTGGCTATGGGTTGACTCCCCCTACCTCTCTTTCTGGCTTCTCCAGAATGGTTTCTAAAGACAGTATTTATGTCCTCATAAGATAGTTGGTAGATGTCTCCCTCAGCCAGTAAATGGAGGGTGTCCAGAAGGTCTTTTGGGATTCCTGACCAACTTCAGAGATTTAGTGTCAACTGTGCACCTAGCCCTTTTGTAACTGAGCTGGAACCTCTCTCCATAATCTTCCAAGGATTCATCACTCCCCAAGGTCATTCGGAAGATTTCTTCCTTGGTATCTTTTGACCTACAGTAGTCTCGGTATTTGTTATTAAAGGCCTACTGCATCTGAGCCCAAGTTGTGATGGTATTGCCAGGTAACCCCATGAACGAGCGCAATGTTTCATCCTTGAGAGTAGAAGGGAAGAGTTTCAACTTTTTCTCATCTTCTGCATAGTCATAGGTTCGACAGATGACAACAAACTCAAACAAGAAGGTGTCAAGATCTTCTGTGGTCAAACCATGGAAGTGAGGTAGGGCTAAGGGACTTATATTCCTCATTTTGGTGTCCCCATTGTTATCCCGGATGGGAAAGGTACCCTCTATTCTTTCTCCATTCCCCCTAGCATTCTGTTCTCAACCATTGTCTCAGGAGGGATGTTTTCTTCTTCTTCTTCCCCTATAGGTTCTTCAAATATCTCTAGTTTTTCACCTAAAGGTTCTTCTTGATTACTTCCACATAAGAAGAGAGAAGTTTGGCTATGTGATGTAGTGGGGGTGTTGGGCAAGAATTTTCCTGAATTATCTATATTCCTACGAGGCATGAAAGGAAATCTTTTTGGTTTTTTTTTTTTCACGGCTTGTACCTGCAAAACTGAAATTGATTGAACAAAGAAATTGCAACTAACTGAAATGAACTTGCTGAAATGAAATTGCAAAACTGTAAAGGAAAGCAAATGAAATGCAGAACTGAAAGCAAGGAAATGACTAATCTACTTTTGCTAAAATGGAAATTGCAGAATTGAAAATGAAAGCAAGGAAATGTAGAAACTGAAAGAAGCAACTATTCTATTTTTGCTGAAATGAAATTTACAGAATTGAAAATGTAAGCAGGGAAATGCAGAAACTGAAAGAAACAACTACTCTACTTTTGCCAAAATAAACTACTTAGTAGAATGCTGCAAAAGAAAATAGAAGAAAGCAGTAATCACAAAATACTCTGACGCTTCCCCGAAAATGGTGCCAAAAAGATAGTGAGCACCAGTATTGCAGCAATAATGCTGCAACTCCTGGGCTTGCTACTTTACTTTTATCAACCCGGTAGTTCGTAACAAACTTGGAAGCAACTGTGTTGTATACACAAGTACTAGTTCTTACTGCAGGCTGTCACTTGGTCAGCTGGCGTAAGATCACTAGGAGCTCAATCCAACTTCTATGGATTCTATAAGAAGATCTATATGTGATGAAAGAAAGGAAAGCTTACTCTACAGAGGCTACTCTACTTGCAGAAAGGAAAAGAAGACTAGAATGTAAAGTAAACCTAGCAAACCCTACTTAACCAACTAATCCTACTTTTGCAGAAAGAGAGATGAAAAACCATAAAATGAATGCCATTACCTACTTAGGAAGTAAAGAACATATACTCAAGCTATTTCTATAAGTAAATTAGAAAAAAATATCTTTTTGGATTTTATGTATTTTTATGTGAAATTGTCATGCATGTAATTTATTTGATTATGAATGTGACAGCGATTAGGTGGTGATGGAGGGAGGTTTTGGGACTTGAGAAGATGAAGGATGGTGTGGATGGGTCCTAGGAGGTCTCAGGTGGCCTTCTAGAGGCTTTTCCCGCAATTGAACTTCAAAATGAAGCGTAAAGGAAAATATAGAAGAGGTTGTAGGGGATCTACAGGAGGTCTACAGGAAGATGCCGAGAGCAGTTTTGAAGGTGTGAGAGTGGGTGGAAAGGGTATCTGAAGGCTGGGATGATGTGCTAAGGTGCCTAGGAGTCACCAAGGATTTCTAGGAGAGGAGAAGATGGTCGAGAGAGAGGAAGAAATCCTATGGAAAAACGCAGAAAACTAAGGCAGATTTGAGATGAACTTTGGGCGACCTATAGGGCATAGATCAGGGAGAGAATGTGATGGCTAGTAGGCTGACTTGCTGTGAGAAGAGATTTGCTGCAAAAGGACCTAAGAATCGAACAAGGAGACCAAGCAGGCAAGGAAACTAAGTACATCAAAAAAACAAAATTTTTGCATCAAGCTAATCTAGATTATGAGCTATGGAAAGAAATGCTAAAAAATGCTATAATGAGAGAAAGCATGGAAGGAAACTTATTGCAAGACAGAAATGAGCATGGTGAAAGAGATCTAAAGCAAAGCATTAACCTTCTAACAAACTGCAACACTAGAAATCCTATGGAGAAGGCAAATCTGTGTTTTTGTGGCAGCAAGAGGGTCTTGGCCTCAGTTCATGGTCCCAAAGGGAGGAAAGGAGGCCAAGGCTCTATTGATTGCCTTTTATATCTTCTTTCTATCATTGTTCAACCTACTATGGAAAACTCAAATGGAAACAACCTTCTAAATCACCAAAAGCAACCTATTCTTAACCAAGAAAGAAATTCATCTAACAACAACTAATTCATAAACTGAAACAAAGCATAGAAATACAAACAAGAGGAGCTTGGATGCTTGGATTGGGCCTTAACCGAAGAGCTTCAGCCCTCTAAGGTAACTCAGTGTTAGCTCAAAAAGGATTTCATCTTTATTATGAAAATAATAATAGGATTACATGAAATTGTCAACAAAAGTAAGCTCGAAGTTGAGTAGAGCAAAGCTGCAACAAAAATTCGAAAATTTGACTAACTTCCTAATGAGGCCCTAGGCCTTTCTACTTATACAACTAAATCTCCCAATAGCTTCCTTGAAATTAGGGAGTCTTGGCTCCTAACACTCGAGATAAACATAATTTATCCTCCACTTGCTCGATTGCCTCCTAGTGCATTGATTTGGCTGTTTGTGCTCCGAACTGCATGAAGGAGAATTTGAAATGGGGAGTCATAAATGAGGGGGATACCCTCCTATAAATCCTCTCCTTTGTCCACTTCGAATTATTGCTGCCAATTTTCCATTAAATCTTTGACTTTGTCTTCAAAATTCAACAAAAATCTACATTAAACACATATTAGACTCCATGGCAACATAACCAACCCAACTCACTCCATAAGCATAAATATAATTAAAAAACATGCAATAAGCTAAGAGAATGGTTGATTAATATATGTTAGGAGGAAAAATGAGCCCATATAATTACCCATTTATGGGGCTCATCAAGCAGCAACAAGGGTGATTTTTTCCTATTGAAAGGTTTTCCACCAGATACCTTATATGCTTTGTGTGGATGTGTTTTCATGTGATTTTATTGTTTCTCTCATGGTTACATTTTTTTATCTGCTTATATGGTTTATGTTTATGAGATAATCTATTATGTTGTTGGTTAATATTGTGTGATTCAGTAGATAATTTTTAATTGGTAAAATTGTTAAAGAAGTCACACTATTAATTCAACCCCTCCACCCCCCACTCCTGAATAGTGCTCAAAGGTTTCCAACAATTGGTATCAGAGGGGGGCTCTTGGTTGTAGCTTGATCATTAGAGAGAAAATCTGGGGTTTGTTGGCGAAAATTTGATTTTTTTTTTTTTCAAAATGACTTCTCAAGGGGTGGTTGTCCTCACTGCTACAAATTTCAAAGTATGGACCAAAAATGTTAAATCTCAGTTTTCTCATTTAGATCTAACGTTTGGATATTGGTACGTGAAGGATATGGAAAGGATCCAATTGAACCTAACATTTTGCAGGAGGATACACAAACTAGATGCATAATCTACAAGAATCTTCATGAAGATGATTTGAAGAGGGTAATAAGTCTGAAATATGCCAAAGAAATGTGGGACAAGCTAGAATCCATATTTGGAGATTGTACCAGCAGAAATATGGAAAATGAAAAGAAGAGAAACAAAAAGAAGAACAAGAAGAAGGGTCTTCAAAATCAAGAAGCTTAGCCATAATAGTCTCATCCTCCCAGTGAAAATGATTTAGTTGATGATGAGAAGAAATCAGAAAATCCAAAACCCAAAGGTATAAATATTAATGACTTTTTATTAATTTATAATTTTGACGATTCATATTTTGATTGTGTTGAATTTCCTAGTGAAGATGAGAATGATATTAAGGGTCTTAGAGCTAATATTTCTAGACTAATAGCTACATGCAAGGATTAAGAAAACGTATTGTAGATCTGCGATGATAAGGAGGCGAAGCTTAAGGAGGAGATTATCATCTTAAAGGTTAAGCTGGAAGAATTAGAAAGATTTGAACAAGGTATTAGGAAGCAGTATAAAGAGAGGAAGATGAGTGTGAAATATTAGAAGTTGAAGTGATGTCCTTGAGAAAGCAGCGGAAGATGGAGAAGAGAATTGTGGCTTTGGATACTTTTCTTGAGATTCGAAGATCACCATTGGATCAATCCAATCTTGGATTTAAAAAGGGTGAGTATAGTTTGCAAGTTGGTAAAGGCACCAAAGTTGAACCAAAGGAAATTGTAGCAAACAATCCCCGCACGAAGAGTAGCAAAGAAAGAAACCAACAGTAGATAAACAAGCAGAACCAACAACAACAGAAAATAAAACCTCAAGGAGCACCTACATTTAGAATATCCTTTTCTAAAAGAGAGGATTGTGAACAATTTGTAAAAGTTAAAAGGAAAAAAATTCCTTTTGTTCCTTTTAGGCATCAAGTAGAATGTTGCAATTGTGACATATTTGGGCATATTGCAACTAATTACAGGACAAGAACATATAGATATAATCAGTAGAGTTTGCAATAATTTCAATAGCCAAGGAGATTTTTCATCAAGTATAATCATGTTTTTTATGGTTATTTCTATTCATGTAACATGTTTGCCCAGAATGGATCTGATTTCAGATCTAACCAATGGAGAAGAAGCACATTACATGCAAATTATAGATCTAGCATGATCATCTGGATCTTGGGGGGAGGCCCCCAAGATCTAAAAAATTGAAATGGGTGTTGGGGGGGGAGAGGCCCCCAAGATCTGAGAAATTGCAATGCCAGAAATAAAAGGAGAGAACAAGCAGTAAATAAAACCACAAAGGAACTTTTTTATTAAAATATATAATATAACTGTAAGGGCTACATTGTGGTGGACAATCTGTCCTTTTACAAAATGTGACTTGTTACTTATAGTTTTTTTCGGTTACAATACCATGGGTAAATTCCATGGGTGAATGAATACCATGCGTGGATGTGACAATACCATGGGAAAATACCATGGGTGAATGAATACCATGGGTGGAAGCCACTTACAATACCATGGGTGGATGCCACTTATAATACCATAGGTAAATTCCATGGGTGGATGATGTTGATGCCATTTTCTCTTCCGATCATTCCCCCCTCCTTAAGAAGCAATGGTCCCCATTGTGTGAAGTTCCCTCCTGTGAAGCCTTTGTTGAATATGAAGAGCCATTGAAGAGAATGGTTTTATGTGGTTGACCCATAACCATGATGAACAAAGATCCGATGATAAAGATACCCTGTAATACTTGTGACCGACTATGATACTGACATTGTGCGGCCTAGAAAATGGACTTTGATGAAGTGTGGGTTTGTGCATGACCCATAACCATGATGAATGAAGATCTGAAGATAGAGATAACCTATAATGCTTGTGACCAACTATGGTACTAACAGTGTGCGGCTTGGAAAGTGGACTTCGATGAAGTGTGGGTTTGTGGATGACCCTACAATTCATGTGACCAACTCTGATACTAACAGTGTGCGACCTAGCAAATGGACGTCAATGACAAGTATTTTGTGAGGTTGACCCATAACCGTGATGTTGATTGTTGATGAAGTAGCAGGTGTCTACATAGCATAGGGCGGGAGGGCACATCTCCAAAGAGCCCAAGCCATATGTTGTTGTGATGAAACTGATGAATTTGAGGTAAGTGCCTACTAAACCGGGGTGGGAAGGCACATCTCCAAAGGGAACCCGCTCCGAATGCTGCTCTAGATTTAAAATGGACCTAAATCGGTCAATATAGGTCAGAATCTTTTGGAAACAGAATGACCATTCTGCAACTTCCCATGTGTTGGAAATACTTATATGGACACTCTGGAATCTCATATTTTCATTGCAACTGTTCTATCGTCACAAAAGTTATGAAAAAATAGTTGATTTTAAATCAACGATATCTCCGATTCGACCCATTTTTTTTTAAGTTTGGTGATTTTTTAAGAGGAGCTCAAATCTGCAATAATTATTCTAAAATTCTGCACAAAAAATGAAAAAAAATTATAAGAGAGTCACCATCCACCAGTTGTCATTGGAAAAAATCCTACAAAATAACTGATTTTAAATCAGCGATATCTCCCTCATCCAAACTCCAATTCGGCCGATTTTTTTTTAAAATTTGGGTATTTTTCCTAAGGAATCCAGATTTTTTATTTTTTTTTGTAAAATTTTCACCAAAAGTTTCAGATCTGTTCTGCAAACTCACTACCCAAAAAACATTCTTGCAAAAAAATGAAAAAAAAAAAATCGACTTGACCCCAAACATTACTTTGTGGAGGACATAGCACGTGCCTGAAATTTTTTTAATATTGATGAAAAAATTTGAAACTAAAATATGCATCAAACCTTCATTCCCATGGAATCGTAACCTACTCTAATACCACTAATCTGAATCTTGGGGGGAGGCCCCTAAGATCTTAAAAAAATTGAAATGGATCTTTGGGGCGAGGCCCCCAAGATCTGAAAAATTACAATGCCAGAAAGAATATGAGAGAACAAATAGTAAATAAAACCACAAAAGAATTTTTTTATTAAAATAGATAATAATTGTAAGGGTTATATTGTGGTGGACAATGTGTCCTTTTACAAAATGTGACTTGTTACTTATAGTCATTTTCGGTTAAAATACCAGGGGTAAATTCTATGGGTGAATGAATACCATGGGTGGATAAATACCATGGGTGGGTGAATAACATGGGTGGACGAATACCATGGGTTGATGCCATTTTATCTTCAGATCACATGTGCAGCAAGAGATATAATTCTTTTGCTTCATATCTTGGCCATGTGGAGTACTACACATGTCATAACTTTGGCCACATGGAAAGACCTATTTGTTGCCCTATTATTCAAGGAAAAGTTGGAAAAAGAAACAAAAACAAAGAAAACCTAGGAGAAAACCAATGAAGGAATAAAATAGGCAGCCAAAGATCATGTGCAGGAAGAAGGAGCATAAACTCTTCAAGTAGTGAAGAGCATCCCCTTATGCAATCCATGATTATTTCTTGCATACTCATAGAGGACTATAGATTTTATGAGTGGTGCATAACCTCATGGAAAGAGTATGATAGAAGTATGATATTTTAATGAATACAAGTTGGTACAACATCATATTGTTAGTTCATTCAACCTCATGCACATTTAGGTCCATAGGATCAGTCTTTCTATTGGAGGTATAGTGAGCTAAAGGGAGCTATGCATGGTATGATATTTACAAGAGTTATTTGACATTTCTCTCATAATTTCTCACTCAGTTAATTATAGTTTCCTCACATATGTTTTTTGAGTGAAAATAATACATTTTTCAGCCATATATATGCTTTTGTTTTCACTGACAATTTGGTTGAAAAGATTGTACAACCATGCATAGAAGGAGTTCATTGGAACAACATGTATAGAGATGACATGAGACATGGACCAACCATGTATGGGTTATTATATGCAGCTTTTTACAGTGATGCATTTACCATTATTTCATTATTTCACATTGGTATTGGGTCCAGTCATTAGTGGTTGAGTCATTATGGTGATAGCCATGTTTTAGAGAAGTGTTATGGAGTCATTTTTGCAACCACGTGTATAGGATAATGTTGATGTAACAATCATGATATGTTATTGAGTCATTGTTCCATAGGAGATTATCATAGAAACCATGTATTTAATGATATATCCATGTAAAATTCTCATCAAGACATGTACTTGTACTCTATGTATCATTGGGTCATATAGCCATGAGTCATGAGGTTAGGTCATGGTCATCTGAGAGTATGTATGAGGTATTATGTTTCTACTATAGCCATGTAATTTCATTGTTACATGTCATTATGTCATGGTCATCTGGAGTCTTGGTCCACCTTATGCTTCTTTCTTAATAAGGAAGCAAATGTTTGCAACGTAAGCAGTCACTACAGCATGGAGATGGCATGTGTCCAAGAGGAGAATCTATTTTCTCTTGTTTATCTCAGCCATCCATTGGTGGCATAATGGTTTGCTTGGAGGTGATTATGATGTCCCTCATGCTATGTTATGTTTGTTGGGTTTTGACCTCATTATATGGGTAGAGAGGTCGATGATGGCCATTAATGTTGCTTATATGTGGTTGTTATGGAGAGTTGGATTATTTCCCCATGTGCATATTGTGATTGATGTTTCTTATGGTTGCCTCATGATGGTGTATTGTTGTTGTTGATAGAGGTTGATTATTTGGTGACATGGTGCTTTGAATGATGATTTCTTTATATGTGTTGCTTGATACTATTGATATGAAAGGCATGGATGATTGCTAATGTACATTATTGTTCAACCATATAGAGATCAATTTCTCCAGTGTTTGTACTTCTATTTGTGTTTCCTTATCAGATGGAGTAAACCCTTTGCCATTGATTTCAAAGGGGTATTGAGAGAGGAGAGTTGTTTGGAATTTGTGTGTGGTTTCCATCAAGGCCAAAGGGGGGATTCTTGGCATTATGGTGTGCATGGTTCCAACTAGATGATGTTGGCGTTTTTTCATGATGGCAACTAGCTCAATATTGCATTAATGTCAACCCTATGTAGCCTAGATGATGTGTGATTCCATCCTTCTAGCATGGTTGCAGCAAGCTGAGTTGGCATTGATATGACTATGTTGGCATTTATGTCAACCTTATGATTTCAACCTATGATGGTTAGATGATGGTAGTATGTTGATTATGAAGGTGTTGCCTTGTGTTGTCTTGTGTTGGAATGTACATTGATTGGAGGCATTGGAGATTTTGTGACAGGTGATGGAGATGACGGCTTGGGTTTCATTCATGTTGTTGAGTTGACACATTAGCTAAGTTGGAGTTTAGGTTTTCATCTAGGTCTTCATGCTTATGATCATGGACATGAACTTTTATAGTGATGTTTTTGCCTCATGATGATGATGATGATTGTGTTGAGATGATACAATGGTGTACACATGCATTGCAGTATGTATAGATGTCAAAGGAGAGTAAAGGACCTGTTGGCACTCATGCCAACTTTTGTTTGTTAGCCTTTTAGGTCAACTTGGCAGTGACACTTGGGAGAATTGTTTGATCCATTTTCTCAGGTGTTACTAGGCTTGATAGAGGCTTGAAGGCTTGTACAGGAGCTCAAGCAGGTGACTAATCAACCGACAGAGGTTATGGGTTGCATGGTGATGCTTTTCCTTATGTTTTTCCCCAACCGTTGGCAAGTAATCCCATGGGAGTGGTTGAAGGGCTCCAACCGCTAGTAGACAAGCCTATGGGTGTGGCTGCAACCAAGAGCAACTAGAGTTGTCCATGGGATTGAGGATTTTCACGAAAATGTCTCTGAATTCCTCACGTAAATCAAATTTAATTTCAAATGGAATTTCCAAGAGGCTTCTAGATTAAGATTTAAAGGTTGAGAATGGCTTGAAATTGTCCTCCAATTATGTGAACACCTTTAGTGCACAAGTAGTGGTGATAGTGGATTGATTTTTTCAACTTTGTGCACTCTTGGTAACATACCTAAGATTATTTTTTCCTGCGAAAATTTATATACATCCTTCTAGAGCTGAGTGATGGTGGGTGGTGTGGCTATGTGAGGAAGAGAAGGCTACATATTGTGAGTATACTTCAAACCTATTGGTGAGCATTGATGCTTCATTTTATGAGTGTTAATGTTAGTAGAATGAGCAGATTTACTTGTTCAAGCACAATATTGATTCAAAACATCAGATTGCATATAAAAGAACCAAATAATTATGGTAGAGGTGTTGGTAGTGATGAAGAGCTTAGTATAGCTCCATATTTGAGATTATCACATTTATCTTTTGCAGGAGTTGCTAATGCATTTGGCACATAGCCATTGTGTTTTATGTCGTTGATTGTATTATGCATCATTCATATTTTGGTTGGATGGTTTGTTATTATCGCTCAATATGACTTTTATTTCATCTGTTGGTGATAGTATTATCCATATTTTATGCATGCATTATGGCCACTATTTTGCTAGAGTAGAGAGCATATTTGTGGTGTTATTTTGATTTAATGAGATTGTCTTGCTGCTAGAGATCGTATTGCATATCTAAATCAATTTGAGAAGATAGTCTTGGGATCCAGTATAAAAATAGTTGAAACAAGGTTGGGATAGAGTAGAGGAGTAGTGACTGCATGGCTGTCGAGCAATGATATCGAAGCTTGAGCACGAGGAATAGTTTCTCAATCCAATGGTAGTTGGATATTCCAATCAGATTTGGGTGAGGATTGTTGATCGTGGTGGCTTTCAATGAATGGTTATCTATAGATCTATGTGAGAACATAGTCTTCCAAGTTTATCAATAGAATCAAGTATGTTGGATGATGGGAGTCAATTGGTTGTATATGAGGTTGAGTCTCCTAGTTCATGGGAGTCAGCAAGCTATGTAAAAGACATATTTTGCTTAACACAAGATTAAGAGCATCACAAGGGTGATTATTTTCCAAGTAAATGGTTTTCTACCAGATATCTTCTGTCCTTTTTATAGATATGTTTTGATGTGTTTTTTATTGTTTCTCTCATTGTTATCCAGTTGTAGGTTCTTGTATTGTTTATTTTTATGTGATAATCAATTACGTTGTTGATTAATAGTGTATCATTCAGTATAGAAGTTTTAATTGGTAATATTGTTAAAGAAGTCACACTATTGATTCACCCCCACCTCTCAATATTTCTCAAAGGTTTCCAAAAACTCCCTGCGGGGTTATTATCCTCGTGTTAGCTACATCTTTCTTCCATTCGGCTAGGTTGTGGACATCAACTAATGGTGTTTTTGGAATTTATGCCTTGACATATTCCAGCAATCCATTTTCATGAGGCACTACCTCCATGCGATCATTCTAGGAAATGAAATTTGAGTTGCCTTCTAAGGCATATTCTAATCTCAATCCATTGAAGGCCATTCTCTTGACTCTAAAGAAATCCTACTATACTAAAGCTGCAAATTCTAACCTCCTAAGGAACAACTTCAAAATTCTTGTTTTACTATGAATATTTCTATGATACCATGTAGAAATATGGTGATAGAATTGTAACTTCTCAAGAAATTTAATCTAAATCAAGAGACACAAATCTACTCTACTGATCTATGAAAGTTAATTGACAATTTAGAACAACATTTGCAAACATGCATCGATCAGATGCACAAGTACATAGATTTTATCTAGGAGAAACCAACTGGAAAAAACCCCTTAATTTTGCTTTCATTAATAATATTAATAGAGAATGTATTACAATTTCTTGCTCGCTCTTAGCTCAACCTGCAAATGAATAATTTTTCTCTTTCAATGAAAAACTTTGACCGAGACTTAGTCAACTTCTACCTCCACTTGAGCTCCTATTTCTTTGCACAATTGCTGAGGAATTAGGCCCCTAATTTTTAGGGATTTTCCTCCAATTGATCGCACAATTCCCAAGGATTGGTCTTTGATTGCATGAAACACCTGTACACTCAAGACTAGTATACAACGATGTTACACTTCCTTGGAATCCCCACCACATCTAAGGAACTCAAATTCTCTATATGCTCTAGCTATTTTGGGTTGATTGATCAATTCATTGGATGATCACTGAGTTATATTGTTATCCCACTACACAATTGATGTCCAACTAGTTCTATTAGTAGTTAGAACTAGTTTAACTAAATACAACTGGAAATAATTGAACTCGATTTGCTACAAATTAGCAATCACACATGCATAACTGAACTCCAAGCCTTCTAACTCAAATTTGCTGAGCTAACTGAGTAACAAGAGCCATTCACCTTAGTAAAATTCCTCCAAGTTGTTTGTTATGTGGAAATTTTGATTTTTCTCAATTTGACCAATGTTATGTCAAATTGGGCCTTTCTTGCTACATTTTTTCAACAAGAAGTTCATAACATGTGAATGAAGGTATGGCATAGTATTCTTTTATCACATTTGACTTCTCATGAATTTCCGAAAGGGAAAAGAAATCAATTTGGATTATCACATGATTAAACGTCTTAGGAAAATGGTTTTAAAACATACAAAGATATTCTAGAAATATATACAGGAACCTCTATCATTTAGGTTTAGTGAAAATTTTGGTTGAAGAGGAATTGAAACTCAGAAATTATAATTGGGAAGGTATTATGATAAGAAATAATTTTAAAGATATATATGTAGAGAAAAAGAACAATGGCTCAAATCAAAGATGAAGAAAATCTAGGGTTTCTATTCCATAAGCTTCAAACCATCATCCTACAACAACAAATAAAGAAGTCATGGAAACATCAACAAATGAAACAGAGGAAATTGTTACTAAACAACAAAGGAACCCATAGAAAATTCAATGCCAGAATTTAATAAGACCCATAAGGATAATGAAACCTATTTCAAGAGTCTACACAACAAGGTGAAACACCGAAATTGGATCAAATAAAAGGATGGGGTACAATATACCAAAAAAACAAACAAAGACTTAGAAAAAGATAGTTTTAAAGGAAAAAGCCAATTGACAGAGACAAATGAAAAGACCTCGAAATGAAGCATGATGCCACCATAAAAAATATTCCAGATAATAAAGGTATTAAAAGGAATAGTTCCAAGGGAGTAAATGTTTTGGAAAGAAAAAATAGGTACAAAAGAGCAAACAAAATCATGACAATAGTGTGAGGAGAATACCCATGTTTCACCAAAAATAATGGAAATATTAGAAGCATCCAAGCTTGAATCATCACCAGCAAAGCTAGAAGGAGAAAGTTCAGAGGTTGATAAATTTCAACAATAAGTCTATGGCTACATCAATTCCCTAGAAAAGGAGGCACATAATGAAAAGGTACAAGATTTTTCTCATATTCCTAAAAGTTTTCTTGATATTGACATACCAATAACTCCAATTCATTGTTTAGAACAATGTGATTTGCATTTTCACATTCCTATTGAGGAGGACATGATAAAAGAATTAAAAGAAGAGGTTGTAGATATGGAAGTTTTAAAGAGACATATCAAAAGAAGAATGAAATCCTTAAAGAGAAAAATGACAAGATGCTCAAAGGGATGTATCGTTGGTATCATAAAAATTCTAAGTTTAAGAAATCTAAAAGGGAACTACACTCAAAAATTAAAAGTTTGAAGGAAAATATTATAATGAGGAAGTCAAGATGGTCCATTGCAACGAAAAAGAAGAGAACCAAAAACAACCTATACATTCCCATCTAGGCATCTCAGAACATAATCTGAATCTGGAAGTTGAAAAAAGTTTTGCAGATTTTTCAAAGTGCATGAGGACATGTAATATCATAAATGTGGGATAGTGACAAGATTAGAAATTAGCATTTTTTTTTCAATCTGCTACTTTAGTTTGACTACTTATATCTTATAGAAACATTCATAATCATATTGTCTACATTATTTTGTCACATTCCACATGTACATTTGCCATATAATATGCAAAAGGTTTCATAGAGGTAATAAGTCCATAATTATATAGTTTTATATGTTTTTTTTGTAAAATAATACTAATATGTAAGAATTTCATAAATTGACCATTTATGTAGCTCCTTTGTCAAACTATAGTAGAACCCAAGGTTAACACATCTCCTGAAGTAATGAAGTCAAACAAAGCACATAGATAGGTGGAAAAACACTACAATATGGTGATCCATCCATCTAGCACATTAGAGAAGCAATTGAGTCATCATTGTGTTGAAGTCAAAGTTGCGGCCAGCTCATTGTGTGGCACAAGCACAAAGAAAGGCTATCCTAGGACTATTACATGGAAAGATAACCGACATAAGGCAAGTATGATATCATCAGTAGATAAACTATGCGGAATAATGGAAGATTGACTAGCTACATGTTCATATGCATTTGTTGAGTTACAAGTGATATTAAATTAGATTTTAAGCTCATGTTCATTCTCTTCTAGACAAGGATTTACACATTTTTGATAGATTAGTTTTACATGCTTTCACGATAGATTAATTTCAACACATTTGTAGATTAAATTTACCTATTTTCGTAGAATAAATCTGTATGCTTTCATAGATCAGTTTTTCATGCTTTCATAGATTAATTTTATAAGATTTCTTAAATTAAAATATCATGTTTTCATAAATTATATTTGCATGATTTCTAGATTAATATTATTTTCTTTCATAGAATAACTTTTGAATGCTTTCTTAGAGAAAAATTCCTTACTTTCATAAGATATATTTCTTTGCTCTCTTACTGTAAATCTCTTTTTTCTCATAAGATAGATTTATCTACTTTGTTAGAGTAAATTTCCTTTCTTTCATAAGTTAGATTTCTATGATTTCTTAAAGTAAAACATCTATGCTTTCATAGATTAGATTTATGTGATTTCATAGATTAAGCTTTCATGCTTCCTTAGAATAGATTTATATGCTTTCATAAATTAGATTTATATGCTTTTATAAAATGAATTTATGTTCTTTCCTAGATTAAGTTTTGATGCTTTCATAGAGTAAGCATTCAATTTCTTCCTTATATTAATATTTTCATTGCTTTATACAGTAATAATTTCTTTCATGTCAATTTATTTTTAGTACAATTAGAAGCTAAATAATTAGCAGGTACTTTGCCATATACTTCATAAGTTTACCTAGTCAAATTGGTAATTTAATATAATAGAAATTAAAACATAATCAAATTCATCGACAATGCATGAAATATTATCATCAAGAGTCCATAGAATAATTTCAAACCATAAATTTAAACATTAAAACCCTAGAAACCAACCATTCCATACAATAGCCGAAAGTGAAAAAGATTTATCAAATACAAGGTACACTTACAAAATATAATTCATGAACAAGTCATTTATTGCTCCAAAATGGCATCTCCAAAGCCAAGAAATAACTCCATTAGAAAAAATCCAGCGTAGATCACATATCCACAAGATTCAAGTGACAAGTTAGCTAAGACGAATTTATCTAAGAGGGTCAAAAATATCACAAGTGATGATCAGAAAATGAGATATGTATATCATCTATTTATATGAGGATTAGGACAAGTACTTTTATCTATAAATTCCCTAAAGACAAGTTAAATCACTAAATCACCTTGTGTTACAAACCAACCCATTATCTAACATGAAAATAAGCCTAATTTTCCCACACGTGTGAGTCATAACCTCTATAATGCTAACATCATCCATCATAAATGCTCCAAATTCAATGTCGAGGGGTGATGCGGTGTGCAAGAAGGTGTAAAAACATGGTAGATAAAAATTTGAGGGTTTACCCTTAAATTCACCACAAAATACCTTGTGGGGTCCAAAGCTCTAGGTGGGGTGTCATAAACTGGTCTCCTAGGGTCTCTAACTTCAAAATGAGGCCTCCTTCTCTCTATAATTACGGTTTCCTTTGGTGAAACAAGCCCTCCTTAGTCACTCAGTGTGATACCATCATCATTTAGGCTCTGAATCAACTCCTGACCATCAAGTTGTCTCAAGGTCATTCTGGGGGCATATTGGGTCTAGCGATAGCATCCTAAAGAATCCTCAAAACTAGGTCAAATTTAACCAATGTCTTTGGTCTTGATAATGCTCTGGGACATGTGTCATCTGTTAGTGCTATTAGGAGGCTTCAAAATATCAATGTTGCACTTGTTTTGGCTAATGTTTTCCTCTAAAGGGTTTGCCTACCTATGGAGTGGGTGCCCTATACCTAGGCTACGGAACCAATTGACAAGAACAATATGGACTCTGGTGAAAACAACCAACCATTAGGGAATAAGATCAATAATGCATCCAAGTTAACCAAACTTGAATGTTAAGGGAAATTTAATACTTCAAATAAGGATCCATTTCCAAAATTAAGACCAAGAGCTTGCAAAGATGTTTTCCTCTAAGGTAGGGGTGGCCAAAGGTCAATCCTATTAAGTGCTTCTAGCCCCTAAAGGGATGTAACAATTCCATAGTCCACTATTAAATTGATAGGTGTTAGTGAATGATAATATGGCAATGGAGAGGAGAATGCTTCATGGCCAGGTGCCATGGTCAAAGGGATCAATTGATGGGGGTGTCCAATTATTGATTCTATATATGTGAGGATGGACAATTGATATATGCATGAGTTACCAACTCAGCCTTAGTTTCTCCATATATCTTTTACACCCTTTATTTCTTCTTTATTATTCCTTGTATTATCTATTATAGCTCAAGGGTTAGATCATACTTTGTATGATGTAGTCATTTTATTACCCCTTTAACGTGAGTCAATTTATCACTCATTGGGATTGGGAAATGAAAAGGTTACTATTTGATGTAATGGAGCATCACGTTCTCAAGAAATGGGTTATGGCCATATGAGGTAGGTACAACTCATGGTAGGATTTTGCACACATGCTAATTCTTAGAGTCTCGGTCATATGTTTCATTTTGATCTTTTTTTCTTTATTTTGTTGTGGCCATGATATGCCTTTTCCTCACAGGGGCTTCACTCAATTAACGTATGACATATCACGTGCATTCGTGGCATACTATACAATACCCCTAATTTGACTATATATTGGAAAATACCTCTAAAACTCACATTATTTCACCCCCTACCAAAACAAACCCAATACACCTTCTCAATTTAAAAAACCCCTACTTTTACTAGATATTGTAGCTATCCATTCTTTCATTAACATTTTTTATACCCTTTTATATTTTTTCATTAATTTTAACCTCCATTTTTTTATACCTAACAATATAAAAACCCTTTACCCCCTATATATCCTCCAATACATTCTGTCATTTTTCCCCAATATATATCCTCCAATATCAACTCACGTGGTATGGTATTGCTCCCCCAGTGAAGCTCCCGTGCTTTTCCTTTTACTTTAGTTGCATAATCCTCTTAGGGAAAAAATTTCAAAGCCTACTCAAGATATGTGAACATATTAGTGTAAGTTCCCCAAGAACTGGTGACAAATTGTACCCAAAGAATGGAGATGAGATATAGAGCTTGTAATGTGGCACAAAAGGTGTTAATTATGATATAGGGAGAATGGAACATGATATGTCAATCATGGCTTCCCAAGTAGTGCCCCTTCCATAACCCAAAGGGCCTTAAGGGAGGTCCTAGTAGATTAGGGTCAAATATTAAACTCCCCTAGCAAGGAGAGGTAACATGAACACAATCAATTTTTGATCAGTTTTCTAGATCACCCCATTATCCATACGAAATTTCCAAAAAAAGCAAGCATAAGCACCTAATTGCAAAATGATCAAAGTAGCCCACCTTCATCCAAGTGTTCATGCAAGAAGGTGAGAAGAACATGACTGATGTAAGTGGAAAAGGAACATGACATATCATCAACTAATGGTGACTTATAAAATTTGATGGTTGTTTGGTTCACTGACTAGTTGTCAAATGTAGGAGAAAATTTTCCTCCTATGGGGTTATCCATTTTGGTGGGTAACCGAGGAAACTATTATTGGGTTCACATAGCCTTACATCAAATAAGAATATATCAATAAAGATATTACTAGCATGCTCTCGACGTTGCTTGTAACTATTAGTATCTGGATAATTGTCATTTTTGGGATGACAATTGCTTTCATATTCTGTGATTATACTTCACCCTATGTGGAGAATATGATGTAGAGAAGTCAAAATATTATCAAGCCTATGAGTTTTCAACTTCATTATTAGCAATTGTAGTGTGTTATTTGGAATATATTTTAGATATGGATGGGTCTATATATTTGGGTCCACATGACCAGGGTAGGCATTTGGAACACCATTTTTAGCCAACTATTAAGTTCTACTAATTTCAAGGTGGAGTCAACATCAACATTTGGACGTGAGACCCAAGTTTCCAATGGAGCTTCTTAGATTGCTCAAACATGGTGACTAGCACTACTTCAACCTTAAATTATACACCCATTCATGGGACCCCAATATAAGTGATTGTATTTTTTTCACAACAAGTATTGAGTACAATTCTTTTCTAACTAGGGTGGAATGTAGTTTACCTAGGGGGGTAATATTGGGTCCGTAGGTAGGTACTGAAGAGAGATATTGGTAGAGTAATAATAGTGCAGGAAATTTAATGTAAGAAAAGGTAGGTCCACTATATTATTAAATAACGAACATTATGGTAGTTAGTAGTAAATAAATGTAATAGGGCTCATTAAAGAAGGTCCACTAGGTAGTTAAGAGTTGTTATGATTAGAATTGTATATATTACTTTTGATAATTATAAATAAAGATGGAAAATTCCTTCTAATATGTGTATGGATGATTACTATAATTATACTTAACTCATTATAAAGCTTCCTACTTGAAGAAACAAGTAAATAAGAGTAAATTCCTTCCAGGAAAGAATCACTTGTAATGTGTTACCCTAATAGTCAAACATATATAACTCCTATAATAATTTAAATTAACTTTATCTCATTAACACTAATACATTACCTATAATTGTGATATCTCTAAACATTAAAGACCCTTAGCTTTTATCATATCAGGAAAGAAATGTTAAGCAATTGTGTAAGTGCCTTCTAAAAGTCCATAAGATGATTTATAGACTCTACATTTTATTACCTTAATCTCCTCGATAACAAAAACGAAAGTGAAGATATGATTAGTAGTATAGTGGTTCTTCCATATCGCTCAATCCCTAATCTCTTAATATTTGAGTCATGGCTAAAATCTTAATTAATGTATTGTCCATCATAATAGCGTAATATTTACCACTGTCCTTTTCGTTTTTAGAACCTTGTACATGAAATGAATGAAAACCTTGTACATGAAATGAATGTTATGGTAAATTAAAAGGATGGAAAACCATGAGTGACAATGTAGTAAAAATCAACTACACATATTCTTAAAGTTACGCAATCTGTTTGACGAATTTATCTCTCTAGGTTTTATAATTCTTATGAGACACTAGATTGAGGGTTGAACATGGCAACAAGAATACATCATTATCACAGCTATTAATAAAATCCAGGGCATTCATTGTTTTATCCATTGAATATAATTCCTTTTACAGCAGCATTGCTTACATTTTTTTTTAAATAATGTCCTTGTGAAGAGCAAGGACCTCTTTTAGGAAAATATATATGATGATAATGTTATGGTCTCTTCTATGAAAATATATATCATGATAATGTTAGGCTGGAATGTTAGAGAAGAAAATCAAGTTATAAGAAAAAGATGAATCATGTATCTCGGATATTAATAAAATCAAATTAATAATAAAATTATTTCATATTTTATAATTAAATTAATAAAAAATGATTTTATATTTTATATTGTAAAAAAATAAAATTATTTCTTAACTTATATCGAAAAGTACCATATATAAGATTTGTTTATGTATTTTTTAAATTTGAATCAATAAAATATTATCAATGAAATATTTGATATTTCTAATTTTATTTAAACCGTATATCTTTAATATGATAAATATGTAAAAATTATTTTGATATTATATCAAATTTTAATATATAAAAAATCATAAAAATTAATATAATATTATTAAGTAATTTTATTTGAAAAGGAAAATTATGTTTTGAGAGGGATAGTTAGGGTTTTATTTTAGCTATTTCATATTTTTCATTACCCAACTTTTTTGTGGTGCTATCAGGTATTCTAATTACATTTATTTCTCTTCCTTTATTAGTAGTGTTTTTCTATGCATGTATATATATTGTGTGAGTCTAATTAGAGCCCCAAGGATTGCCCATGGAGAATGGAGATCCTTTTTAGTGTTGTCTTAAGTATTGTAGGTGTCTATGATGAAAGGTTTCTTTAATAATGGTATTTTTTTGGAGTGATGGCCTGCTTCTACAGTGTAGAGGAGTCTATGGTTCCTAATTCCATGGATGAATCTTCTCAATCATGGGCCTTCTCTCTTGATGTTTAGTTGGAGGATAAGTGGTTCGATTGTGTTAACCTCAATAATTTGTCTAGAACTTCTTAAGGTTTTCCACCTTGGAAACATTATGTACATAGTCATTGGAGGGTATAGGGTTGGGTAACTCTTACTGGGGTCACAATGGATTTTATGCTTTCCAAAGCATATATAATAAACTTTAGCAAGAGGTAGGGCCTCCTATGGTTTTAAGTCCTCCTTGGTGTTTTTATTTTTAACCTAATGTTGGGGTAAAGTAGAGAGTATGAGTAGGGTGGAATTATTTTCTTTTGAGGTTGTATGGACACTATGTTAGTTGTATAGTTTACCATTGTGTAGTACGTGAAGCATATTTTTGATAGTTTTCTTATGGAATGAGAAGTATTATTCCTATAAATAGTGATCACTTAATATCTTGATGATATGAATATGTATTGGAATTATCATTGTGGATTGTTAACTATACATTTATGCTAAGAAGTTGTATGTAAATGTCATTTTAGACTAACCAACATACATACTGCGATATATATAATGCTTCAAGTTGTGAAGTCATACAAAACTACCTATTTTATAAATGAAATGAATAGAGTTTTTAATATGTGAAAAATATTAATGAGATATATAAAAACGGATGTATATCCATCTTAGCAAGGAAAAATACCCAAGGACAAATACCATATGAATAAAATCTTTAAAGTGCAACTCATTAAATTTTTGTGTTACTAAAAGTTTACACTTCCACAAATATGGCCATGTTTCATGCTCAATAGATCAAAGGTTCAAATGGATCTAAATTAGTTGAATTAGCATAACATTTTTATAAAAAGTATGATTTATTCGCTCAATATTTTCTTTTTCTTTTTTCTTGACATCATTTAACAAGCTTTAAGAGATATTTCCCTAAAATAAAAAAAATGTTCACTCAAGTTAAAATTTCACTTTTAGGGATTTGACACCTGTTCTTGCTTGATAGATTTAGGGTTAAAATAACCCTAAGTTAGCTTTTGTTAACACCTATTCTTTAAGAAAACTAGCTTCATAGGATAAGTAAGGGTTCTCCTAATTTAAAGTAGCCATTGGGGCACCTAGATATAATGGGAAAATTGTGAGGTCGCATAACGTTGCTCATGCACATAAAAGACATAATCAACAAATCTCACTCAAGAAAAGAATTAGTCTTGAAGATATAAGCGGGAGAATTTTAAGAATGAAAATTTATATTAAGAATAGAAATCTTGGCGCTGATGTATAATATGCAATATGTAAAAATATTTAAATTTCTAATAATTTTATATAATCTCTATATAAAATTTTGATAATTTTTAAAGTAAAATAATTTTATATCATAAAATTTGAATAAATCATTTTTAGAAAAGATTGAAAATAAACTTAAAAGAAATAGAAAATTAATCCACTTAAAATTTTTCACTTACCTCGATCATCTTCATAACAACCACTCTAAATTATCTACTCCATAGAATATAAACTACTTAATTCATTTTAATTGTCAAATTTTAACTCTCATGAAAAGAATTGAGAATAAGAATAACTTATAAGAAATAAAACTACCACAATAATGCTGAGAACAGCATGTCACAATTATCAATAAACCATAATGTCATTAATATAATATATAAAAATATATTTTAATTTAAGAGAACATTCATTTTTATTATTATTACTTTTACCCCACATATAATGATGCATAATGAAATCAAAGTCAGTGAAGTGTAAAATACGTCTGGGCAACCAAATGAACAGCCTTACACGTGAACGTTTTTACTTTACCCTAATACAATAAATCCAATACGGTTGTT
The DNA here is from genome assembly GCA_031772625.1 of Pinus tabuliformis. Taxonomy (NCBI): domain Eukaryota; kingdom Viridiplantae; phylum Streptophyta; class Pinopsida; order Pinales; family Pinaceae; genus Pinus; species Pinus tabuliformis. The sequence continues at coordinate 1,551,765,074 of CM062820.1, forward strand.
ATGTAGTTGTTGTGCACTTTTGCGCAACCACAGGCTGTACAAGCCAACTACTGTTTTCCATCTCTCAACTTAGAGATGGAAACCCAATTCCAAAATGCTATCTTTAGAGTACCAAGCAGTAAATTCTTCTAGACGGTTGTAAAAATGACTGTGGAAAGCACTTATTCTTAGACTTTCAAGTACAACATGCAGAGATAGTGTGGATGCAGAGCTGGGACCAACCATGGTGGAATAATAATATAAATATCTTATTCAGGGTAAGTAAAGGAAGAGTCAAAATAAAAGTATATTTTAATTCTGTGTAGGAATTTAGGATATAATTTTTGATGGGATTGCAATGTTTTATCATCTAAATGGTATTATATTTAAATCTTATGATATTTTAAATGTAAATTTTAATTTAACAATATAGGAAATTTTTAGTTACCTAACTAACTTAAAATTACAATTTTTCCTAGCTTCAAAAATCTGCCTAGTAAAAGCAAAAGCTAGCTAAACTGTTTAGACTAGGATTATTGGAAAATCTGCCAAAAAGCCGAAAGGTAAACTGTTTAGACTAGGATTATTATTATTATTCAGGGTAAGTAAATGGAAATGGGGTCAAGCAAGCATTGCCATGGGCCATTGTTGTATCTGGCCATGATTTTCTGTGCATGAAACACAAGCTTCTGTCACAGTAGAAATAATGTGTTATGAGAAGCATTATGCTCCAATTGGACAGGGCATAACTAAGGCTATGATGCTCAATAAGACCTCAGTTAGAAATGCCTGACCTACCTTGAGAAAGATGATAAGGGTGTCTATAAACCATGAGAATGGTAACTTTTGGTGCTCCAAGAAGTAAAAAAATGCCATGTGCTCTCCAACCCATTGGGAATCCTGTCTAAGTTTAACGAGGAATGTCTGGGTGCATCCATTAATTATGAGGTGGAAAGATTGCAGTTAAAGCAAAGGCAGGCTACTGAAAACCAACTTGTTACCTAACGACCCCGCTAAATTTGGCGAATGAGGAGGCGTCGTAGGCGTGCAACCAGGGGGCCTATGGGCAAGGGGGGACCAATGTTTGAGTTCAATGATTTCAACCATGGAAGTTAGAGAGAGGGAACACTATTATGGTAATAATAAGAAGGGCCCTACAGGGTTAGAGTTTATATGGCTTTATAAATACCTGGGGTGCCCACAAAGCCTGTCAACAACATGTGCACGGTGACGTTGATGGCATGTGAATTATCAGAATCATCATGCGCCCCCCAACAAACGGTTGCTATTAATAGGTTAAATTAACGCTGTTTTCTTGTAAGACTTAGCTGTTTAGGTGGCCTTTTGTCACAATTTCTTTTCCGAGGGAGATTCGCCCCCCATGTGGGTGGGTGTGGTAGACCGTCATTGCCCTTACATTTCCAGATAATATAATTGATATCGATGGCGATGTTACAGCGACATCCCCCATATAGATCAACCCTCCCTCCTTCTTTCATCCTCCTTCTTCTTCTCTTACACGCCTCTGGCTTCTCCGTTGTCGGGTAGTTCATTTCATTTCATCATACCTGCTGTGCTCACCGGTTTTTTTATATGGATATATATACATTTTATATACATTGTGTGTATATATTCGTTAATTCATGAGGCTTGGCGCTGTTGTTATGAAATGAAGCACGCTAGAAGTTATCATGGTTTCTTTCATCTTTAGATCTCGCTCTGGATCACCCCACCACCATCATTTTCTGCAGTTGACGCGTGCAGTGGCCTCACCTTCGAATAATCAGTGCTCGCTTAGTTTATAAGCCTCTGCTGCAGTAGTTCAGGGGTGTCGCAGAATTTTTTTTTTCCGATTTCCTATTATAACTAGCCTATTGAATTGCTTCTTGATCTGTGAAGGCCGCAATTCGATCTCGCAGAGGCCTGTGCGTATGTGATGCGAAAGTGGTTTGAATTGCTGTGAGAAATTGATTGGCGAGATGTCTGTGGATCGAATCTCCTCAGAGAAGAGGAAGGCCTCGGATGGCGGTATTGATTCTGAAGATATCGAATTTCCACCTCAGCTGAAGCCCATCCTCACGGCTCGGCCTCGCCGGCCTTGTCGGAAACAGAGGCTATCGGAATTCAAGAACGCCGGCGAACCGGCCGCGGCCGAATTTAAGAACGCCGACGCACCGGCCGCGGCCGAGGTGATTTTACCCGCTGAGCAGGTCGATGTCGAGACTGTCGAACAGATTTTGGCGGCCGAGAATGTCAATGTCGGCGTTGATGCAAATAATTTAAACGCCGGCGATGAAGGCTGCGAGACGCCCAAGTCTGAGGAGCACAGAATACCAAAGATCTTGACGTGCCCGCCGGCGCCGAGAAAACCCAGGCCGACGGCAAGAAGAAAGACGGAGTCGGCGGCGCAGGCGCGAGCTTTGTTCGTTAATCCCAGTGAATTGAATTTGTTTTTCGGCCTGCAGTCTAAGAATTTCCAGGTTAGATAACGATCTGAGACGTCTGTTGATCTGAATTTCAGATTTTCGTATACATATTTTTCTTCAGCAGGATCTGTTTTCTTGGCGCTTCTCTTTCTTTTGATTTTCCAGATCGTTAACAGCAATGTATTAGAAGTGTATATACAATGTGTATATTATCATCATCATGGGATATTAACGAGATTTGATTCGAGTGTATTACTGGATCAGTACAGACCTTGATTTCATGCTTGAGAAGCCGCCATGGCGACTGCTGTTGGGAGATATCTGAAAGTTCCTTCGGAAGTTATTTGAATGCCACTGATTTGTATTTTTTTTATAAATCCAGGGAGATCTCTGCATTATATATCTGGTGACTATAGCATTGCATATTATTTATTCTTCGGGATCAGTATAGTCTGAGCACACAGAAATCCCTGGGAACTTTCAAGTTATTCTTGTTAAAAGAAAAAAAAAACATCTGTGCTGTTATCAAAGGTTTAGTGTGGTTAAATTAAATAGTCTTTATGGATCAAATTTGCATCTCTAGATTTTTTAGTATTCCAATGGTATGGTTACCATGGATCAATGCAGTTTTGCTTCATATAAAACCATATAAAACTCTGGAGATAGAAATTGCAGTATATATTTTTATATTAATAAATTATTTGTAATTTGCATTTTTTTGATATAGTAAAGAAAAATTATTATAATTTAATTGTCAAATTAATAATAGAGATAGTTATTGCTGTTGGGTAGCTTTAAGTGGCATGGCTTCGAATGAAGTCTCATAGAATTGGAGATCTTACTTAAAAAAGCCTTACCAAACTTAAAAAACTTAGTAGGGATAGTTATTATATGTGGTTGACTCTTCACTCTCATTTAAGAACAACCTGATTTATGTAACAAATCTTTAGTAAAATAACAGCAGTTCCACTATAAAAATAGATTTTTCTTCCGATCTAACCAGAATGAATTTTTCTACCTGAGCAGATTTGGAGATCACAGAGGGAAAAAAATTCTGCGTTTGCTTATCCTGAGATATTTGAAAGACCCAGTTTATCTAAATAATTTTTCATTCGGATTCTATCAAACATAATGCTTAAAATATAATACTATGGATTCAACTATAACAACAGGCTTTTATTTATGTGGATATTCATTGAAAAGGTGCAGAAATCTGCGAAATAATTAGAGGTCCATCACTGGGCATAGTCTGTCTGTGAATTACCCGATGGGTATTTTGAGTTAATTAAATCCTGTTTACTGCATACCAGCAGAGCTCAGGTTTAGAGTGATACATCTTGCAGATATGGCTCTGTGAATTAATGTGGCCACCAGTTGGCAGACTCACTTGACTTCCTTGTCTCGTGGGCATTTAAGTTTTTGCTTTCATGCATGTGGACCAATCAGGATCTCCAAGGAAAAATCAGAGTTTTATCGCGACTTCACTCGTCAGAATGGAAGGATTCTCAGTGAAAATGGTCAAGGCTCTATATTTTTCTGTGATCACAGGGGAAAACTATGGGGATTACCTATTCTCATTTGATCACAGCGAAAAACCATGGAGATTTAACCATAAAAAATAGATTGATTTTGGAACCACATGCTCTTCTTTTGTTGTTCGTCTTAAACAAAAAGAAGAAAAGGATAAAGGGAAAAGCAGATCACAACAAAAAGCAAAAGCACATTACAACAAAAAGTAAAAGTTTAGAATAGTGCAAATACCATATTACCATATATTGGTTCAATTTTTCTTACGAATCTTTCCACACATAGAAAGACATAGTGGTTGGATTGATTCCTCACATACATATAATTAATTTTACATCTACTATAATTAATTATACCACATGGTATAGTATAAACAAGCTTTAACAACCATTTAGTTGCTACAACGAAGGTACATTCACAGCTTTATGTATATCAAAGTTAAAAGAATGACCAAAGTAAATGAGTTTTGTCACTGAACTAAACCATAGCCTTATATCTAATTTCGTAGGGTTACTAGACCAAACATCTTAGGACATGTCTTTTTATCGAACTTATCTTGCTCAATACGCATGCCGAGGCACAAGCACTTTCGAAGCTTCTAGCATAGGAGAAGCTTCATTTATTAATTTCGTCCTAGGGTGAAATGGTGGTCCCTATCGTTTTAAAAGATCTTGATGTCAAAGGGGACATATTAATAAGATAATGGAAAAACGAAATAAGATGGGCAGAAATAACAAGATGGGGTCATTTAAAATAATAGAATATTAAAATAATTTATACAGATTTTTTTGGGTGGTGGGGTCAGTTGAGGGATGATTTTGAAACAAATTTATATTATAAGTGTGATAAATGTACTTTTGGATAATGAAATTATTAAAAATAATTTAATTTCAAAGATAAAATTGATTTAGATTTATTTTTTTCGGTTAATTCATTAAAATATTATAGTTTTAAATTTTAAGGAAATGTTTAATGTTATTAATGTGTTTTATTGAGAATTTCAATTTTTTTTTAATTATTAAAATTGATTTAATATGTAAAAAGAAAATATAAAATAAAATAAGAGTAAAAAGTTATGATGTTTATACAACTTCATTTTACTTATAAGGTTTTTTTTGGTGAACTAATGTATAAGAAAAACAACTACTACTATTTCAATTATTGATATATAGTACTTTTAACTATATATGTCTAGTTTGCTTTGTGTTAATCTTTTCTTATTTCATTCTCAACCTAATATAAGTAGTTGTATTAAAATTATGTGGCTTTTATTATTTTCTCTTCATGGGCACTATGAGGTTAAGGTAGCTTGAATTGCCACCAAAAATTAACTAAGATTAGGGAAGATCTTCTTTATTGGCCCAAGCAAGGATGAAAAGAAAGATGACAGAGAGACCCTATCAAGATATTTCTCTAAGATTCCTTAAGTAATGGTTGAATTAGATGGTGGATAATTTCACTAATTCAATTACTTTCGATAACAACGTAGCTTGAGTTGGGGCCATGAGTTAACTAAGACTAGGGAAGATTTTATTTATTAGCCCAAGCAAGGATGAAAAGAAAGATAACAAAGAGACCCTATCAAGATGTTGCTCTAGGATTCCTTAAGCAATAGTCGAATTAGATGGTGGATAATTTCACTAATTCAGTTACTTCCGGCAACAAGGTAGGCACCTATGAGACACAATGACTTCAAAGAAGTTACAACACCGGTTGAGGTCTCTTTGCTTAATTGAAATATAGAGGCAAAATCCTTGAAGAGATGGTTAGGTTGGTTAAATAGTTATTTTTTATATTCATAACTTTTCCATTAGTAAGAAGATTACATTCAGACACTTATGTCATTTTCCGATGTCAAAAATTGGTGCAACACTTAGTTTACAAAACACTCTGGGATGGCTCTAGAGTGTATTAAACAAAGGTACTAGCTAGGATTTTTTGATGCCACCAAGGAGGAGTATTTACCTCTTCAAAACTTTGAAGACTAATATAGAAGATAGATATTGTTACATGAGGCTAAATGCCAAATAGTCTTAGTCTAAACCAATCTTTTCCACAAGCCATATGCAAAAGTGAGTATTGTAGACTCTAAAAAATAATTTATTTTAAAATATACTAACGACCTATACAAATACATCTAGAAGGAAATGTGGCTTCTAGAAAAATCTTCACTGGGAGTATATTATAGCTATGAAATCAAGATTGAAGAAACTTTTTGTCATAATGGCAAGAAAGAGTTTGGGGTTGAAAATAAACCACAACAACAAAAGGATAAAGGTGGCCGTAACCTTCAAAGGAAAGGATATAGCAATTATGTTAAACAACCTCTAGAAAACCATTCCAAGATTAACAAAAAGAAAGAGAGAAATCAAGAGACACATGGAAATGGTGGGACACCCATAAAATCTATTGTCACAAAAATGATGAATTATGTTCTATATAGTCATCATTGTCCATGTGACACTCAAACTCCAATTCGACTTCAACAATACTACAAATCATAGATAAGAGGAAACATAGCATCAACCTAGAAACGAGTGTTAATATCATACCATAAAGGTCCAACCAAAGAAAACATAACAACTTGAAGACAGTGACTACCTCTTCCATGCATAAAGGTGGGTGAAGGGGAGATCATTTCATTTCATTATTAACCAAGGTAGTGAGAAGAACGTGATATAAAATAGCTCATCATGAAGATGAAGTTGTCAATGAAACTGCACCAATAGTGACATACCCTCAATTTGTTAATCCAAGAACAAGATATTCACATCAATTAGTAATACCTCTTGCAATATGACATAAATCCCTTTAAAGATGAGGTATTTTGTGATGTTTCCGCTCTTGAACTTTGTGATTCTATTTTAGGACAACCATATATGTGAAAATTTTATGTTATTTGTATTTTTAGGACATGTATTGCTAATATCACCCTAAGAGATCCCATGTATAGGATACCAGAGGTATCCTTAATTATCATAGTTTGTCCACTCATAGCTAAGAAGTACAAGGACACAATCTCTTTGACTAGGAGATTTTTTCTCTTCATAGTATTATTGGAAGAAGAAATTGAAATTACCATCTCTAAAGAGGCTTTTGCAGGGAATGCCTTGATGTAGCAAAGTAATGTAGACCAATTTTAATAAAAATACAATGATGTCTTCTTCTCCTCTACACGAATACCTTTTCATTTAGGTAAAGAATGTAATATATGTGATACAAAGTGTTACTCTACCTAGTGGCTCTATGTACAAAGTAAAGAATGTGATGCATGTGATACAAAGTGTTACTCTACCTAGTATTCCTATGTACAAATGCTCCATTGTAATACTAAAGGGTTACATTTGACTAGGTTCTCACTATGAAAGTGTTTTATTGTACCATTTCAAAGAAAAATAGGACATAGAGATTGTATTAGTTACAAAGCAAAAAAACTATATTAAAAAACTAGCAGTTTGTATTCTAAATCAAAATGTTATCTTTTACTATTTAAAAAAATGTTATTTTCTCCTTAAAAATAATATCAATTCATGTTATCACTTCACATCATTTAATCTAACTAGAATAAATTTTTCATGTCTAAAGAGGGCCACTTCACATGGTTAATGGTATGCTTTTAAATTGACTAAAAAATTAACAAAATTTATGAAATGTCCACATATATTGACGAATTGCTTTGCCATTTTATAAATGGAATAGCATACCCCGGAATGGTATATGAAACATATTCAATTAAATGATGACAATGATTATATAAAAAGAGGCAGCAAATTATAGTGTTCATTCAATACAACTTATATATGTGGATAGATTGTCAGTGAACATTGTGTACATGTTGATCCAACCAATATCCAAACCATTAACAATTGCTAATTGGTGAGATATTAATGTAGGCACACAAGTTCCTGGGTCTTACATATTATTGCTACCAAAACTTTCTGTTTCATTCTTTCATATTTGTTGGTCATGAAACCAGGTTACCAAGGGTGAAACCAAAGCTGTAAAAGAATACCAGAATTACCTCCCCATTTATTGTATTTTCCATTATCATTTCTAACGAGTGAAGGATTTGAATTAACCAAAATAAAATAACCATGTCCAATGAGCTCTCTGTAGGGTTTCCTTTATGTGAATTAGAACTATCTAATGTGCATAGCATCATCATCATGGAATATTAAGATCATGGGATTCCAGTGCATTATTGGATCAGTATAGACTTGGAGAAGCCATAATGGTGGATGCTGGCAGTCACCTGAAAATTACTTTGGAAGTGATCTGAGCGGTTCTGATTTGTTTTTATTCAATTCCAGGGAGTTCACTGCATTTTTTACAACGGGTTACCATATCATTGCCTGCAATTTATTCTCTGACAGCAGTATAGTCTTATCAGTGAACGGTTTGATAGAAATCCCTGGGAACATCCAAGGCAAGAGAATTCATTCGGTTGTAAAATTAACTGTGCTGCTGTCAGAGGTTCGATCTGGTTAAATAGCGTTTATAGATGAGATTGGCTCCTTTATGTTTTCTAATAGATCCAGTGTTGCCATGGCCCTATTCTAGTTTCGCTTTACATGACAGTACATTGCAGAATACAAATTTTTTTATTCAAATCAATAAATCAGTAACTGGCACCTCTTATACAGAAAATTTAACAATGGAAAAAAACAACAAGTCTACTGTAAAAATAGAGTATTTTCCTGATCTAACCGTTAGGTTGTCTAAATGACCAGATCTTAAAAATCACAGAAAAAGAAAACAAAGTTCAGAGAAGTTTCTTCGACTGATAATCCAGAGATATGTTTAAACTGATGAATGGCCCACTTTTATTTAACTTTCCTCGGATTCCTATCAGACATAATATTTAAACATTAATACTAGGAATTAACTAATAACAACTAGATTGTTTTATGTGGATATTCATTGAATTGGGACAGAGAATCTACCAAATAATTTCAGGTCTTTCGAATAATTATAATCTCTCTGTATAACTAAACGCGTATTTTGAGTCAATGCAAAATAATATGTCTATATAACCTGTTGCATGCTTAGAGTTACATTAAATTAATCTGTCTGTATGATCGGACACGTATTTAGAGTTTAATTAAATTAGTTTTATTTTAAAACACATTACCATCAGAGACGGTGACATGGATACAACTTGGAGATTTAGTTAATCTGTCCGTATAATCGGATAAGTTTTCCTCTAAGCTCATTTTTTCTCTAAGCTCTGAGGTGTATCAGCCTACCTCCTAGGTGTATCTACCCATCGGATTACATGGGTTAGCAAAACTAAGTGTATGGTGGGATTATATTCGAAGACAATAAAGAAATGAATATTCTAGATTTGTATAATTTCCGAGAAAGTTCTAAAAATCATTATTTTTTATATGTATGAGTTGTACTTGACTTGTAATCTTTATTCTCCGGATTGTATGTCTATCCAATTAATTGATATAATTTGATCCCATCACTATATAATGAGAAGCCCTTAACCACCCATATATAGGGTATTCAATGCGTCGGGAGATGCACTCGAGTGAATTCGGAAACTCGTCACTAAATAAAAAAGGCTATGTCCCGTACATCTCACCATGCATTGAATACCCTATGTATAGCTAGTTAAGCGATGCCCTATATAATGGAACACAAGAAAGTAGGGAACACAAAGAAAGTATTTGTGTGTAAGCAAACCCAAGCCTAAATTAATACGAGTCTCATTTTATAACTCTCTGTAATCTTTATTTGTTCAAGTACTACATGATTTTGGCAGCGGGAAATCGAACCTGAGACTTTCTTCATTTACCTAATTTTATATCTCACAGACTTGCTAAGTGACCTAGCGAGAGAGCAATTGAATTAAATTAAGTCCAGTTTACTCCCTAACATTACCATAAGAGCCAGCGAGATTTGTACAACTTGCAGATTTAGTTGTTTGAGACACCTGCTAATAGATTCACTCGCCTTTCATGTTTTATGGGCATTTAAGTTTCTATTTTCATGCATGTGGATGGGTCAGGATCTCTATAAATTACACAGGTGAGAATCGCTCAAGTCTCACGGTGGAGGGTGAAGGCTTCCTGTTATCCTTTGTTCACATGGAAAAACTATGGCGATTTACTGATTAAAATTGCCAGTTGTCCGCTAATCATCATGACGAATAACAATGGGAATTTAAGGATAACAATTAGATTTATTTGGTAACATGATGTTCTTGTATTCATCCCAATACAGAGTACGAAGAAAAATGCAAAGCAAAAGCAGATTTACAACAAAAGAAAAAGTTAAAAAAACCAAACTGAAAGCGCCATGTGTTGGCTTACTTACGAATCATACAGAGAAAGACAAAGGAGTTGTCCTACTCCTCACCTAGATCTGCAGAGGCATTTAATCAATTAATTTATAAGCAAGCACCAACTATCTGTGTCACCAATCCTATTACCAGTAATAGGTAAATTTATACCGAAGAACCAAATCAAGTTGAGAGTGACCATCAGTCCGTACCGGGCTCAAATTCGAAGGGATAATTTTATTTTGGGTTTTCAATATTTATAAATGAAAATAAATTATTGGATTTATAGAAAATTGATAAATAATTTGAAGTTTCATATATATTTTATATATCATATTTTCCATTGTACCAAAATTTAAATGTAAGAATTTTACGTATATGTGAGTAAGTATACATAGATGGCACATAAGTCATCATTACTACAATTTGTACAGGAAGAATTATATATAGATGGCATATAAGTCATCATTACTATAATTTATACAGGGATTATATGAAAGAGATTTAATACGACTATTTACTTACACTATCTGAATGATAGGGAGAAAATTTTACATTGAGGAAATTTAATTGGACCATTTACTTATACTGTATTTTACAATGAAACTATTTACTTTTCCATTTAGTAGATACTATTTATCAAATATAATGAAATTGCTATAATCACCAAATTGTTCCTTTTTCTTACAGAGAAATTGGTCCAATCATTCAAACATTTGCAAGTAGTTTTTAAAGACACTTAAAGTATCTTATTATTTTATGGATATCATGCAATGTCTAATAAAAAAACACAATTATTAAAAACCTCCAAAATCACAATTATCCATATAAGAAATATAACTTACAAGAATGGTTTTTCATAAGAATTTTAGGCCTAATGATTTGTGCACATTTGCATTATGATAACACAAAAAAAACACCATCAACAACAGAAAAAAAAAGATAACACAGAAACAACATTATTTTTGTTGACAAGAATGAATGTTTAAACTGAATAGTACTTACTCCATGTTGAATTTCTAATAATAAGAAATTAAACTAGCTACATTGAATTCCCATTGTAGTGTCTCTATAGGCATAAAGAGGACATGTACATAATATTCATAAATCCAAAATAGTGGAGGTAGTATATGCAATCAAGGAGAGTGGGCATTGAATACAAGCAAGTAGAGTAAGTAGTAAGATCTCCGAGTTTAGTCATGGAAGATTGGTAGGTAGCATTTGTAAATCTTTGCAGCAAGATGATGGGGATTTGATTCAAATAGGAATTGTTTCTCCTATATATGTAGCAAAAATGATTCACAACAGCCAAAGGCTTTTTTATCTTTGATTCTCATTACTAAGACATAATTTCAATAAATAAGTGGTACATGAATTCATGAGATCCATAACAATAGGGTTCTATTGTATAAAACTAATAACATTTATCTTTTTGAAAGATCATTATATGGGGAAAATTGTTCACATTCTTTCTTTTTTTAACTATCATGGTATATGAATTTTTTTTATCTAAAAGAGAAATAAGATAAAAAATAATGACAAGTAAAATATATTATTAAAAGTTTTGTCACTCTTCATTTAAAATAATCAAAACAAATCTTATTCAAATTTGACAAATAACTTTTTATTGTCAGAAATGTTAATTATTTAACTTCCTCAGCACTGACTCCACTTCCACCACAACACCACCTCAACTTGCCAAAATCCGAAGGGACAACCACCGCCACATCTGAATGGGGAAAATTATTTTTTTAATCCATGTAACCGACTAGAAATTTTGTATAAATATGGATGCACAGTCATAGTAGCATCATCAACTCTCTCTTTCGATATTTGTTTGTAATTTGGTAGTTGTAGTTGTGTTTTGTTGTGTTCTTTGTCTCTCATTTTGGTATCAGAGTTTGGTATAGTGTGTGAAGAAGGAGCCAAGTCAGGTGAACATAGTCGAGGTGCATGCAAGCATAAACTAAAGTTTAATTGGGTCCCATGTGAGGTCGTTGAGAGGTCAGTTCTTCGAATTATGGAGCTACATAATTTGGGTGATGTCACATTAGTAGTCTTATGTCTGTTGTCTATGTTAGATCTCGATAAAGAGGCTAGGTTGTCATTGTAAATTTCTTTGAATTGCAACAACGACTTCCCCATGATACATTTCTAAAAGTGGAATTGTGCATTGTGTAAAAAGTTTTAACAAGAGCGTAAAAGTCATTATCTGTTTTTGGTTAGTTTTTTTCAAGTGGATTGAATTGAGCTATTGTAAATAGGAGGAACTGAAGATTTTAGTTGACTATGTGAGATGGCACCAAATCCCAGTATTTCTCAGTCATAGGTCCCTATTTTCACTGAGAAAAATAATGAATCTTGCTCTATTAAAAAGTGGACATTATTCCATTCTTATGATTTTTGGGGATTCATTACTGATGGATTCCAAATTTTGTTGATCAGAGCACAAATTCTGTTGATCAAGAAGCAGAGATGGCTCTAACAAATGATGAGCAAACATTATTGAGAGAGATTAGGGAGAAGGATAACAAGCTCTTGGCTTTATTCAACAAGGCTTGGATGATTTGGTATTTCCAAAGGTGTCATGTGCAAGGTCTTCAAAGAAACAAAAAGACTTGCCTGGGTTGATGGTTAATGTGAGGTAATTAAGAGTTTTAAAAGATACCTTTTAGCACCCAACATTTTGGCGTCGTTGTTGGGGATAGTGTTGCCATTTCACAGAGAGTGATGTATGTTTGATATTTGCTACTGGGAAAGAATTGGGTATTAAAAACGGAAGGTAAGAACCTATGTAACGAGCAAGTAAAGTGCTTGCTCCTCCGCTCGCTTTTTAGCACAATTGCATAGAAGTTGAAGTAGGTGTTTCATGTTTGTCTGCTGTGAAAGAATTGGGTATTAAAAATGGAAGGTAAGAACCTACGTAACGAGCAAGTAAAGTGCTTGCTCCTCTGCCCTCTTTTCAACAGAATTTCGTAGGCATTTCGTAGGAAATTTAGAGGTAGAATTTTTTTGAAAAAATATCATAATTCCACTCAAGTGGTAATGTAAGCACCACCCATTTCACTAACCAATTGACAGGAACATTTGAAGGAGGGGCCTCAAAGAAACACATGAAGAACATCTTCTATTATGGTAAGGAATGGCTCACATTGCAACTTTTGAATTTCCTATCAAAGATCTAGGAGGAGTGACACAAATGCACATAATTCCCCATCTTCTCTACCAAATTTTCATGGTTTAGCAAACGAAGACCTAGATACATTTTTATTTGAGATTGAAATACTTTGTAGAGGATATGGTTATTGTGCTAATGATCAAAGGTTGAAAGTGTTTCCTCTTACTCTAAAACGAGCAGCTCTCCGATGGTTCATGAGCCTAATGATCAAAGGTTGAAAGTGTTTCCTCACATTAAAAGTGTTGTTCCTTATAGGGAACAACAGCTGTTCCCTATAGGGAACAACCGCTGTTCTCGAACAGCAAAACAAATACACGCAAAAAAAGTGTTGTTCCTTATATGGAACATCAGTTGTTCCCTATAGGGAATAGCAAAAAATACACGCAAAAAAAGTGTTGTTCCTTATAGGGAACAACAATTGTTCCCTATAGGGAACAACAAAGAAAAATAGGGAAAAAAATGACAAACAATCATCTCTACTGCTCTAAGCAAATACAATCAAATCAAAAAAAAAAAATGTATGTACAAGTTTCAAAAATAAATTATTTACGGGACTAGTGTCGTTGAAGAGTGGCCTTCTGCAGCGAGAATTTGCATGGTGGGGTCCTCATCGTTCAATCGTCAATGGAACGGAAACTACAATTTGAAGTAAGAAACACCTGAAACAAAAAAACATAAGACAAATGAGAAAAGAAACAACACTTTATTTAAAAATAGTATGTAAATAAATAAATTAAGTTACAACAACTATGATGTTATTTCCTAAGGGAATATCAATCTGTCAATGGAAAAGGATGATCTCTTGGAAAAACGTTTTGGCAGCAGTGACATGAATCTTCGAATGGAAATCAATTCTTCATTTCTTCTGTATGAATCCGTTAGGTAATAAATTGGATGAAATGCCCTTGTTTCATTAAAATTTCTTTCAAGAGTCACTTGTCCATAAATTGACCTTCTTTATGCTCCTAAGACATGCAAAAAAACGAGTGTCTTCCTGCAATAAAACATTAAATCATGGAGAAAGAGAGGTGATCGGGCTCCCCTAATCCACGAATTATGCAATAAACTAACACGTAGTTACTCTATAAAACAAATCTACAGAAAAAAATAACAAATTAGAATTAATTTATTACCGGCGGGAGAGCAGTGGCCAATCATACTAACCAACAGTGTTTTAATCACAACTCCTTTTTTTTTGTCCGATTTGAGTGATTCAAAATCAAAATGAGATCTAATTCAAAGTTATATCACCAATAGAAACCGATTTTTAAAATTCCATGATATGATATGTCAATTTTACTTAGAACAACCTGCATAACAGAGTCATTTTCGATTACCTATCTTAGACCAACAATGGATATTTTAAGCATATATTTTTCGTTTGATGATGGATTCAAATGATTCAAATTGGTAATGAAATTAGATTCATTTATTTATCTCCAATATAAACATATTTTGCAAAGAAAAAGAATTGATAGGTCAAGTCCACTAGTGAACCGCTAGAAAAACAGAGTTTTAAGAGTGCTGATTTATGATAGACAGTCAGTATTTTGGTCATAACTTTCTCATACGATATCGAAAATGAGTGATTCAAATTTTCTTGTAAACTATATTCATATAGGAATATACCGTAGAAACAGGTTTTCAAAATATATTCATTTAGGCCTCCAAAAACTGACTGTCCCAACTCTGTTCTTGAGCTGCCTACTAGACACCCAGTGAATGTTTTGGTTATAACTTTTTCGTTTCAAATCCAAATTGAGTGATTAAAATTGGGTTAGAAAGTATACATCAAGGGCTACTTATTATAGAAACAAAATTTAAAAATATAGTCATTTACGCTTCCAAAAACTGACTATCCCAACTCTGTTCCTAAGTTGCCTACTATACACCCTGTCAATGTTTTGGTTATAACGTTTTCGTTTCAAATCCAAATTGAGTGATTCAAATTGGGTTGGAAAGTAGACACCAAGAGATACTTAGGATAGCAATAGGTTTCAAAAATATAGTCATTTAGGCCTCCAAAAACTGACTATCCCAACTTTGTTCTTAACTTGCCTACTAGACACCCTGTCATTGTTTTAGTTATAACGTTTTCGTTTCAAATCCAAATTGAGTGATTCAAATTGGGTTGGAAAGTAGACATCAAGGGCTACTTAGAATAGAAATATGTTTTAAAAATATTCTCTTTTGGTCCTTCAAAACATGACTGTCCCGACTGTGTTTTAAGAAATTTTATCAAGCCCACAAGCCAAAAAATATGATATTCAAGCATTTTTTCCAAATTGGTGATAAAAATGAATATGATTGTTTGTAGAACTGTTATTTCCCTTATAATTCATCTACATACACAAATGAATTAAAACATTTATCATCGATGTTGATTTCCACAGCGTGTTGCAACAAAAACAACTATTTTTACATAAAAGCAAAATGTATTTATTTATGTCCTTATTTATTTATTATTATTTTTTTTTTATATACTAACCTATTCTGATTTGAAAAATGAATATGCTTATGTATAAGAGTACTTCCAGTGGAGCCATTTTCGAAATAAGGCTTCAAGTATGCACATACCCAAATTTGAAAAATGCATGTTAATAAATATTAGGGTATGAGAAGCCAACTTCCCTTGAAAGGATAGTATCAGAAATTGTTGAAGTATGGAGTAATGCTGCAAACAAACGATGGAGTGAAACCAATATTCAATATATCCTTTACTTCCTTGATTTCCCATAGCCATCATATCATGAAGTTCTTGAGCTTTTAAAATGGCTTGTTGATGTAGACTAGAAGAAACCTCATTTTCTTCCATAACTTCTACAATTTTTGAAGTTGAAGCATTCTGAATCTCATTGTAAGTTTTCTCCAATGGTGCATGTGAGATAGAATGGGTGGGATGGGTGGGTAAATTTTGCAGTTCAACATTGTAAGCATGTTGTACTGGTTTATTATGGTGAGGGTGTGGAATGAGTTGAGCAAGAAATTGTGTACGGAATTGAGCATTTTGATGATGTAGATGATTGTGTTGAGTGGATGATTTCGATAGGCAAGAAAGATGTTGTGGAAGAGCTGGTGGAGAATATGGATGATGTGTTTGTGCTACAAGATGAGGGAGAGTAGTCATGCAATCATAATATGAACCATGCCAAACTTGTAGGCAAGATTTGTGGGGGTTATATTGAGATTGACATGGCTTCCCTAACACATGAGTATTCCATAATGGATTATGCAAGTAAGAAGATGGAGAGGAGGTGTTTTGAACCATACTTGTAGGCCATGCTTCCCATGGTTTTGAACTTGCTACAGCTTTCTCATCTCTTTAATATGCTACTTCCATCCTAGATAAGGAAGAACAACTATCTATGGGATGCTCCTTTGGGTAATGAGGGAAAAACACTTCTTCAATTTCTTGATTTTTTGAAACTCGAAAACATCCAATTTTGAATTTAGAGAGCTAATAAAAAACTTTAAAATTTTCAAATATAACATTGATTTCAGCTCTTATGCCTCCTATTCTTGTAGCAGATTTGGAAAAGAAAGAAGAAAATTTTCTAGAATTCTTACCAGCCTTGGAGATTCCTCTTGAATACCTTATTCACAATTCACAAACATCATCGTAGGACAACTAAAAAAAATCACCTTTTCCTATCAGATTTAAGATTTCTAAAAAATCATCTTTGATTCCTTTGAGTAGGAGTGTTTTTAAGATCTCTTTTTCCAAATACTTATGCTTTGATTTTTGATGGTTGTATTGAAATCGCTCCACATAGTCCTCCAAGCTTTCATCTTCTCCTTGTATCATATTGAAAATATCTTCATTGTCCTTGCAATAGTCTTGGTACTTCTTCAAGAATATGTTCTTCATGTCCTCCCATGTTTGGATGCAGTTCCCACCCAGGCTCATGATCCATCGGACAACTGCTCCTTTTAGAGTAAGAGGAAACACTTTCAACCTTTGATCATTAGTACAATAGTCATATCCTCTACAAAGTATTTCGAACTCAAATAAAAATGTACCTGGGTCTTTGTTTGCTAAACCATGAAAATTTGGTAGAGAAGATGGGGGAATTATGTGCATTTGTGTCACTCCTCCTAGATCTTTGATAGGAAATTCAAAAGTTGCAATTTGAGTCATTTCTTTCCATAATAGAAGATGTTATTCATGTTTTTCTTTGAGGCTCCTTCTTCAAATGTTCTTGTCAATTTGTTAGTGAAATGGGTGGTGCTTACACACTTGAGTGGAATTATGAGATTTTTTCAAGTAAGAAGCTAATAGAAAGATTGGATATCACAAAGAGTAAGATGTTTCCACTTATAATGAAAAATAAATTATATCCCTCCTTGAATTCTTATAAAACTAAGAATTTGGATGAATCGTGATTATGGCATTTAAGATATGGTCATTTATATTTTGGTGGCCTAGATTTGTTGTAGAAGAAACAAATGGTGAAAGGGTTAGCTAGTATTCAACAACCAATAAGTTTGTGTGAGAGTTGTATACCTGCAAAGCATCACGAAGAGAAATTATGTACCTAATTTAAAATGCAATTTGTTGAGAATTAGACAATTGATAGAGAATGGGTATAGAGTGTTCTTCAAGAATAAAATATGTACAATCATTGATAAATATTCAAGTAAGAAGCTAATAGAAAGATTGGATATCACAAAGAGTAAGATGTTTCCACTTATAATGAAAAATAAATTATATCCCTCCTTGAATTCTTATAAAACTAAGAATTTGGATGAATCGTGATTATGGCATTTAAGATATAGTCATTTATATTTTTGTGGCCTAGATTTGTTGTAGAAGAAAAAAATGGTGAAAGGGTTAGCAAGTATTCAACAACCAATAAGTTTGTGTGAGAGTTGTATACCTGCAAAGCATCACGGAGAGAAATTTGTATCTAGAATTTCATATAGGGCCAAATCTCCACTAGAGATTGTGCACACTTAGTTGTGTGGATTGATCCAAACACCCTCATTGGCTCGTCATTTTCACTTTTTAAATTTTATTGATGACTATAGTTGAGAAACTTTGGTTTATCTTTCGAAATAGAAATTTGAAGCTTTTACTTTATTCAAAAAGTTTAAAGCTATGGTTGAAAAGGGAAGTGGAAAATATATTAAAATTTTAAGAACAAATAGAGGTGCTAAAAATATGATAAATGATTTCATTGAGTTTTGTTAATATCAGGAATCAAATATAGTATACTGCACGTTATACTCCATAACAAAATGGATTGGCTTAAAGGAAAATTCAGACCATTATGAATATGGCTCAATGTATGGTGAAGGAAAAACATGATGTAGGAGCATTAGCTCTCAAAGATCAAACTCGAAGTATCTAGTCGGACCTAAGGGTCTAGATGTTAGCTAAGAAGGGGCCATTGTAAAAGTTCATGTAAAACAATATTTATTTATTAGCAAGCGTAGATAGGAAATCTATTTAGTGGTTCATTTAACATTAAGACTGACTCAACCATTATTAGTTTTTAAATTAGTCAAAGAGATCAAGTTAGGATTAGTTAGGAACTTGTTTGAAGAAATTGTTGAGCAACTGAAAAGTAACTGAGGAACAATTCCTCAACTGTAAAGAAACTGCTAATAATGTATTGAAAAGAAAAAAAAGAGGCAAGTGGGATAAGTAAGTTAGCCATCGAGCCAACCAGACTATCTAGTTAGAGTGTGATTGTAAGCCCATGGGCAGAGTTGAAACAGAGGCCATTGATATTAGAAGATCAGGCCTGAGAGAGAGATGGTATAAATGTGTATTTGTATATATAGAGATTCAATTCTAATACTTTGTTTAAATGTGTGTTTGAATATTGAATGGTGAATTATGAATGAATCGTGGTACTCTATGTGAATCAAAGATTTTCATAATATATATATGCAGGCAAAGTTCGGCGAACATAAAGAGGAGAGCAAATACACAGAGTAAAGAAGAATGTGACAGAGGATCGTAAAGGGTCATAGAATCCATTTGAAGGATCAAGATAATGCTCTGGAGGAACAGGGATGGAAGAAGTACGATAGAGTTAAGCTCAGGAGAGGGTGCGCAATGGAATAGTGGAAGACCCAAAACCTTTGAAGAACCCTAAATACTACAAAAAAACTGAAGAAATAGCATAAAAACCCAAGCAGAAGGAAGAAAAGAGGAATGAAGCATTGGTGCACAGGAGCCATTGGATCCTTATGATTAACGGCCAGGATTAAGTTGCAAAGAGTAGAGCGGAGTTATTAATATCGCATCAGAGCAAAGCAATAGGAGCAAAGAACCCCGGCCTCAAACCTTGAGTGATTACGATATGCGATCGAAGCGTGGACCGTCGGATTAGAAATAAGATCAGCGGCGAAGGAGCTTTAAGAAATATCGCATCGCAATGTTATGTTGATGGGTGATTAACATTGGGGCCTTAGGAAAGCGTAACATGCAATATCGATGTGATCAACGAAGTGATCGCATCGCAAATGTTCGACGGTGATGTGTCGACGAAAAGGGAATGCGGCGAGTGATGGAGCGGACCTGATAATGTTATATGCACAGTTGTGTTGTATTTGAAGTCTAGAAGGTTACATTAGTCGCATATCGGATGCGGAGGAGGAACGCATGTTAATGTGAATTGTGGAGAACCCCGATTGTGATTAGCGATAAAGGGATGCATCAGGAAAAGCGCAAATATGTATAAAGCGGAAAAGGTATGTTTACGAAGGATTTCTATTATAAAGGGTTTATAATAGAATAAAGGGTGATAGATGGTTTTATGGGTAAATCCATATATTTTACCAAAGTAAAGAGTGGGGGTTTGTATATATATGTGGCTTAAGGTTTAATAAAGAATTAATCAAGGATTGATTAAAGTCAGATGGGAAGTGAGTTATAAAGTCCTGATAGAAGGATTGAATAACTATGAAAGACTGGGTTATTGTAATGAAATCATTCCACATAAGAGTTTAATAAAGAGGGCCTTAATCATTAATATATTAAAGAGTTGACTTGGCAGAGAGTCTGAAATTATTGGGGAAATTAGTTTATGCATTCTGTATGCATACTATGGGTATATTTGGGGTAGCCCCTATGTCATTTGGTATCAGAGCAAGTTAAAGCTCTTTGAGAAAACTTAGAACAAAGTTATGTTTCAAGATGTTTATGCAGGCAAGGGAGATCAGATTTTAATCTGACAAACAGTAAGCACACAAAAGATGATGTGTAGCAGAAATTGCAGATGCAAGAAGACAGAGAACAATCCATTCAAAGTGCAGGAGAATGGTGAAACAATATCATACGGAGATCTTGAAGGTGAGATGACAAGTTTTGTTTTAAATTGATTTGAAGATTGGAGAATGTGTGGTTTTTATATTAACACACAGGTGACAACATAAGAAGGTGAGAAGGTTGCAGCAACCTAGAGCGAGGAGTGCTCAATTGGTTCAAGAGGAAGGAACTAGAGAAATGCTAACAGACTGAGCTCAGAGGAGAGAAGCTTAGTGAGGCATATGTAGCAAGAAGGAGACTTGTTACTGCAGAGGTAGTTTTGCAACTCACAAAGGAAATTCCAAAAAAGATGTGGGTAGAATTGCTTAAGGATGAAGAGAGTTGGTAAGAGTTTCTGAGTGAAAGAAGAGGTGGT
Source organism: Pinus tabuliformis (assembly GCA_031772625.1). Lineage (NCBI taxonomy): Eukaryota > Viridiplantae > Streptophyta > Pinopsida > Pinales > Pinaceae > Pinus > Pinus tabuliformis. The sequence goes on from CM062820.1 coordinate 1,551,786,107, forward strand.
CAGAACCTAGTATTTCAATTGTGATTGAAATACAAGAGGACAATTGTGTCCTCTAAGGTGCATATGAATTGAAGCCTAGAAGGAGCAGAGAAATGTGCTCAAAGGAGGTTCCATAGATAGAGAACCAAGTACTTGCTAAAAGACCAAGTACAGAGGAAAGCTTGGTGAGGTAAGTTGCAACAAGGAAGACTTGTTGTTACAGAGGCTTTAGTGAAACTCATTGTGAGTGTGAGAAACTCATGAAGATGGAGAAGAGGATGACTACTAATAGTCATAACAGAGGTTTTGAGGAAGGCCACAACAGAAGAAAAGTGAAGAAAGAAGATGCCAAGGAAAATGGCATATGGAAGCAGTTGACTGATGAAGAATATGAGAGGGAGAAGGCTAAGATAATAGTCCATCTTGAAGTACTGATGGAACTCTTACAGAGGAAAGAGGAAGACCAGAGGTGTCGTTTTTGTATGAGAAGAAAGATAAGGTGGCATAGGCTATAGAGGAGGAAAGAGAAAATGATGAATGCTCGAATGAAGGAAGAATTACTCAGAATAAGTGAGTATTAGGAGGAAGACTTAAAGAATGAAACTTCAAGTGAGACCAAGAGGTCTTATGGCGTTAAATTTGATAACTTGTGTATGTTTGCAGGTGAAACACATGAAGAAGGACAATTTTCTAATATTGTCATAAAGAAGGAAGAAGATAGGAAGAATCTAAAGATAGTGAGGATTGTATAGAACTTTTGGGAGAAATTCCAAGCGAGATGGAAAATTGGAGGCATGAGTTAAGTCTTTTGGAAGAAAGGCTAGAACACCCAAAAGTAAGTGTTCATATTGTAAAATTAGAATTGAAAGAGAATGAAGAAGTTCACTACAGTGAAAAAAGACCGGCAGACATCATTGGAGTAGATGATGTGGAGGAAAGACTAGCTGACAGTCTCATGAATTCTTTTGAGAATTCAAATAGCACACGGATGTGCTGATGGAGGAGGAGAAAACAAAGCAGCATACTAATGTGTTGCCAAAGGAAGAAGAGGCACTTAGGCCTTATGATTTTTATTTTAACAAATGTTTTATGAGTGCAAGTTTAGTTGTAGATGCTAGAGAAAATTTGGCTTAGATAAGTAGCCAAATGGAAGAAGAAGATTCTATGGAAGAATTTAATCCATGGAATAGAGATGTTCAATTGCTGGAGAGAATGTTGGAAATTCAGGATTCAATGCAGACATAGATAATCTTGACAGAGGGTAAGGATGAAAGGGAGGCATCAAGAACAACTGAGGAACAAGTAAGGAACCAACAACTACACGGTGGAAGTAACCAACAAAAATTTGAAGAGTTAGTAGACAACAACAATAACCTGAAGCAGAGAAAAAGAGGTAATAGTGAATGGAAGAATATGGACCAGTGCAAAGAAATGCTAGAGATGGAGATTGAAGAGTTATGGTAGCTAATGATGTTGACAGCAACAGGAAGAATGATCAATCAGAACCTGAAACTGATTGACAAGGAGAGGAAGATGAAACAAAAGATAGGTGACATACAACAACAGCAAAGGTGCAAAGCATTCAGACAACTACAAACCAAAGTTTGGGACCCTAGAGGTTTCCTATCAACACATGAAGTCACATGATCAGGAGATCATGAATGTTTTCAACTTTGGGAGTCTGATGCAGGAGCATTGGCTCTCAAAGATCAAGCTCGAAGTATCTAGTCGGACCTAAGGGTCTAGACATTAGCCAAGAAGGGGCCATTGTAAAATTTCATGTAAAACAATATTTATTTCTTAGCAAGTGTAGATAGGGAATCTATTTAGTGGTTCATTTAACATTAAGGCTGACTCAACCATTATTAGTTTTTAAATTAGGCAAACAGATCAAGTTAGGATTAGTTAGGAACTTGTTTGAAGAAACTATTGAGCAACTGAGGAACAATTCCTCAACTGTAAAGAAACTGCTAATAATGTATTGAAAAGGAAAAAAGAGGGAAGTGGGATAAGTAAGTTGGCCAGCGAGCCAACCAGGCTAGCCAGTTATAGTGTGATTGTAAGCCCAAGGGCAGAGTTGAAACGGAGGCCATTGATATTGGAAGATCAGGCCTGAAAGAGAGATGGTATAAATGTGTATTTATATATACAGAGATTCAATTCCAATACGTTGTATAAGTGTGTGTTTAAATATCGAATGGTGAATTATGAACGAATCGTGGTACTTTGTGTGAATCAAAGATTTCCATAATATATATATATATATATATATATATATATATATATATATATATATATATGCAGGTGAAGTTCGGCGAATGCAAAGAGGAGAGCGAATACACAGAGTAAAGAAGAATGCGACAGTGGATCGTAAAGGGCCATAGAATCCATTTGAAGGATCAAGATAATGCTCTAGAGGAACAGTGATGGAAGAAGTCATGCGGATTTAAGCTCAGGAGAGAGTGCGCAGTGGAATAGTGGAAGACCCAGAACCTTTGAAGAACCTCGAATACCACAAAAGAAACTGAAGAAATAGCGTAAAAACCCAAGCAGAAGGAAGAACGGAGGAATGAAACATTACTGCACAGGAGCCGTTGGATCCTTATCATCAACAGCTAGGACTAAGTCACAAAGAGTAGAGACAAGTTATTAATATCGCATCAGAGGAAAGCAATAGGAGCAAAGAACCCCGACCTCAAACCTTGAGCGATTGCAATATGCGCTCGAAACGTGGACCATCAGATTAGAAATAAGATCAATAACGGAGGAGCTTTAAGAAATATCACATCGCAATGTTATATTGATGAGTGATTAACCTTGGGGCCTTAGGAAAGTCCGACATGTGATACCGATGCGATCAACGAAGTGATCGCATCGCAAATTTTCGATGGTGATGCGTCGGCGAAAAGGGAATGCGACAAGCGATGGAGCGGGCTCGATAATGTTATATGTGTAGTTGTGTTATATTTGAAGTCTGGAAGGTTACATTAGTCACATATCGGATGCGGAGGAGGAACGCATGTTAATGTGAGCCACAAAGAACCCTGATTGCAATTAGTGATAAAGGGATGCATCGGGAAAAGCGCAAAGACGTATAAAGCAGAAAAGGTATGTTTACAAAGGGTTTCTATTATAAAGGGTTTATAATAGAATAAAGGGTGATAGATAATTTTATGGGTAAATCCATATATTTTACCAAAGTAAAGAGTGGGGGTTTGTATATATATGCGGCTTAAGGTTTAATAAAGAATTAATCAAGGATTGATTAAAGTCAGATGGAGAGTGAGTTATAAAGTCCCGATAGAAGGATTGAATAAATGTGAAAGACTAGGCTATTGTAATGAAATCATTCCACATTAGAGTTTAATAAAGAGGGCCTTAATCATTAATATATTGAAGATTTGACTCGGAAGAGAGTCTGAAATTCCTGGGGAAATTAGTTTATGCATTCTATATGCATACTGTGGGTATACGCGGGGTAGCCCCTGTGTCAAAACATCTACCAAATGAATATTAGGGAGAAGCAGTAGCTTGTGTCATTTATAGTCTTAACAGAAGTTTGACTAAGAATGTGAAGGATTGAGTTCCCGAAGTAGCTTGGAGTGGTAAGCGTTGCAATATATCTAATTTAAGAATTTTTGGGTACGTTGCTTATGCACATGTACCTAAAGTATTGAGAAATAAGTTAGATGACATAAGTGAGAAGTGTATCTTTATTAGATACAATGAGAAGTCTAAGGCATATAGAATCTATAATCTCATCACCAAGAAATATATTATTAATGGAGATGTTGAATTCAAGTAAGAATATGCTTGGTATGGAAGCATAGATAAATCTATTGTAGATGGAACTGTGTTATGTCATGGAGATGAAGATGGAGATCATAAAAAAGTAGAAAATGGATAGTTGATTCCATATACACCTTCTATAAGAACTTGAACAAGGCAATCACCACGAATCAACCCATTACAATTTAGAAAACCAAGAGCTCAAGAGCACCAGGAACCATCAGGTTATAATGAACAAAGAGCAACATGATAAGAGGTAAGCAATGAATCTAACCCTACATTAGCTGCATTAAGGAATATAATAAAAGGTTTTAAGACTAGAAGTTTAAAAGAATTGTATTAGCGTAATGATGAAATAGAACAAGTTTCAAAGTTTGCATTAATTGCAAATGGTCCTATATATTTTGAAGAAGTTGTTAAAGCAAAAGTTTGGGTAAAGGCTATGGGTGAAGAGATTGACAATGTAGAAATAAATAATACTTGGGAGCTTGTAGATTAGCTTGAATGTAAAAATAGTGTTTGTGTGAAATGGATTTACAAGACCAAATTGAGTGCTAAAGGTGAAATAATTAAGTGGGAGAATGCCATAAATATTAATTTTGTAACCGCCTCATTATTGCGACCATTGCCACAACACTAGCTCCAATGCTTCCATTGTAGCACCGCTTCAACTCACCCAAATCTGAAAGGACAACCACTGCCACATTTGAATGGGATAAATAGTTTTCTAATCCATGTAAGTGACTAAAATTTTTGTATAAATTTCGATGCACAATGAGAGTAGCATCATCCACACTTAATGTCTCTCGTATTTAATGGGAAATTCCCCAATAGGCATGCTGACGAGGCACAAGTATGTGGAAGCATATCCTTCATTGAGTCGCTGGGAAAAAGGGTGGTCCCTGACTTTTAAAAGGAACTTGAGGTCAAAGGGCAGGCAATAAATTACATTGGGAAAAAAAAAAGGAACATGAAACATGAAATGGCTTATGGCTTATAATAAAATAGGAGAACATTGGAACAATATGGGGATTTAAAAAGATTTATTCGGTGAAGAGGGGATGAATCTGAAATAATTTTGTAGTATAAGTGTGGTGGATGATGTCCTTTTCGGATCATGAGATCCTCAAAGATTAAAATGATAGATGAGAAGTATAACATTGGAACAATATAGGGAGATAAAACAATTTATTCCATCTCTAAGGGATGAATTTGAAATACTTTAATATCAATTTTTTTAGGGGAAGAGCATTAAAACAACATGGGAGATTAACAAATTTAGTTAAAACTAGTTTAAATTTTATAATATTTGTGTGATGATGATGTATTTTTGGGATTAGGTAGAGAACGAGTGAATCCAATAATTATAAAGAGATATTTTTTTTTATGAGGTTACAGGTTCAATTTTAGAGATATTTTCATAGATTTTAGTAGTCAAATCACCAAGCTAAGGTGGGCCGCTAGATCCATAAATAAGAGGGTCTTATATACCAATTTGGTGTTTAGCATGATTGTGACCTTAAAATTAGACTATAATAATCATCATCATCGTCATCTTTGGACCATGAAGTAGTGAAAGTAATTCAGTATCAAATTCATTGATGAAAATGAACTACATTAGTATTCACATTCATTGTAAATGTTGGTAATTTTTTTCCGCTAGAGAGTTATATTATATGTTGAAAGAAAAAAAGGGGGCAGGATGGTAGGAGGGATGTCTACAATTTTTTGAATAAGTTAAATAAAATTTAAAATAACATATGAACAAAATTTCATGGTCTCAATAAAGTTCCACTTTTTAATACAGAAGCACATCAATATTACTATGCAAATTAGTTTCAATAACCTAATGAAAATTTAAAATGATATCATAAAAAAGAAAATTATGGTCCAAATAAAGTTTAATTTTTTGGTACAAAGTGTCAACTCCAAAGAATCCCCATATGAGGTGATAAGAGAGGCACATGATCACTGCCTCATCAAACACACATAAGTGAGGATATGCCATGATCCACTCCCCAAAGATGAAAGGTGGTGGACTTAAATGAATAGCTTGGAACACATTGCCCATAACTTTTTTCTATGGCTACCCCAATATAGAATTAATAACAAAGTGACGAGGGAAATCAAGTTATGAATCTCGGTTGTGATGTTATTTAGCCTTCATTTTATGGTCCCACCTATGGGTAAGAATTGTTCCTATCCACCATGCTAGGCTATCATCTTTTGGAGATATGATTAAGTTGTTGAATGTTTCGTTGTTATTTATAGGTCTTAATCGATTCATAATGGAATATAACAATCATGGCCATATATTCATTATCTCGTATGGATACTTGCTTTCCTTTCTTGTTGAAGATAGATTTTGTGGTCATCCAGAATTTATTCTACAGACACTTGGTAGAGTGCCACTTTTTCCTGTTGTTTTTAGTTTATCCTTTGCATAGGCTGCTTTACAACCATTGGTCTCTTACATTCCTCCCCAACCTACTTCACACCCCATATTTGTTCTAGTGGACATTGGTGCCATACCTATCCACAATATTTCTCCTCTGTACTATCTCAAAGCTTCTTTTGGGCAATATCGAACTTGTCCTAAATGTTTCTTAATAGCCAATAAATTTTAGGGGAGAAATAAGGCTCCTTAGAGACAATGAGCACAATGTGATGAGGGGGTGGCTTATTATGATCAGTAAGGAGGAGCTTATGTCTCTCAACAAGTGGAATCCTTATCCATTAGGGGAATTTTGAGGTCTAAAATGTACATCATAAGGAAAGTAATAAAATAATAGTAAAAATAATAAAATAAGAGTTATGAATTTTAAAAAGAAGAGAAATAAAACAATTTTTTTTATTATATTTTTCACTTACCTCTTTGTAGATCTACTCAAATTTCAATTTTGTACACTCTTTCGATGTGGAATTAGATTCTACATCCAAAGAGTACCCATTATGCATACTTTTGAGTAGATCCATTCTAAGAAAAAATGAAAATACATGCAAAAACTAGTTTGAAACAAAATTTTCATGTATTTAAAACTTTTCTCAATATAGATCTACAAAAAACTATGAAGAATATGTACCTATTTGATGTGAAATCCGATTCCACTTCTATTGAGTGTGCATACTTGAAATTTAAGTAAATCCACAAGGATCAAAGTAGGAATATGATTAAAAAAGTAGCTTTCCTTTTTTTTGTTCTTAAAATGTTTACCCTTGGGGATGACATCGTCATCTTGAATCATATAGGTTGTTTTAAACTTTCTTTTGTTAGTACACTTTTCATTTTGAGGCCCATTGTTTACCTCATAATTCCACTAATGTGACCATCATCATGAACACACATTGCAAATACATTCAACTTAAGCTAAACAAGCTCGAAAGGAACACCATTGGTGAACATCGATGTGATAACCCTTTTTATCACCCCTCATGCAAATATCATTATAGGGATTGTTTATGTAAATTGATGTAAAATGTAAATAATGACTGGATGGAGGAGAGGACATAGATTTAGAGTTTGAGGAGAAGTTGTTTATAATCCAAATTCATTGCATTATTTGTGTCAATAATCTCCCTGATGAATTTATGGCCTGCTAGTGCAAGAATTGAAGAAGAGAATGTGCACCCTACACTAGAGGAGGAAAGGTCAATACAGTCCTTGTCCCAAAGGAATGTTTTGTGAAATTTAACATGCAAGGGGGATGAGCAGGGAGAGGAAGGCTGATGTGTGGCATAGTGAAGGGAGAAGCCAGCTAGATGAGAATACAAACATAGACTCTTTGCTATATATGCGAGAAATACATGGGGGATATGCATACTGAAATAATAAAACTAGAACCACCATAACCGAGATATATATATATATATATATATATATATATATATATATATATATATATATATATATATATATATATATATATATATATATATATATATATATATATATATAGTAAAAAGGAGAGACTTTCCCATAGGAATTAGCTTATATCTCCTAGAACTTTTAAACTTCCTCCCATCATACACAATAGAACCAACTCTCATGACCATGGATCTGCATCTTGTTTATCACTTATACATATCGTCCTAGGTATACATCATCCGAGCTTGTTCATAATGGAGGCAAAAGTAAACATTCAAGAGACAAAATTTGAGATTTTTCGATCAAACGTCGATCCGATTTCCTGTTAGTTATTGTACCCAGGATTTTTTCAAAGCACGTTGCACTGACATCTAGAAAGAGTTAGAAGTACTTCCATGGCCCCACTCATGCTCCATGCTAGTCTGGTTTCCTTCTTATTGGATGACCTCACACGTCAACTTGATTTCTAGTTAACCCGACTGTTCCATTTGTATGCTCTCCTTCGATCATCCGAGAAAGAAGTCCCAACTCAATGTTGTCTCTTGATGGGACTATTGCGACAAAACTTTAAGTTCTATTCCCCATGCCTATCAATTGATAGAATCTTGTTGAACTCAAGAAAAGACTAAGTATTGCACGTCACACCTATATACTCTGTTCTCAGCTTTGTTAATTGTTTCTCAGTCTCCTTTGTTATCCCTTCAAGTCTTTCACTCACACAGTCTTAAACAACAATTTAATCGTCACCTCTCTAGTTAAGGAGACCAAACAAACTATGACATAATCAAATACCTCTTCAATACTATTAATGTAATTATATGTGTGTGATTAATGGAAAATAATGAGATTGTAGAAGGCCCGATTTTTCTAGAAAAATCACTCTTGTCACACCCACTCTTTGCTCATTTTTAATGATCCAATATAATAATAAATTATACATCATAGTATTGGTTCAAATCCATGAACATAGGATTATATGGACCAATTTCGCATTATTAACCAAATTTCAACAATTAGCTAATTTTAATACACTACATGGAAAACAAAAACAAATTCTATCTTAACAATCCACTCATTGAGGAACCAAATCCTCTAGTAAATAATTTTTTACCTCCTGGTCGATCATGTTTTTAAAGATGCTCCTACATCAAACTCCCAAGGAATAAAGAATTCATTATCTCTTACCCATGAGGTCTTCAACAATTCTACCACTTTTCTAAAATAATGTGGCAGTCATCCAATTTGAATCAACTACTGGATGGTCTTTCCACTTAACCAAATACTCATAGTATTCTTTGGGCCTAGTCTTCTTAATTGATGTCTTTTCCAAAATCGTCTTTGGCTACAAAAACTCTGTTATTGGTAACTGCTTGTGCTGCTGAATTGGTTATTATCCACTATCATTTGTTATCTGCAACTCTTTCCCTCATTGATACTTGTATATTTTCACAACATTGAATATATGAGAGATATCAATCCATGGTGGCAACACTATCTCATAGGAATTTCCTAAAAATTTCCTAAGGATTTTACAAAGTTCAATTTTCTTTAATTTTAGTTTGTTGTGCTCTCCTTTAGTAAATATTTATTTTCTCAAATGTTCCAACACTAAGTCTCCCACTTTAAATCTCTATTCTCTCCTCTTAAGATCTTCTCTGGTTTTGTATTAGAGTCTACTCTCTTGTATTTTATGTTTCACCTATTCAAGGACATCTTACATCATTGAAACCAAGTATTCTCATGCTACACTCCTTTGTTTCTCTCTTCCCATTTTTATGAGTTCATGTACTATTGTTGGATGCATTGCATAAATAATCTGAAAAGGGCTTTGTCCAGTGCTTCCATTTGGAGAATCATTATAGGAAAATTCAACTTGGCAAGAACTTGGTCCCACTACTTGGGATGGTCTCAAACTAAGCTTCTCAAGATATTCCTCAAACTTATATTAACTACGTTAGTCTACTCATCAGTCTAAGTGTGATAAGATGAACTAAATCTCATTTTAATTCCAAGATTCTTCGATAAATTCCTCTAGAAATGTCCCAAGAATATTGTATCCCTGTCTGACATAATGCTTTTGGGTACTCCATGCAGTATCACCACTTCTTTGAAGAAAAAATTATCAACATTAGTAGCATCATTGGTTTTAAAACAAGGAATGAAATGTGCCATCTTTGAAAACATGTCCATTATAACAAAGATTGCATCATTACCCTTTTGAGTTTTTCGAAAACCCAATATAAAGTCCATGCTTAACAAATCCCATGGTCTATCTGGAATTGGTAATGGTGTATACAACCCTATATTTTATCTCTTCCCTTTTACATGCTGACAAATTCTACAATTGATCACAAACTTCTGCACAACAATCCTCATATTTTTCCAATAGTAGAAATGCTTCAACTTCTCATATGTTTTAATATGGCCAACGTGTCCGCTAAGACCTCCACTATGCTTCTCTTTGATTGTATTCTCCCCAATCAAGAACTTTGGTACTCAAAGTTGATGCTTATTAAGAAATAGTTCATCTTGAAGCATGTAATTGATCCACAAACTCCTATCTTTGATTTCTAGGTTTTTACAAGCTTTATAGGTCTCCTTAAAATCTACATATTCCTCATACAACTCCTTCATGGAGTTAAACCCCATGATCTAGACTTAAATTTCTTTCATAATCAAATTTCTCCTACTCAATGCATTAACAATTTTATTAGCTTGACCACTAATATGCTTCAAAACAAAAGTGGAATTTTAAATAATATTCAATCCACTAAACAAGCTTTTCACTTGATTTAGGTTGTTGCATGATATAATGTAGGGCATGATTATTTGTATACAAAACATATTCTTTAGACGTTAAATAATGCCTCCACTTCTTAGAGCTTGTACCACAACATAAAAATTATTTTCATAAGTATACTTCCTCCTTGACTCATTCAACTTCTCACTGAAATATGCTAGGAGATTATCCTCTTGACTTGATACAACACCAAACACTTCTCCACTAGCATCTCATGTCACTTGGAAACACTTGGTGAAATATGGCAACACTAGTAAATGTTGTTCTTTGGATTTTTTCTTCAATAACTGAAAGCCTTTCTCTACCTCAACAATCCACTAGAATGGTTGTTTTCCATTCTTTATGGTGTCCATAGTTGCAACATTCATCGTGCTGAATTTCTTGATGAACTTTCAATAAAATCTACCCAAACCATGACAACTTCTAACTTCAAAAATTATTTTAGGAGAGGGCCAATCAAAAATACCTCTTACCTTCTCAGAATCCATATTCAACCCATCCTTGGATATAACAAAGCCCAAGTACACAAGCTCTATCTTCACGAATGAACATTTATTCAAATTAACGAGCATTTTCTCTTACTGCAACTTCTCTAACACATACCTCTAATCCCTCAAATGCTCTTCTTTGGAGTAGATGTAAACCAAGATGTCCTATAAATACAAAATTACAAACTTCCCTATGAATTCCTTTAACACCTCATTCATCAATGTCATAAAGTTATTGGGTGCATTTGACAACCCAAATGGCACGAACAACCATTCATACAACCCATCATTGGTTTTAAAGGTTGTCTTCCACTCATTTGTTTCTATATTTCTAGTATGATGGTACCCACTCTTTAGATCAATCCTGGAGAAAAACTGGCATTACTTAAATAATCCAACAAATCATCTATGCGATTTAAATTAAATATATACCTGATTGTACTTTTTTTCAATGCTCTGGAGTAAAGAAAACTTTAAGGATGGAAATTTATTTTAAAGTTGATAAATCTTGGTGAATCTCACTAGTGTCTAATATGAAAACTATATAATGTTTATTGACATCTTTATAAAACTATCCAAATTTCTAATTATTTTATAGGTAGAGTTAATATAATTTTGGCGATTTTTAGGGTAAAATAGTTGTATACTATAAATTTTTGGTGAATCATCTTTAGAAGAAATGGAAATTCATGAATCTTTTTTTGGGAAAAATCACGGAAAATTAGCCCACTTGTGGATATTAGCCCCTAAAATTTTCCATCATCTGGAGTCTGTAAACATGTGGTTACCCCCATCTTTCTTAGGAAAATACTATTAGCAGTGCAAATGGACTAAAGCTCTCTCTTATCATCCCTTTATCTAACAACTCCTGCACTTTCTCTTTGATTTCTTTGTTCTCCTAAGGGGTCATTCTGTATACAACCGTATTTGGTAGACTTACTTTCAGTATCAAGTCAATATGATGACTTATACTCCTTACAAGTGGCATCTCATTAGGTAAGTTATCCACTATGATATCACTATACTCATTCAACATATATTGAATCTCAAAAGGAAAATCATTTATTGGAAGTAAGAATTAGCTTAGGTTTACACACCAAAAAAAAACTCAACTCACTATCTTCCATCTATTGAAAAAATGTTTCCCTTATCAACGATAATGCCTTAAAATCACTACTCTCTGATGCCCCCTCTTCTTGCAAAGGAAATAAGTTATGGTTGATACCATAACTTTTCAATTTGTAGATGTTAATATTCCCATCATGCACAACACCTCTATCAAATTTCCATGGTCTACCTTATAGAATATGACACACATCCATGGGTGTGATATCACACATGATTTAATCTCGGTAGATGCCTATCAGCAACTCCAGTTCACACTGTTCATCCACCAATAGTTGATGAACCTTCTGAAGCAATGAAACCTTATAAGCTGTTGTATGCTTCATATTCTTAAATTATCCATGACTTATATAGAAACCAAGTTGTCCATGTTGTCACTATCAATCACCATATTGCAACATGTTCCTTGGAATTTGAAAATAATCCTTAACAATTCTTGCCTCTGATCTAGTTCAACAAATTCCTTCCTAGTTTCAATGACATTTTATTGAGCAATAGAGACTCTCCTATCTCTAGTACATTATTTTCGTCATGTACCTTTGGATCCCCTTCTTATTCTTGGGAAACACTAACACTTCATTTCCCCGTATCTCTATTTTTTGGACATTCATATGCCACGTGTCCAAGCTTTTCAAACCTATAGAAATGAATCTCTCTTCCTTTTCCTCTTCCTCGTCCTCTAGAAAAGGATATTTCACTTTTTAAGTCTCCCTTTTGCTATCATTATGGACTTGAGCTACTAGCTCTTTCTTTTTGTGTTGTAGAACTTCCTTTGGTTGACTATTTTCCTCTACCTCTTGATCCATATTCTCTCAGCTACCTGAATTAACCAAGATCTTGTTCTTTTGTGATGTTAGTAGAATTGCATGTGAAAGAGTATGAAAAACCACATGTGCATATTTTAAGGGAAAGGAAACATAAATGAAACCATCAAATGAAATAACACACACAAATTGATAACAGAGTTCACCTAGCGTGGGTTACATTTCTTGACCTATGTCAAGAGTGGGGAGGTCGTTTCATTAATTATTGCAACCTAATGATTAATACACGATGTGTTATTTGTTAATACAAGGAAGAAATCCCTTAACTAGAGTGGCATGTCCCTCCATGAGACGCTCTTCTATAAGAACTCTCACTCATAAAATATCTCCTTCAGCATGAAAAAATAACAAATTCTCGCATGAAGTGACATACAAGGATCCTCCAACAAAATGGAAAACAAGGATATCAACATCAAAACATCATATAAGGAAAAATCAAAAGAAGACATGGAATAATTGCATCTTATACCTCCACTTCTGATGATGTCCTGAAAATGCACACCTTTACTAAAGAAATAGACTGAATGGTTGAATTCTTGGTGAAAAATCATGAAATATGATTGTAAACTTGACCCCTTTCTGACTCGGTTAAATTTGGGCTCCCTGCGAATCTAAAATATTCCTCGAATATTCTCTTCTGCGGGTTGACTAAAATTCCATTGCTCAAACTAAGAAATTGATCTCACTATCACGATCCTTGTGAAAAACTAAAAAAAAGATGAGTATAAAGCTAGCTTAGTTTTGAAACGGTCATTTTTCGAGCCTCTATGGAATATATCAGATTCCATGTAGATTCCTGCATCAAGGTTCCACCTTCATGGTTCCACGATTCAATGTATTTCTATTGAAAAACTAATACTTGATCATAAAATCAATCAAGACATCAAACTTTTGGCAAAATTGTGGTTCATTTGAGTATAAACTTGGCATGAATTTGACACCTTTAAAAATGGAATCCAAGGGAATATTAAATATTCCTCACAATATTCGAAATCATGGTTCCACCACTCCAATTTCCATCTAGTCAAGGTTTTTCTCTCAGTATACATGTCAGTACCATGATTATGTGCACCCTCCTTGTGCTACGTTCTTCTCTAGGATCCTTCGTTGGCCCCTTGAGTGAATGAATTGTTGGGATTTTGTACTTGAGCATGGCGGACTTACCAAAGTGTGGCCCCATGGGCCATTGGAAACTTGGCTATCTATTATGGGGCCCGCCAAGGGTCAAACCTCGTGGCTCCCATACATATTGTGTTTTTTTTTTTAAGTGTTGGCTCGTTTAATCAAACTTTGTTATAAACGAATGTTGTTTGAACCTCTGTTATCCACTATTTCATTTTAACCATTGTTAATACAAATCTTGTCATAAACATATAGGTTATATATATGTCATACATGTTAAACACTTTGGTTATATTTATATAACCAACCCATTAAGCATATGAACACATGCACTATGATTTCATTTATGGAATATGGTTTTTGACCATTTGAATGTTTTATATGAATTTTGGATGGGTTTTGATATGGTTATAGCAACCATGTAACACATTCAAACCATGTAACAAATTCATCGACCACTTTATTGTTTTATATATATTTGGTTTTTGTATGGTTAAAATAACCATTTTTAGATATATGTTTTTTTTTTTCTTTTCTAATTATGATTTTTAGTATATGATGTTTTTTAATATTATTATATTTTTAATATTTTTTATTTTTTATTTTATTTTTTAATTTTAATTTTTAATTTTATATCTATATATATATATATATATATATATATATATATATATATATATATATATATATATATATATTTATTTATGTATTTATTTATTTATTTATTTTATTTTATTTTATTTTATTTATTTATTTATTTTTCTGTAGGGAAATGAGCCAATGATGGAGTTCCATGTGTTGTTGGCTAATTGGGTAGTCAATTTCCATGTATGCCTTATGGATCTCACTTTCTTGCTTTAACGTGTGAACTTTTGACTGCGATAAGTTGATCATATGAACTTAGATTCCATTATTGCTTGCACCACTAGATTCAGAACAAAAAGATCTACGACTTGGACTTGGTTTCAATGAGAATTTAGGACTTCAATTTTTTAGCCTTTTTGGAGCCACCTAGATCATTCCTCCCGACTGAGGAGATTTTAGTCCTCCAAAATCATGAACACTATCTGCAATTTGTTGTACTCCCTTGTATACACAATAAGTTCCTTAACAGACCACACTTTCTTCTCCTTCACCTTTTCTTTTCAGAGCCATAAGTGATGAACCGACACATGTACTCTCTGCAAACCTATAGTACATCTTGCAAAATACATGTTCAATTATATCACCTACCATGATCTAAGAAACCCCATACTTTCCAAGAGTTTATAACACACTCTTTAGTCATGTTTACATCAAAATCATAACAGAAACCAATACCCTAGCTATCAACAAAAGGGACCAAAACTATTTCCATTTTTCTTTATTAAGTGATGGAAAACACTTCATCACTTTTACAATCATTTTGCAACAACTACTTAAAAATGCTACCCATCTCTTACCCAACTAGGTTGATGGGCTCCCTTCCTATAGCAAACTTGTTAACAATAGCAACAAGAAATCCTAATTTAATTGTCCTTGAATTAAATTAGGAATTAAATTTAAATTCTATTCTTATTTCAACTTGTAATAGTTAACTAAGTTAATTTGACTTAGTTGGCTCAGTAAATTAGAGTTGGATGCTTATCTAGAGTCATGTAGAGTGATTCTTAAATTTTAGGTGTTCATGTTGATTTCTTTTGAGTTGTAATTAACTAACTCAATCTAACTGAGTTAAAGTTAGTTAGACTAGTTTAAACAATTGGAGGAACTAGTAGGAAGTATAGTAGTGGGGACAACCACGAGTGCAACTTCACTACTCCACCAATTAACTAAAGATTCACTCATAAATAACTCATGCATGTCAGTTCTGAGGAAGGCCTAGTTGATATTAGAGTTCAGGGACAATGTATTATTAGTTGTATAATTTTCCGAGTTGTATAGATGGTGTATGAAATCAGTTGAGGGCCTATGGATGGATTCTGCAACTATGGAGAGAGAATTTTCCAATTAAATATGGGCTAATTCTCCGAGGAATTGTGCAAGGAGGTAGGGGCTTGGCAAGCAGCGAAATTGGCTAAGTGTTAGCCTGAGTTGATTTGTGAAGAAGAGAGATCAATTGTACTTGTGCAGGAATTGTTCAGGTTGAGAAACATTATATTTTCTTCTCATATCTCCTCGTTAATGAAATATAGATAGTCAGTGTTTTGAGTAGTTTCTTTCCAAACAAAAATATTGTGTTATGTGAGATTGAAATTCTTCCTTCTCTGCTTAACGTTTTGATAGATCCATTTTTTTGTTTGCGTTGATGAGTAGAGTAGATTCTTGTCTTATGTTTTAGCATATCACATAAGATATTGAATCTATAGTAAAAATGTACATGGTAGCAGAGTGGAAGACATTATAGAAGAGGAGAATTTGAGTTTATTGTGAAGGTGAAATCAAATTTGCAGGTTCATACTTCAAAGTCAGCAGTATGTCGTTCTACTTTTCAAAATTGAGTATGCCCTCGAGGCAAGCTCAGATTGCAAAGATTGGAAGGATAGGATGGAGGCAGTGCTGGAAGACAACGAGATGAAGGAATTCATAGATCATGATATTTTGAAGCCTCCAAGATTAGATGCTAAAGATCTGGCTGAATGGATAAAGTGTGTGGCAAAAGTGAGAAAGATTATCCTATAAGGAGATCAAGATCATATTTTCTCAATTCTCCACGGTAAGGAAACTCCATTTGCAATGTGGAAGGCATTGATATACCTGTTTCAAAATAGCAGTGACCAGAAGAACCTAGAACTGAAGGACAAACTTAAAAATATCAAGATGGAGAAGCGCGACTCTATTTTGAAGTACTTAACCAAGGTCATCCAATGTCAGGATGAGCTTGGAAGCGTCAACATTATTGTTTTCGAAGACAATTTGGTGAGCCTATCACTTCTAGGACTTCCCAAGAGCTGGCACAGTTACCAAGACTTAGTTAATGGGATGGAGAAGCTACGAGAGTGGGAGAAATTGTGGTCTAATCTCGTACAAGAAGAGATTCGATAGAACACCAGATATGGATCCTCATCAAAGCATGGTGATGAGAAGAATCGTGCCTTAGTCGGTAAGGAAAAGAAAGCGAAGAGGAAGTCATTCCATTCCAAATTAGATTCTTGTTAGGGTGACAAGAAGAAGGACATGTCAAAAATCAAGTGTTTTCATTATCATGAGTTGGGACATTTTGCCACAAATTTTCCACATAATAAGGCAAGTAACAATCCCTCATGAGGAGCGGCAGGTGAGGCTCTTGCTTTAGAGTTCAAATTGGATTTTACCCTCATCACTTGTATGGTGTCATCGATGATGGGTAGTGTGTGGTACTTGGATAGTGGAGCTTCATTCTGTTAGAGTCGGTCTGGTGATCCCTCCGTCAGAGATCATTTCTCTTATTGCATTTCATTCTTAGGTGTCTCATTCAACTCGATCATCTTCATTTCGCTAGGGCCATGCCATAATCTAACGGAAGGGTCTTGTCATACATTACCCCTCATACCTTATCCATGCTGGATCAGCTCTGTCCGTCAAAATCAAGTTTTAAAATCACTTACAGTCATGTTTTAGTCTATTGATCAGCAAAGGTCATTTCAGTCATTAGGTCTAGGGTTAGTCAATTCGGTCTTCAACAATGTCTAATAATGCTAGCTGACTCATGAGGGAGGTCCTTAATAAGTGTTCATTTTCAATATTTTCTTCATCATATGCTCGACTATGACTTTTCTTCAAAACTCTGTTTTGAAGAAAATTTGTCATTTCTCTTTTTAATAAATTGTCATGTAATTTTCAAAAAGTTTTTAGTTGTTGAAATCTCCAAGCGTAGCCCTGGTCTTCCTTTGTCAAGACATGCTACTATCCCTGCAAAAAATTTCCAAAAGAAAACATCATTTAAGCCAAAAATCAATAGGGAAATAAAAAGACAGAGTTATATTAATTGTGAAAAAAAGTGCCAAGTCAAAACATTACAAAGTGGGTTTGTGAGAAGCAAAAATCAAATCTATCACTATAAGAGGTTCTCATGATTTTAAAACATTCATTTGCATGCCAAGAACAAAGAGGAGGCATCTCAAAGTGAGTTTTGGTGAAAGAGTGAGAAATTGGACAAAAACCACTGCAACTTGCCGGCGCGGCGCATTGGGCAGAAGGCGCGGCGCACCGGGGAGGCGCGGCGCACTGGGAGAAGTTGCGCAGTGTATTTTTGAATGGGCGCAGCGCACTGGGACAGCGCGGCGCGTTGGGCAAGCTACGCGGCACACTCAGCTGTCTGGCCCAAAAAATTCCAGAACGGCCTCCAAACGCCATAAACGTGCAAATTTCTCTTGATTTCAAGTAGGTTGGGCTCCTCCTTCGCTATTCATACATCCAAGTTTATGGTGTATATTGTGGTTGATGTGTTGAGCTTCAAAACAAACAATCAATTCCTATTATTTTGAATTCTTCAAATATAAGCTGCTGCCCAAGGTATTAAAAATTGTTGGCCACCAAGCTTTTTATTTTTCCATCATTTCTTTTATCCTTGATTCCAGTTCTTCCCTGACTTCATTGTTCCCTATCCCCTAAAGTTACTAAACTCCAAACCTTTAAATGTGAAACCCTAAACCCTATTCCCACACATAAATCCTAAATCCTCTCCCATATTTCCCTAACAATCTGTCCCAATAGTCCCTAATTCCATATTTCTTTCCCCTTCCTAACAATCCCCTGTTTCATTTGTTTTCCCCTTGGTGGCAGAATTTGAACACATCACTAAAAGAGCAGTCGAAACAGTTTTCATACAACAACATCTTTTTCTCCAAGGCAGTTTGAATAACAGTAGTCATGGCATCTGAGCATTCATCGGATTATGAAATGGAAACCCAAAGTGACTCTCCCATGGAGTAACATGCACCCCGAAGGCCTCATAGAGGTGGCAGACATATCAGAGAAGAACCAATCACCCTTTCTGAATTACAGGCCTGCCCTCTTGCCATGTTTTGTTTCCAGCATCAGTCATGCTATGAGTTTTGTGAAAAGGTGGCTAATGTTCAATTTCATCATGAGTTGGCTCATCTATTTATGTTGCATTTACATGGAGATCAAGCTACCTTAGCCGGTGTCACCTTCAAACTTACACCAGAATCTGTCTCACTGGCAACCGGCATACCAAACATTGGGGAACCATGGACCAAGAGGAAGAAGATTGATCGGCAGCATTATGAGCCATACATTGAAACTAGTTTCTTGAGGCAGCTCAAGAGAGTGTTTCCATTCTGATATTTGAAAGATGAATATGATCCACTAATGAAATTGATCATGAAGTATTTCAGCTGTGAAGGACGGTTCTCTCATTTGTATGCTTATCACATCAGGTTTCTCATGCATTTCACCAGGGTATGGATGATGAATATTCCGTATTTCATTTGTCGGAACATAGAGAGGATGACCACCCTTGTGCAACACAAAACCCCTCAGCAGCAACTTAACAGTGTTTACCATTTTTCTCTCAATAAGATTTTGGTGTTTCATCAGCTTGGATTGCAGGGCATCACTTGGGATGATTTCATCTCTCGTGACTTCTTCAAAGCTTCACAGGGATTATCAGAGGTTAACCATGAGACAGGTGGACCTTCTCATCAGTATGAGCACCATGAGACCGCTAGTATTCCGATATTCATCACATATCAGAGGGGCACTAGACATTTATTCGCAGGAGCGAAGCGAGTGTTATCTCCACCCGGTGTGGAAGGGGCCTCGCTTCCAACATCACCATCACAGGTATAGGACAAAGGCAAGAGGCCAATGTAGGATGAGGGGCCTTTAGGTGAACAAGATATCGACTTCATTCTCATTCATGATGATGATACAGATACGAGCCCACAAAGCGCCAAACTTCGGGAAATCATCCAGGAGCAGCAAACAGAGATCCAAGCCTTATCCCTTGACTTGGAGAGAGCTAAGTAGACTATGAAATACTTGGAGCAGAGGAACAAATAGCTTGAATATCAGCAAGCAATCATGGAGTTACAAAACATCTGCGAGAATCGCCAAGCTACACAAAGGAGAAGGGTTGAGCTCACTTCATTGGAGCAAGAGATTAATGATGATCGGGAATCTAATCTCGAGAGAGTTAAAATCCACTTGGAGAGAGTATTGGACAAGGCCAATAAGGACCATGCATTGTTGAGACACATGGCTTTCCACTACATGGCACGGAACAAGGTCTACAAGGCAAGAATCAGGAATTTAAAGGCAAAATTAAAGAAGGCAATAAGGAAGAAAAAGAGGCAAAGGGAGCTTGATCGTCTTCAAATATTGGCTCAAGCCTCTTTAGCCCAACATGACACTTGATGGAGAATCTCCAACACATTTTTGGCATTTTGACAAATTTTGGCACCAAAAAAGGGTTTTTCTCCCTATGCACTGCGCCACGTGCCGCGCGCTTGTGCTAGGGAGCTCCAAATTGCAAAAAGTTTAAATTTCTAGATTTTTCATGAAAAATCATGGTTTTTGGTGCATGGCCAAGAAATTTGGGCAAGTTTTGAGTCCTCAGGAGGTAAAAAACACTCAAAAAATGACCTCACTGCCCCTATTTTGCCACACAGGAAGTAGTCTTCGGAGATTGAAGTTTTGGAGGGGAAATGACATCCAAATTCAGAAATTCCCCTTGGGTTGGAAAGTAGACAGGTAGGGCTTTCCAACAAGCACAATTGGGCTCAATTTTGACTTCAGGAAGTGCCTCAAAATCAGCTCCAAAGTGGCGCGACGCATAGAGAATCAGGCAGGGCGCATAGAGGACTTTTGCCCATTTTTCACTGTTTAGCTCAGAAATTCGCCCAATTTTGACTAGTTTTGCTTCTTGAGGTTATTCTTAACTTTTCATGATGTAATTTTATAACCATGAGGTAATATTGGCACATTTTTACTTGTTCTAGAAGATTCATTCACCAAAAGGTGAAATGTGAGTGAATGAATCAGTTTCCTAGCAGATATGGGTAAGTTGTTTGACTACCTAGATTTCAGTTCCTTGTTTAGAATTGGTTTAAACAACTCCTAAATGAAGAGCTCAACCCCTAGAGGTAAGGGAATAGGTTTTTCTTGTCTATATTATGTAATTTCTAAGTCATTTTTAGGGTTGGACACTTGGGATTGTTTAGCACTTCATTGTACATTTCATTTCTGCAATTTTGGCAAAGGAAAGACCAGGGTTTTGCAGAACTTGTTGGGATACTTGTGGCTCTGTGTTTGGATGGTGTTTTTCTCCATGTATTTGTAAGTTCATTAATGTTTATGTATGCCATTTCCCTTCTCTTTGTTTTAGAAATTAAACAAATGAGTACTTAAGGTGGAATTCATAAATTGTTATGCTTTGCCTTTGACCTTTGTTTAGTTTTATATGTTTTATTCAATTTGTAGAGGATCCTTGTTATAATCTTTCCCTCCTCAGCCTCTCAGTAGTCCTTTCTATCCATTCATTCAATTTAAGGCATCCTAACCATTTCTTTTCTCGCCCCAACTTGAACTCTGCAAGAGCTGGCCTTCATCCCTAGACCCAAAATTTGCCTGTCCCTTTTTCCAACAAAAACCTCCAAAAAATCAAATTAAATCCTTGTACTTCATACCTAGCCTAAAATTAGTTTATATTTCAGTCATCTCAGACCCTATTGATTATCTTTTGCTGAGATTGACCTAGAGAGAGCCCTCTCCTGTCCTCGTAGGGCTAGCTATGAGGCTGAGCGTGGTTTGATGTGGACCTAGAACCTTGTCTTTTCAGCCTGAGGCAAATCTAGGCTCTAACACATTCCACATGACTGGTAAGAAAGATCTCTTCTGTAACATGGAGGAGAAGGATCTATAGATGCATAGCGAGATGGGTGATGATGGGAGGTATAGCAGAAGTGAGATCAGTATGGTTACCTTTCAAAGGGATGCTGGTTCTCCCCTTACTTTGTGAGATGTTATGTATGTTCCTGGTTAGAAGAATAAATTTGTTTCTCTTTCCATGTTGGAGGATAGATGCTATGGTGTGATATTTAGTAAAGGAAAGGTGTTCCTTCATCACATACCCATAATACAGGTGAAGATGATAGGGGTTCAAGTGAAGAACCTCTACAAGTTGGAGGCAGAGGATTGTGTTTCCTTGAGCACTAAAGCAGAGAAGGTTTAGATCTGAGATATTAGTGAGTTATGGCACAAGAGGTTGGCTCACTTGTACCATGGCACTTTGAAATCATGCAACAAATTTCTATCGGTCTTCCCAAGGGTACACTAGAGCAGGTAGACACATAAAAGGAGTGTACATTGGGGAAGTACACCAAATATTCCTTTCATGACAAAGACAGTTGAGCACAAGCGATCCTCGATCGAGTTCACTTAGATGTGTGTGGACTGTTCTCAATAGCATCCATAGACAAGCACATGTAT
Organism: Pinus tabuliformis; assembly: GCA_031772625.1. Classification (NCBI taxonomy): domain Eukaryota; kingdom Viridiplantae; phylum Streptophyta; class Pinopsida; order Pinales; family Pinaceae; genus Pinus; species Pinus tabuliformis. The sequence continues at coordinate 1,551,808,511 of CM062820.1, forward strand.
TGTTGGCTTGATGGGGCCTGACCCAGGTTCAGAAGTGATTTATCCAAACAAATCTCGAAACTACCAACCCTTTCGGCAACAGTTCGTGGAGCGCGGACTGAGGTCTCACCCGAGGTAGTATGGGAGGGTGCTAGAACTAGGTCTCTGCACCCTAGGGACATCTTGATGAGATCTGGAATAGTCGCTAACCGATCCTGTGCACTAGTGCAGCTCCACACAGCTGTCTGATCTTCGGGTAGCTCTATGCAGAATACGAAGGGGTGCTATCTAGATCCTCTAACTTTACTGTGTTATTATTATAGATTTGACTTAATTTTGTGGGTCCAATAATCTTTATCAATTATTCAGTGCGCACAACCATAAACTTGTAAAGAAATGCATAAAGTGATGCTAATTTTGCTCTGCTAGGTTAACAAAAAGTGACCCCTCCTAGGATTTTAGCTCTAGCTGAGATGTCAAATGTGTGAAATTTTTGTGCAAGGGCAGCGAGCTTGTGATCTTTGGTCCAGTATACTCAATGTCTGCTGAAGCATGTGTTGCATGTTTGCAAGATAATTTTTTTTGTCCACGAGGTCCCAATCTTCAAGTGTCATCGTGGGCATGTGGCCCAGGGACATATTTTTCAACGAAATTCTATCTTTTATTTCAAGATTCGCCATCTTTCCCTTATCTCGCATAGATCGCTTACCAAACCACAGATTTCGCAGCGACATCTGGACCAGTCCTGCTATTTGTTGGGGAAGTTTCGGTACATCTCCCACCGCTGATGTTGGCGATGTGGCAGGCTTGGCCGTCAACATTACGCTGTCTCGAAGGTCCTACGTCTCTTTTGGCAATGTAACAATCATGGGGCTTACTCTTAAAGCCTCGGAGTTCGACGGGTTCATACCTATTGGATAACACAATAACTTAAGTCTCAAGAGGCCACAGTTTGTTCGGTGGATGACCAGCCATGATTTATAGGCCTGATGAAATTCAAATTCGACTGTTCTCCAATTTTCTGGCTCATTAATGCAATTTTGGTGGCAAATCATTGCAAATCCAGTTTGGACTCCGTGTCTTAATTGTCTGTCGTCCACTCCTCGTTGTCTTAAATAGGCCATCTTGTCATGAATAGTGACCCCAATGGTCACATTCCAGCCTGTTCGTGTAGCAGCCCAGCCCCTTATGCGCAACTGCAATCCTTGCGATAGACTCGCCCTACGTGGAAACCTCTTTCCACGCAAGTCTCCTACAAACTCGTTTATAGTCCCGCGCCTTCTTTCAACTGCTTGGAGCGCTGAGACTGTGCTTCGGTCGATTAGTTAGACAGCTGGCCCACTCGTGTAGGGCTTTAGGTGACTGCCATTAACTCTTCCTGGGAAGGGTTCTCCATTAAGTTTGGCAAGAGGGACCGCGCCTCCATCGATGACCTCTTTCACCACATAGGGTCCCAACCAATGCATTCGGAGTTTTCGAGGGAATTTTTCGAACTTGTTGTCATATAACAATAATAAATCATTTACTTTGAATGTACACAACTTGATATGGAAATCGTGCCAAGATTTCACATGCTATTTCTGTACCTGCTGATGGAATCCTGCCAGAAATCGTTCTTCCTAAAGTTATTCTAAGCCTCTCTTCCAAGGCTTCACAGTCTGCCATGCCTATCATCGTTGCTATCCGCAAACTGGGTACAATGTATTCCATTGGCATGACGACTTCCGTGTTGTAGACTAACCTGAAAGGTGTCTGACCTGTCAACTTCTTGCATGTAGTTCTGTATGCCCATAATACGACAGGTATGCGTAAGTGCCAATCATTTCGTAGTGAGTTACATACTTTGGTCAGTGCAGTCTCTAGAATCTTGTTGAATGCTTCTACTGTTCCATTAGATTGTGGGTGGTACGACGTACTTTGTTGATGATACACCTAGAATTCCTCGGTCCGCTGATAGTTTCGTTTAGGAAGTGTGTTCTGCAGTCACTCATTAAAATTTTTGGGCATCCAAACTGTGTCAACACGTTTTCGAACAAAAATTTCACAGTCGTGGCAGCCATGCAGTCTTTAGCAGGTTGTGCTTCTGCCCATTGAGTCAAGTACTCTGTCACGATGATGATGTAATGTGCACCCGTCTTCCCTTGAGGTTTGATTGGCCCCACAAAGTCTATTGCCCATTTTTCGAATGGTTGTAGTGTCATCTGTGGATTGAGTGGCATTTCATCCCTTCTTGATGGTTTCCTAGTCCTTTGACATACGTCGCAGGCCCAACAGTATGCTTTCAAATCTTGATGCAATGTTGGCCACCATAGCTCGGTGCGAAGGATCTTCTGTGCCATCGCCCATCTTGCATAGTGTCCTCTTGCAGCCCCTGCATGTGCTTCTGCAAGGATCTGACCCCATTAAAATTCTGGTACATATCGCCATAATATTTCATCGTTTCCTATTTTGTAGAGGTGCCCCGCAATGACAGAAAAATCTACCACACATACCACCAATTCCTTCTTCTGTTTGACGGAATATCCCCGTGGTAGAGTCCCAGTGGTTAAGAAATGGATGATGTCTTCAAAGTGGCCATCTGCAATGTGCATTGCATAGAGTTGTGCATCGGGTAGTCCTTCCTCCAAGTTTGTTTGCTCCATGCTGTTCTCAATTCGTGATAAGTGACCTGGTCCTCCATTTAGGCATCCTGGCTTTACAATGACCTCGAAGTCATATTCCTAAAATAGTAAAAGCCATCTGCATATTCTCCCCCCCAACACAGGCTTATTCACCAGGTATTTCAATGTGGAATGATCGGTATACATCTTGAAGTGCCCCCAAGTAGATAGTGGCGGTATTTCTAGAGCGCGTATACCATGGCCAATCCTTTGCGCTCATTTGTAGAATAGTTATTTTTTTCTTTGGACAGTAGTCAACTTGCGAATGCGATTGGGTGATCCATTCCTTCTGTGCCTTCCTGTGTAAGTACACCGCCCATTTTGGGAAGACCAAAATGGGAGCAGATGCCATTTTCCTTAAGAACATCCAATCTTTTCCCACAATCATCATTCCAACAATATGTAGCATCCTTTTTCAATAACTGTTCCATTGGTGCGGTGATTTGTGCATAGCTCTTAATAAACTTTCTATAGTAACTAGTGTGTCCCAACGTGGTGCGTATTTGTTTGACACTTCGCAGTGCTTCCAGATTGAGAATAATGGCAATCTTCGTGGGGTCCACCATCAGGCCTTGTCTATAGAGCACATGGCAAGTAGATTTCCAAAGGGGGCGAGGAAGGTGCACTTCTTAAGATTTAGCGCTATCATTGACAAGTATCCACCATCAATCGTAAGCTCACTATATGGTGTTTAACTAACCCAAATACAGTCTAATCATCCAGATAGACCTCCAGAAACTTGTGGATGTATTCTTTGAACAGGGCCACCACTACGCGTGAAAATATCACTGGCGCATTCTTCAGTCCAAAGGGCATAATGGTATATTGAAAACAGCCCCATTCGGTTGCAAATGTCGTCTTGCTCGTATCTTCCGACGTGATCTTGATTTGATGATACCCTGAGAAACTATCTATGAAAGAGTAAGATTCCTGTCCACCAACATTCTCCAATACTTCATCTGTAAATGGTGTCGGGAATGGATCGTGAATGCAGGCGTCATTAAGCTTCTTGAGGTCCATGTAGATCCTAATTTCTCCCTTGTGCTTTTTCTCCTGTACTACCATAGGACTCAGCCAGTCTGATTCTTCCACTGGTTCAATAACTCCGGCTACAAGAATTTTGTCTAATTCTTCGTGAACCTTTTCTTTATACTTCAGATTCAAGCGATAAGGTTGTTGCTTAACCAGCTTCGCATCCAGTTTTAGAGTGATCTTCCTCACCCCTAAGTCACCAATGATCCCCTTTAAATTTGTGATTTGGGTTGTGAACAAATCTTGATATTCGCGGAGTAACTTGGTGACCTTATCTACCACCGCATCGTCCCAATAGTCCCCAAGTTTCACGCACTTTGGCTCTGCGTCTGTATCAATGTTGACCTGCTTTGTCTTTAGTGGCACAGTGATGTTGGGGTCCTCAATTTAGGGAAAATTTTAAGAACCCCCCCTAAATCTACATGAGTAATAAATGGGCAAATCTCCATGGTATATAGGAAAAATGGAAGGCGATTTTATCAATAATATGATATGTATATATAATTTTTTGGCAAATCTATCACCAGGCATGGTGAATATTTTACTCAATTATAAAATCTTGTGTTTATTGAATACACAAATGAAATCATTGTATTTCTTTAAAATATCTTTTGAAATCAAAATTACCGAAATTACATATCGATAACCTAGTGGGTGTAGGATAAAATCACCTGTGCCATTCACAGAAAGCATGAGAAAAAACCTAATACTATATATAAAACCAAGAAAATTTCAAATTCATCACTTCTAGGGACCTCATAACCACCCTGCCAATACACAAGTATGCTCCTGTTTGTAATTAGAAAAATTACCCAAATTATAATCTGTTTACTCTAGCATATGTTGGAAAGTTATAGAAGGATGACTAGTGCAATCAATCCATTCCTTTTAGCCCTGGATTTGTTTCAGTTTAAAACAGAAGTATACAAATATACTTGTCCAATGTCTATGCTTTCACCATTCACCTTAAGATGTTTTTAAAATATAATTTCCTAAGTCTATTTAATATCTTCATTATCATAAAAACCAACCTATATCCATCTTAACTCCACATCTACCACTCTTAGGGGGATGAAATCTATTTATCCCTCTGAGCACTTGGTAGACCCAGAATTAAGATGGATCTAAGATGATAGAATTTCCCCTTTAAATAGTCTATGCTCACATGAATACCATGGTATTATAATGGGTCAATACCATGGGTTATCATAAACCTGGAGCTTAAAAATTACTATTAGTAATTTATAAAAATTAATAAAATTAATAGTTGATTTTTATTTTATTTTTTATTTTAACCAAGCTAAAATGTTTAACATACATTAAATTACAACATCCATTTTTACTCTTGATCGGATCAAATATTTTTTCACTCTATGCTAGTTTGCATATCACGATATTTGATACCTCGGGTTAGTAGATCCACAGTAAAGATGGATCTATGCTGGTTTAATTCCCCCATTTAAATAGGCTACATTCCAGGTGAATACCATGGGTCAATACCATGTGCCATTTTGTTGAATACCATGGGTCAATACCATGTGCCATTTTGGTGAATACCATGGGTCAATACCATGTGCCATTTTGGTGAATACCATGGGTTGATACCATGTGCCATTTTTATTTTTATTAATACTAATATTAGGGTTAATAATGTTTTTTTCATGGTATTAATAACAATCTAGTCCATGGTATTTGTCCCATAGTATTTTGCCCATAGGTTTCACCTAAATATAACGCATTTTTTGAGTGTTCGTAAATATAAGGTGACTTATGGAGTAAATATAAAAAAATGTTTTATTTGTTTACCATGCCTCTCATTTATTTATATTTTTATTAATTTACCATACCTCTTTTACAAATATGGTATTTGGCCCATAGGATTCACTTAAATAAAACCTCTTTCTTGAGCCTTCATAAATAGAACAAGGGTTATGGACTAAATATAAAAAGAGGTTTTATTTATTTACCATGCGTCTAGTTTATTTATATTTTTATTTATTTACCATACCTTTTGAGTAAGTATAAAAAGACGTTTTATTTATTTACCATACCTCCACTTTACTTATATTTTTATTTGTTTACACCCTTGCATGTATATAAGGTGACTTATGGAGTAAATATAAAAAACGTTTTATTTATTTACCATACCTCTCATTTATTTATATTTTTATTAATTTACCATACATCTTTTATAAATATGGTCTTTGGGCCTTTGGCCCATAGGATTCACTTAAATAAAACCTATTCTTGAAAATGGGCGAATGGAAGGTTGTAACTCCTAATTTCAAGGGCTAAATTTACCTTTTTTACCCTCTCCCTTAAAATAAGGTGGCCTATTTGAGGTGATTTGTAAAAATGTACTATGATACAAAATATTCGCCCACTAAAAATTTAAAACCCTTTAATGTCGCCAAAGGGCGAACATTCACCCCTAAAATTTTCTATGCCTCAGTTGATGGCCCTCGAACTTGACGAAACCCTTCATTTTCTTGAATATTAATCTTTTGGGGGTCGTCATCATCCTCCTCTACTTATACGTTACAACATTCTAGGGCATGGCTTAACTGGATTTCCAATGTTGGTGGAACTACTTCCCGTGGTTTGTGTGGTATTTTGAAGATGGCGACTTTCACGGCTTGCAGTGCGTCGTCCACAGTATCCCACCATCAGTCTTCAAATGTGAAGGTTAACAAAAATCCCTCACGCAGAACATCCAATTTGCCCATCCCATGTCGGAGTTCTGTCTCAGTATACCAATTCATGGGTATGACATCCATGGTATGGTAAAATAAGTTCACCCATCTAGGCTGAGGCTCATCCCCATAGGCCTTGGTCCATTTTGTGAGGTGCATGCATGGGTCGTCACGTCTCTCGTATTTATCTACTAGCCATAGTTCTAGTTTCCCAAATCGTAGCTGCATCATCCTCCTGTATCGCACCAGTTCTCAAAACTTCCTTGATGTGTTCCCCACCAACGTGCGGGTGTCACACGCAGTGCCCACTTTAGCACATCGAATTGCTGTTGCTCTAGTACTGCGCTTTCAAACTTGCTCAAAAATTCATCCACCGTTGTCAATCCATCATATGTTAGTAGATCTCGGGTCTGGGCTATTACGCAACGCAGTGACCTAGCCATCATGTTGCAATTTAGCGCTGTCAGTTTGTTCAATCGACTGTGCCAATGTTCGTCTTCTTCATCTCAATATGAGGTGCAAGAACCTGCGCGCTCCCATGAGATCCTTCCATCTGCAGTCAGATTCACCCAGTCTTGATCGTGCACAGTTATCTTGAAGATACAATCCAGCTCATCATCGTATCCATCATCATGCACAGGTTCAGTGTAGCGCGCTCATTCGGCTAGATCTAGCGGAATGACTCTGCATAATGAATTTTTCTCGAATATCATCTTCTGCTTCTTCAGGTTGTTGACCCCATTCATATTAGTGGCCCAGTCTATTCCTAGCAACGCAAGGTAAGGGTTGCTATCATCAACAATATCTATGACTTCAAAGTCTGTCTGCGTGCTTGTGCCTTCGACATCCATTGTTATCCCTTGCAACCTCCCCATGGGCAAGATCTTCTGTTAGTTTTCCATCTATAATTGAATAGGGGACCACTGCAATGCAGGCCTACCCATGCGTTCCCACGTCTACTTTGGTAACACATTCACATCTGAACCCAGGTCTAGAATCACCTGATCCATTTTGTATTCGTCAATATGCATTGTTCATCTCATCTCCCTCCCAATTGGCAATGTATGCTTTCCTAGTTTCCAGACTACGCGTGGTTCCCCTGACCCTGCGTATCTAGTTATCAGTTCCTGTAGTCCTTTAACCGCCATATTATCGCGCAACAATTTTATGCATGTCTCTAAAAAAGTAGTTAGCATAGAAGGATCCATCCCCACCTCTGGTTGATCCTTACTACCTAGATTAGAGGCCTTTGTCAAGCTCTTCCTAGCTTCCATAAATGTATCCTTCACGCGTTTTAAGTCAAACTCGGGTTCCTTTGTAGGGGCCCTGTGAACCCATGTATCTTCCTTAGATTGCTTCCCCTTATATTGCCCTGTGGTCGCACCACTTCTGAGTACCATAATCACATTTGGGTCTTCTTCACGCGGCCATACCTCATAATTTGAATATTTTGCATTGGAGTAGGCTAAATTACCCCTTTCTCACGCATTTGTACGATCAGTGTCAAACAATATACCATTTCATGATGAAACTGCTCACAATAAGGACAAGATATTCTTGTTGGGTTGGTACAATCGCGAGCATAGTGCCCTGGTCCTCCACAATCGTAACAGATTAGCTATCTGCGACCTCATTTGGGTCCCATTCCTCCTCATCCTCGTCCGTGTCCTTGGAATCCACCACCCGCTATTGTTGTGGCTGGATCCTGACCTCGTGCCTCGATCTGCATCGTGTAGGCAGGTTTTCGATCCATAAACAACTCATAACTCTGACAATTTCGCTCATCGTGGCCCACTGATCTATAGAAATTACAAAATAGATGCTACAGAGTCTGTGTATACTTCTGCAACAACTGACAGTTGTCCATAGTGTGCTTCCCCCCCACCTGATAGATCGTGCATGGGAGCGCGGGTGCTGCAATTGGCCTTACCTGAGCCTTTGGCTTCAATGGCATTGTTCCCCCTCCCACCAAATAGTTCACGAATACTGGAAAATGATCCTTATCGTGGCCCTGGCCTTTACATTTTATGCACCATACTTCTTCGTGCACATCTGACCGGGATGCCCTATCCTGTTTCAAACTCTGCATCTCAAAGTATAGGTTTTTCTTGGGTTGAGAGCTTCTGCTGTGACAACACCGTCCTCAGGTGTGGTGTCAAAGATGCCACAAACCACGTGTGGTGCTACGCATATGTCAATGTCATATTAGCATCGTGATCATACTTTTCAGCCTCTGATCTAGATCCTAGGGGGTTTCACCTAGAAGCATCGTGATCTCCTTAAATCTGATGATCGACTGCGTCTCTAATTTTGGCCAGCTAAACTATTTGTTCAACGCAATTTGGATCTCCAATATTCTTGCATTTGGGTTATCATTCGAGTGCTTGATATACCATGTCAGTGTGCGATCCTGCAGCGTGCTTACCAATGTGGCCTTCTTAATGTTGTCATCCATAACCTCGTGTGCTTCCCACACTGCTCGTACTACGAACCAAAACTAATCTGGATCTTCGTTTCCTACTCCACTGAATACAGTTAGCTTGATCTTGCTTGCTATTCTGAACGGTGGGTTTGGTGGAGGTGGTGTGGGTGAAGATGGAGGTGAAGGAGGTGATGTGAGTGATGACATAAGTGGGGATGGTAACTGTGGAATGCGTTGCCTTATCAAACTGACACACTCCTCGAACAAACCCAAGTGCGCTCTTCCTCGCTTGCTCACGGAAGTGAAATTAAAGGATTGTTTCCTAACCCTTCGATACCTCTGTAGACCTTTCCACTCCACGTTGTTCCACTCATTAATGTATTCGCATCACCCGTTTTTCACATAACAACATCTTAATCCAGGCATTCAAGGATTTGACGTACTTACCTAGCGGTCCCTGGAGAAAACGTCTTTCTGCTTCGTTGTAGCTTACAGTCATGTCTATCGCAAATTCAGTGATCCGTCCTCCTATTATCTAGTCGAGCCAATGGTCTACGGCTTGCGCAATCATATCTTCTGATGCCTCTAGCCTACCCACCAACTATGGAGTCCACACTATCGATTGATCTAGCTTATACCTCCCTTGTATGTTGGCTAACCTCACAATCCAATGATATAGCTATGAAGAGAAAGACGCGAAGAAGATCTTGTGGATTTCCGTATATACGTACCGATCCAGCCACCTCTTCTTAGATATCTGCGGGGTTTTGTTTTCCTATATCATGAACTTGTGAAGCTTCTGATCCAACCAATCTTCAATTTCCTTTTTCGTAGGGTTCCAGTGTTCTGACATTAGACATCCCTTAGGTAAATCCTGGTCCCAGCAACAGAACCATTTGTTGGCTTGATGGGGCCTGACCCAGGTTCAGAAGTGGTTTAGCCAAACAAATCCCAAAACTACCGGCCCTTTCAGCAACAGTCCATGGAGCGTGGACTGAGGTCTCACTAGAGGTAGTATGGGAAGGTGATGGAAGTAGGTTTCCCCACCATAGGGACGTCTTGATGAGATCCGAAATGGTTGCTAACCGATTCTGCACACTAGCGCAGCTCCGCGCAGCTGTCTGACCTTTGGGTAGCTCTATACAGAACGTGAAGGGGTGCTACCTAGATCCTCTAACTTTACTGTGTTATTATTACAGATATGACTTAATTTTGTGGGTCCAGTAATATTTATCAATTATTCAGTACGTGCAACCATAAACTTGTAAACAAATGCATAAACATATACTAGAAGCATAAACAACAGATCTATGAAAAGAGGCACAATATTCCAAAACCAACTTAGCTTTTATTAACTTGTTGTTCCAGTACAATCTAGTTCCACCCTGCGCACTCAGCTGCAGGGGTCCGCACACACAGCTGTGGACTCTACTAGGCCTTTGCACACACAGCTGCATAGCCTCTTCCTACTATTACAACTCAAGACTCAGAATTACAGACTCAGAGCGAATATCACATTCAGAAACCCATAATACTTAGATCATACGCAAAAGCTACCTTCTATACTTAGAGCCTCGCTCTATTTATACATTCCCATGGTCTGCGGACCATGGGTAGGCCGACACCTTCTAGATTAAATTACAATATTTTAGGGCGAACTACACTTTGACTTGACTTATTACAATTCGTGCTCCACACACTTCACGGAGCCTTTACAATACCATTACCCAAATTTGTGGGCTTTAAGCCCCAAAACCCTTACGCGGGGGATCTGTTGTCCAACATGTATTATGTGATACTTGTTGGTGATTTTTCTCGTAAGTGTTGGATCTCCTTCATGGAGAAGAAATATCATACTTGTGCTAAGTTTTGCAAATTTAAAGCACTTGTCAAGAAAGTTAAATCTCTCAGGAGCGATAAGAGTGGAGAGTATGTGTCGAATGAGCTCAGAAACTTTGGTGAATTAGAAGGCATTCAATGGGAGTTGATAGCTCCTCATAACCCACACTAGGATGGAGTGGATGAAAGTAAGAACAAGAGTATTGTGGGAGTAGCACCAATGATGTTTCATGATCAGGGCCTACCATTACACTTGTGGGTTGAAACAACACAGTTGTTTATTTGCAGAACATAAGCCGTTACCCAATTCTTGGGGTGAGTACATTGGAAGAGGATATTTCAGGGAAGAAACCAGATGTGCCTCACCTTAGGATATTTGGTTCATTAGTCTATTTCCATGTTACCAAATATGCACGGAAAATGCTAGAGCCAACAATAGAGTTGTGCATATTTATGGGGTACACTGATACACCTCACAACTATCGGGTGTACCTTCCAACTAATAGGATGAAAGTGGTTCACATATATGTAATATTCAATCAAGAGAAGGCCATGAGATGTTCCCTTTGAGAGGAGTCTTTAGCTACATGCGGTTCAGGATCTTTTAGCTCCTAAGGAGGTACCTCGGGATGATGTGGAGCAGGCACATGTAGAGGAGCAGGGAGTGGAGACACCTCTCATGCATAGTCTTCGAGAGATGGTATAAAGTGCACCAGATAGGTCGACAAGTTATTTCATTATGCTAGAGAGAAAATGGGAGCACCCACATCACAGTGCAGGAAGAGGAGGTCACCAGAGAGGTACACTAGCTACATGGCTTTGATGAGAGGATGTGTAGAGATTGAGCCATCCTCTTTTGAGGAAGCAATGCATAAGTCAGTTTGGGTTGATGCCATGGTTTAGGAGTATGACTCCATTGTTAGGAATAGTGTTTGGGATGTGGTCCCAAGACCAATAGACAAGTCAGTGGTTAGTTCTAGATGGATTTACAAGGTAAAGCAAGTAGCGAATTGTAGTGTGGAGAAGCACAACATCAGTTTTGTGGCCATAAGGTTTTCGCAGGTGGAGGGGATTGATTACAATGAGATTTTTCCTCCTCTTGCAAGGTACTCATCAATCAGGCCCATTCCAGCATTGTTAGTGCACATAGGATGGAAGATACATCAAATGTATGTAATGACAACATTCCTCAACGACATGATTGAGGAAGAGGTGTATATTGAGAAGCCTGAAGGATTTGAGACCTTCAAGAGAGAGTTGCATGGGTTCCTACTCAAGGGAGTGTTGTATGGACTAAAATAAGAACCCCATGCTTGGTACATCATGATCGATAGCTATTTCATTGGGTTGGACTTCGCCAAAAGTGAAGCAAATGTGAAACTTTACCATATTATTGTTGAAGGTAAATTGTTGATTATTGTTTTATATGTCGACGATTTGATTTTGACATGAGATGATAAATTGATCAAGTCTTGCAAAAAGGAACTTGCAAGAGAATTTGAAATGAAGGACTTTGGGCTCATGCCCTACTTTCTGGGGATGGAAGTATGGAAACATGATGAGGAACTGTTTGTCTCTCAGGGCAAGTATGCCAACGTGATACTCAAGAAGCTCCACATGGAGAGAAGTAAACCCATGGAGAATCCTCTAGCTGGTAACTGACAGAAGGAGGATGCTAATTTTGGTGAAGTAGTGGAGGCTACTATTTACAGGAAACTTATGGTTCACTCGTGTATTTGGTGAACACATGACCCAACATGTGTTATGCAGTTAACCAACTTAGTCAAGTAATTGTTAAGCTCGCCAAGTTGTATTCAAAGGAAACCAAACATGCGTTGAGATACCTCAGAGGCACTACTCAATATGGTCTCTAGTGTAGACAGACAGAGGGAGTGAAGTTTCAATGCTTCACCGATGAAAATTCGCTAGGGATTCCATCTGACATGAATAGCACATCAGGTGGGATCTTTAGTATTGGGTCAACAGTTGTTTCTTGGTACAATAGGAAACATAGATCAATTACACTTAGTTCATCATAAGTAGAGTACATGGCTGCTAGTCAAGAATCTTGTGAGTCTATCTAGATGAGGAAGATTCAGATTGGTTTGTTTGGTCAACAGATGCATCCAACGATGATTTACTATGAAAATTAGAGTCATATCAAACTCTCTTAGAATCTAGTTTTTCATGATTGTTCGAAGCATATTGATATCTGGTATCATCATCTTCGAGATTGTGTGTAGAGGAGAATTATGTTGCTGGAGTACATTCCCATAGAGGAATGAAATGTAGATATTTTCACAAATTCCTTGTCAAGATGAAAATTTGAGTTTCACATAGGTTGGATAGGGGTAGAAGATAATCACTTTATTATTGAGAGGGAGTGTTAAAAATGACAAAAGTAAATCCTAATTTAATTTGTCCTTGAACTAAATTAGGAATTAAATCGAAATTCTATTCTCATAGAAACTTGTAATATTTAACTAAGTTAATTTGACATATTTGGATCAGTAAATTTGAGTTGGAAGTTTATCTAGAGTCATGTAGAATGATTCCTAAATTTTAGGGGTCCAGGTTGAGTTCTTTTGAGTTGTAATTAATTAACTCAGTTTAACTGACTAGAAGTTAGTTAAGCTAGTTCAAAAAGTTGGAGGAACTAGTAAGAGGTCTAGTAGTGGAGACAAGCACCAGTGTAGCTTCACAACTCCACCAGTTAATTGAACATTCACTCATAAATAATTCATGAATGTCAGTTATGAGGAAGACCAAGTTCAGATCAGAGTTCAGGGATAGTGTACTATAAATTTTATAATTTTACGAGTTGTACATATGGGGCATGCAATTAGTTGAGGGCCTATTGATGGATTGTAGAGTTAAAGAGAGAGAATTTCGCAATTAAATATGGGATAATTATCTTAGGAATTCCGCAAGGAAGTAGGGGCTTGGTAGGCACCAAAATTGGCTAAGTGTTGGCTTGTGCTGGTTAGTGAAGCAGAGAGATAGATTGTACTTCTGCAGGAATTGTTTGGGTTGAACAAGAATTTTATTTTCTTCTCAGATATTTTGGTTAATGAAATATATATAGTATAATTTTTGAGCAGTTGCTTTCCCTAGAGAAATATTATGTTATGTGCGATTGAAATTATTCCTTCTCTTCTTAGTGTTTTCATCAATCATTTTTTTTGTTTTCACTCATGAGTAGAGTATATTCTTATCTTATGGTTTAGCATATCACATAAGTTGTTGAATCTAAAAAAATATCTACATGGCTTTCTCATTGATTTTATTCACTGGCAGGTTCTTTTTCAGGTTCCTTTTGGTCCTTTGGTCACTACTCTCGATGAAGCTCCCAACATGTGGATTTTTGATGCCTAGGCTTGTTACAATGGCTACAAAAATGCTTCTTCCTCCATACTTTCTTGACCTTCTTTCTATCCTAATTTGGAGAAGGGTTTACATGTATTTTCTTTTTCCTTTCTTCCATTATCTTCCAGCGCTTGGCAACCACATGGTTATGCAACCCACAAAAACTACATGGTTTTATATGCCACAAGTTTTGTTTATTATTTCCAATTTTCTTATAATGAAAATGAAGTTTAGAATACTAAGACTTTTTATACATTACTATGGTTGATATAAACTTAAACAAGAACACAAAAAATCACAAATATAACCATAAATACAGAGATGCAACAGAAATAACACTTCATTTCATTAATATCAAACACTAAAATAAGCTTACAAACAGAAATGGAAATAAACTAGCTCAAGCAATGGTAGCATATATCTGAGAAGAGATGTGGTAGATACATTCCTATGAATTGTGTTACAATGAGGCTCAAGTGCCTATTTATTATTGAAACATAATGGAAAACCCTGAACAACCAAAAACCTAACCCCAGGAGATGGAATGCCAAGCGTTTGTGGGCTTTGCTGGGGTTAGTTGGGTAGCCAACTTCTTGGGGTCATAACTTCGTCATATTATCTATGTTTGGTGCATATGATACCATTTTGGAAATATCTCTCTGAGTAATACGAAAGTTACCTACTGTGGACCTCAAAAAAGGTCATTTAGGGGGTCAAATCATCTTCGGAAGTTCACGACCCGAAAAGCTACTAAAAATAGTAAATGTTGCAATAAACAAGGAAACATATGAAACCAGTTGGAGGTCTAGATGGAATAGGTGGGTGGTCACCATTATCCACCTGGGTGATTGGATTTCTCTTCGGAATGCTCACTTCTATTTGGAAACGATCTCCAATCACGATCACTAGAGGCTTGTGAGGTACCGTCAACATCCTTCATCGCCCTTGACTTGTCATATGAAGATTCTCCAGTTTCTTACTTTCTCACATACCCCAATATTACATGTTGTGGTAATTCCACTACTTGGATTGGATTCAAAATGCCATTATCATTAGCTTGTTGGCTTAGGGGGTCCAGACCCAGGTTTAGAGTTAGTTGCACCAAACAAATCCCTACACTGCTGGCCCTTTCGGCATCAATCCATGGTACGTGGACGAAAGTCTCCCCCAAACCAGTATGGGTAGATGCTGGAATCAAGTTTCAGCACCCAAAGATTAGTGTGATGTCCTTTTGGCAACCTAGATCTGCTTTTGCACAGATCTCTATAATCTTGTAGCCTACTCTGTAACTTCTTCTAATCGACCTCTAGACCTCTGCGAAGGTCTACAACTGGTTTTTGTGGACCCTAAACATGCGAATTAGCTACTTACATGCACTTTAGATTACCCTTAGACCATTATTTGCTCAGATCCACTTATGTGTTCGATAGCTTTAACATAAAGCATTATAATCTTCGTGTAATCACTTAACATTAATTGCATTCAAATAACAACGTAGAACAAGTAAAGTCGTGCATCAATACTTCATTATTTCATAAAACCATTGTGCATCACAACATAAAGCGCATTCATACATAACATAAGATAATAGATAAAACACAAGAATTTCTACAACAATCTTCTTTATTAATATTCAATTAAGCTTAAAGACTCAAAACTTCCCTACGCACTCAGCAACAGGGGTCCATGCACTCAGTTGCCGACACTACTCTAGGCCTCTGCACACTTGGCTGTAGAGCCTCTTCCTTCTACAAGAGTTCTACTTTTGCACTAGACTTCTTCACTTGTACCCATATACAGCTTCCTTACTTGCCTTAGACATCCCTAAGACACACTTATTTATACAATTCCATAGTTCGCAGACCATGGGTAGATCTTCAAAAGCCAACTCAATTTACTTAAAAGAAGGATAAAACCCTTTTTTGATTTCTTACTAGCTACGCACTCTGTGACCACAACTTGCGTATACTTTACATTTTTTAAAATCAAACTTGGGCTTTTGCCCCAAGATTGACCCAGGGGACCCCATCACAACATGCCCCAAACACAAAGATCATGACTCACCCTTGAGTCAGTCAGCTGGCGCGAAGATCATGCTGCTAAGATCCCTTAGCTCCACTTGAACCACTACTACTTCAACCGCACTCTGCATTGCTTCATAGTTCACCTATTCAACCAGCTACTCTGTGGTTGGTCCTTTGCTATCCTGGTTGATCTTTTGCTATGTAAGTTGCAGGTTTTTCAACTTATCCTGTATGTTGGTAGAAACTTGGTAGGCTTCTTCCAACCAAGGGTCCAACCGCGCCTTAAGGACTGCCTCTTTTTTCTATGCCGCTTCCACTTGTGCAAGGATTTGATTGCCCTTCTACAACTTGGCAAGGAAATGTACTATATTCATTGTGCGCGTCATCCCTTGCGGTTTTTCATAATGCTATTGAAGTTCGCGGGTCTTTATCTTGAATCTCTGCAGGTTAGGATCTTCCTGCAAGTCCGTCACTACTTCCATGGTATGCTAATTGTTCACCCATTAGGCTGAGCGTACACTACTCCCATGCTTGCAACTCCACTATCACACATGTCTACTGTTGGCTTATATGGGCCTGACCCAGGTTCAGAGGTGATTTAGCCAAGAAAATCCCGATACTACTGGCCCTTTCGAAAACAGTCCATGAAGCACAAACTAAGGTCTCACCCGAAGTAGTATGGGGGGGTGCTAGAACTAGTTTTCTGCACCCTGGGGATGTCGGATGGGTTCCTGGAGGTTCACGGTCCGACTTGTTGCTACGCGCACTTGTTAGTCCTTCGTAACACGTGCTACTATTTCCGCGTGGCCCTACTCGGGCGCAACTCGTATAATACCCAAGTTCCTTGCTAAGTAATCGATTACTTAACTTGTGTTTGTAAGATTTATGGTTATTATAGCATATTCGACAATCATATCAGTGCGCTTGATACATAAAACAATAAAAACATAAAGAAGATAATGCATTGAAAATACACGGAAATAATAATCAACTTCTCTTTATTAATCTTCAATCCCTCTTACAGACTCGACACTACCCTGCGAACTCAGCTGCAGGGGTCCGCGCACTTAGCTGTGGACTCTACTAGGCCTCTGCGCACTCAGCTGCAGAGCCTCTTCCTACTACTATGACCAAATACATTTAGAATCCTACTCTAAGCTCAAACCATTCCTTTTCTACTTACTCTAGCCTCTCCTCTCTTTTCAACTTAGAGTCTCACTTTATTTATACAATCCCATGGTCCGTAGACCATGGGTAGGCCGACATCACTTTACATTACATTACATTACTTTAGGGCAGACAACCCTATGACTTAACCTCTACTTCGCGCTCCTCTCCTGCAATTTGTGGAGTCTTACAAAACCTTTGACTAAAACTTCGGCTTTGAGCCCCAAAACTTGCTGTGGGGGGATTCCATGCCCAACAGGCCCCCAACACAATCATTGCGACTCGTCCCGAGTCACTCTGCTAATGTGGCGATCTTGGCATGGAGCTCCTCCAACTGTTCCCATATTTCCTGGAGGTCCGCGGCGCACTATTCTACTATTAGCTAGACCCGCTGCATGCACTCTTCTATTTCTTCTTTGTGAGGCTCTGCTATCTGTCTTAGCGCATATAGTCCCTACATATACACGAGCTTGCCCTCAATCTCGGCTGTAATGGTGAATGCCTCATTAATCCAAGGTTGGACACGTGCTTTGAGAAGGGCCTCTTTATGTCTTGCAGCATCCACTTACTCCTTTAGTGCCATTGCCTGTTGCATCTTAGCCAACCATTGGGTGAGGAAAACTGTCTGTGTTGTTCCCCTGACACCGTCATACTGCTGCTGTAGTTCGCGTGCCTCTGTTTCTAGGCGTTGTATGTTGGTGTCCTCCTGTAAGAATGTGAGGACATCGAACGCTTTGTCCAACATACCGGTGCAGTCCTGCACCAACCTTCCAATTTCTGCCAATCTTGTCCGAGTCACACTAATGCGCTATTATTTAACTTCTAGAGGAGTGGAAGGCTGTGCCTTCATCCACAGCTCAGCAATCTGGAGGTTCAACTCCAGTTGCACTCGTGTTGTTTCCTTGGGTGCTTTGGACTCCACTTGCTAGAAAATGGATCCACATCTCGATTGGTAGGTTTGCGATGATGGATAATTCTAGAACGCACCGACACGCTTCATCCACTGTTTGCACGATTTTCTGATTTTGTGACAATAGCTCGTCACGCTGCAGGCTGAGTTGTTTGATGTTGATCTTCTGCTCACTCAATACCTAGATTGCGCAGCCCTCCCAGTCGCGTAGCTTTGTTGTTACGTCGTCCTACAACTGGTACAGTGTGTCCTACGGAAGGGCAGCCAAATTTAGGCCAAGTACCTTGATCTGGTCTGGTTCTATCCCCCTCGCTCTTCATTGTTAGCGCTCCTTATGGCAGCACTATGGTGTTGGCCAATTTTGTGTGTAGTAGCTGCTCCACTGCTGATGTATCTATGGCATTGTAGGCGACTATTGTTCCTTCCTGTGGGGGTCACACCTGAAGTTACTGCAACTACGCCCTTAGGGCCCTGATTTCATGGAGGTCACCCTCTGTCAATGTAATTGGTTCGATGTCTAGTTTGGAAGCCTTGGCCTTCTTTCGTGGGCCTGATATTTCAATAACGCATGGCCATTCCAGCTATGTAGAT
Source organism: Pinus tabuliformis (assembly GCA_031772625.1). NCBI lineage: Eukaryota > Viridiplantae > Streptophyta > Pinopsida > Pinales > Pinaceae > Pinus > Pinus tabuliformis. The sequence goes on from CM062820.1 coordinate 1,551,827,194, forward strand.
GTTGTTCTCGGGTCTGCACCTTCTGTTGTGTCCTCTGCTCCTTCTCCTATGGACAAGTTTGGGCCCCCTTCCTGTGTTGTGGTGGCCCCTATTGCATGTGTTGCTGTTGCTTTTTCGGCAGCCTTTTCCTACTCTGCGGCTGCCTTTGTTGCCTCGTGAGCAGCCCTTATCTTAGCAGCCAATTGTTCGTTGTGCTTCTGTTGGGCCAACTGGCTGATACGTAGCTTGGTGGCATCCTTGTACTCTTGTACCGTTGTTCTATCCTGCTCCGCTAGATTCGGGGCATGCCACATGGGAGGCCATGATTCAATCACGGAGGAGATGGCATCATCAATTGCAATGAAAGGAATCTTGGTCCAGTTCTGCACCAGATCCTTACAGGCCTTGATATACACATTATGCATATCCGCCTTGAAGTTTGCAAAGCTCTGCAAACTGTTGTACATTGTTGGGGATAGGCGTAGCCTCCTGTTAATCAACATCCGAAAGCTCACCTCCATGAGAACCTAGAAGATCTTAGTTTTGTGGATTCACATGGTGTCCTTCGTAGCCCAGAGCGACACATATTTTGTAGCCTCTAGCAAGTCCTGTTTAATGTGAGGGAAATGACTGTCCTCACGTAGTTTCCCTGCCACCAATAAAATAGACAAGATCAACCACGCGTAGTGGAAGGTCTTGCCCTACTCTTGAGCTTCCTTGCAGTTGGTTAGGAATTCTTCCCAGAGGAACTTGGCCCAATTGAATTGGACCCCCTCCGCACATTATTCTGCTAGCTCAACCACTGATGCTGGTACCTCGTCTCCTCGACATTTTCTCATCACTGTCCCAACCAAGAGTTGGGTGACTACGTGCACCCCTTTATCTTTAATGCTACTGATTGCGTAGCCTCTCTTCTTCTTTTCCAATTTGTACTTCTTCTTCATGGCGTCTACGAGTGCCAAATCTCTACTTTTGCGGGCTATCTCTGCAGGGTCCTTTCCCTTACAGGGAAGCCGAAAAATCCTGTGGATAAGCTCCACCATGATAGGAATAGGCTGCTCCAGCCATAAATACCCATCGTGCACTAGGCAAAGTAGTTGTCTGATGACGAAGATTGTGATAGGTGCGCGGTGAAAGTGCGGAATCCATAGTAGGTGGAGTAGTCTAGCCTTCTCCACACCACGTAACCATTTTTGCGGCTCTAGCATTGTAACTGACCCCTCCTTTCTCTGTTTCATGAGGTTCTCAGTCTCTAAATGTGGGAACTTCTCGCTGTCCTTGAGGTCCCAGTCTTCAAATTTCATTGTGGGCACGCATCCCAAGGCTGAGCCCTTAAACAGAATTCCATTTGGGAGGAGCAAGGTTTGGAGTGCGCTCTTAGCGGCATCCAAATCCTTGGGTACCTTAGCTTTCCCTTTCCACGGAGGAACATACTCAGGAAAGTTTGTTGTAGCGCGCATCAGCTAGATGTCTTCTTCCATTTCTTCATCCACTTCTATCTCATCTACGAGAGCCTGTAGGTCCTCCTCCTCGTTATCTGTCTCAATGATGACAACCTTGCCCTTTTCTTACATGGAAAGTTTACCAAGACGCGGATTTTGCGGGGACATGGGGACTGATCCTATTGCCTATTTATTCTTCTTGGGCCACGGCATCCGAGGTGATTTTGGAATTTTTGGTGTATCCCCAACCTGCACCGTAGGGTTCTGCAAAACTTCCTCGGCAGTACTTTCTGCAAAACCCACACCTCTCCTGGTAGTTGTCATCTTGTTCGAATTGTCTATGGTTGTTTGTGAACTTGGGGGCTCAAATATCGCTTGGCGCTCAACACTTTGTGCTCTTTGTAGTAGCTCAAATCTCAAGTGAACAAGTGTTGTCTCATGGCTAGTCCTTCGCGTTTTATAGCGTCTTTTGAATTTGAATTCAACTATTCCCCCCACTTCTGAGTCATTAATGCATTCTTGGCAGCAGATCGTCCCAAATCTAGCTCTTAATTCGTGTCTTAATTGCCTATCGCCTGCTCCCTTTTGCCTTAAATTAGACATCTCGTCATGAACAGTGGCACCAACAGTTACTTCCCAGTCTACTCGCATGGCAGTGTAGTCCCCCATGCATGGGCGCGACCCTTGTGTCATGTTGTTTCTGCGCGCACCTCCCTCACAGCGCAACCCCAAAACAGACTCTTTTAGAGTCCCACACTCTCTTTCAACTGTTTGGAGCACTGAGACTATGCTCCCTATGGCTAGTCAAGTGGTTGCACCATCTGTGCGAGACTTCAAATCACTTTCCAGCATAGCCCGCGAAGACTCCTCAATTGTCTGCGCATCTGCCGATGCTGTGCATTTTACCGTATGTAGTGTGCTTCCCTAGTTATTTCATTTGGTGAGATGCATTTTTATCCATGGCAACAGAGTCATAAATTCACGATGACATTCTTCTAATGCAATGGTACGATCACCTGTATCTTGCCTTGTCATCCTTGGTTTATCGATGAGACATGCCTGCATGATCTCGTTTTCCAGCCTCTTGATCTCAGTGTCCATCAAAATGCTTTTCTTCCTCAATTGTACCCGGTCTTCTTCGAGTTCACGAAGTCTAAGGTTCCCTAATCAAATGGCTTCCCTAATCCTTATATGGTCATCCTCGTGTATCTGTGTGATTCCTTCATCCTGGTCTTCATGCGCTGTCATCACTGTGGGAACTATTGCGTGTGGATTCATTCTGGTATTCCCTTTAGAAATTTTAGTTCCTACTCTGTTTCACACCTTTGGAATCATCTCCACACTCAAGTTTTTGCACATGGTCCTATAGGCCCATCAAACCGCTGGCACGCATAGGTCCCAATTAGTTCGTCTCACCTGGTGAAGCTTGTTCAGTACTCTGAACACCCTATGGAATGCCTCATCATGGAGAAATGGTAGCGCGCATTGCATTTCCTTCTGCTGTGGTTTGTTCCGATTCTCTAGGCTAGGGGTGGTGGGAGCTTGTGTGGACTATACAACATATGTCTGTACCCATCAGGAAAGTTGGGCATGAGATTGGTTTCACCCCTGCTGATTGGATTTCGTTTGGAGCTGGGGATTTCCAAAACGTAGGCGCATCATCCTTTTCCATCTGTGCCAATCCTCAAAAGTTCCTCGATGCATACCCCACCATCGTGTGGGTGTTGAACGTAGTGCCCACTTCAACACATCAAACCGCTACTATTCTAGTATTGCACTTTCGAATTTGCTTAGAAATTCATCCACTACTGAAAATCCATCATATGTCGGCAACTCCCTTGCCTCTATTGTTACGCACGCAATGACCTGATCATCATGTTGCAATTCAGTGTTGTTACTTCGTGCAACCAATTCTGCCATCGCTTTATCTACTTGTCTAAATCCGAAGTGGAGGATATTTTTCACTCCCACAAAATCCTTCGATTTGCAGTTGGATTCACCTAATCCACTTCTTGTGTAGTTATCTTGTAGATACAGTCGAGATTGTCATCACTATCGTCATTATGCACCGGTTCAGTGTATCGCGCTCCTTTGGCTGGATCCAGAGGTACTACTATGCGTAGTGATTTTTTCTCAAATGTCATTTTGCACTTCTTTAGATTTATGACTTCGTTCATATTGGTAGCCCAGTCTATTCGGAGTATCGCGGGATAGGGATTGTTGTCATCGACAATCTCTACACTTCAAAATCCACCTGTGCGCTCGCACCTTCAATATCGACTGTCACCGCTTGCAATCTTCCCATTGGCAAAATATTCTGTTGGTTTTCCATTTGTAACTAAATAGGGGACCATTGTAACGCAGGTTTGCCCATGAGTTCCCATGTCTTCTTTGGTAGTACATTCATGTCTGAACCCAGATGTGGGATTACCAGATCCATTTCGTACTCGCCTATTTGCACAGTTAACCTCATCTCCCTTCCTGTGTGCAATGAATGCTTTCCAAGTTTCTGGACCACGCGTGGTTCTCCTGACCTCGCGCACCTACCGATAAGTTCTTGTAGTCCTTTGACTGCCTTGTTGTTGCGTAGTAATTTCATGCATGTCTCCAGAAAGGTAGTGAGCATGGAAGGATCCATCCCTGGTTCTAGTTGATCCTTACTACCTGAAGTGGAGGCCTCTGTGAAGCTCTTCTTAGATTCCATGAATGTCTCCTTCACGTGTTCTAAGTCAAACTCAGGTTCCTTTGTAGGAGCCTTGCGAACCCATGCACTTTCTTCTAGATGCTTCCGTTTATCATCTCCCATGGTCATACCACTCCTGAGCATCATGTTTACATTTGGGTCTTCTTCACACCGTTCAGACCTCATAATTTGTAAATTTTGCGTCAGAGGGGGTTAGAGTACCCCTTTTCACATATCTTGGCTATCAGTGAAGGGAAATCTTCCGCCTCATTTTCAAACTGATTATAGTACCAACATGATATCCTAGTCAAGTTCATACATTTGCAAGAATAATGCCCTGGCCCTCCGCAATTGTAACAAATTATCTCGCCGTGACCCCTTCCTGGTCCCATTCCACCTCGACCCCAACTGCGACCTTGAAACCCACCATGTGCCATCACTGCATTTGGGTCGAGGGCTTGCATTTCATCTTGTACCCTGGAGGCAGGAGTATGATCCTTCATTAGTTCAAAGCTTCGGTAGGTGCATTCTTCATGGCCTACTGACCTGTAAAAATTACAAAACAATTGCTGGGACATCTGCTTATACTTCTGCAACAGATGACAATTATCCGTGTTTTGTTTTCCTCCTATCTGGAAAATCGCGAACTATAATGCAGACGCCACGCTCGGCCCTGCCTGTACCTCCGGTCTTAACGGAATTGGCCCTCCCCCTGCCAAGTAGTTCATGAACACTGGATAGTGGTCCTTGTCATGCCCTTTTCCTTTGCGTTTTATGCACCATACTTCCTCGCGCATCTCTGGCCGAGGTGTCCTGTCCTGTTTCAAATTGTGCATCTCCAGACACAGATTCTACAGTTGTGTGTAGATTTATTGGAATCCCAACCCAAGGTCTTGTATAGGGGTCTCATGCAATCTCATTTCCATCTCCAACGCTTCAGCCTGGGTGAAAAGTTTTTGCTGTGAAAACGCCGTCCTTAAGTGTGGCGTAAGTGAGGCCACAAACCCTGCATGATGCTGTGCATCTGTTAACGTCATATTGGCTTTGCAGATCATACTTTTCAGCCTTTGGTCTAGATCCCAAGGGGTCTCTCCCGGGAGCATCACGATCTCCTTAAACCCGATGATTGATTGTGTCTCTGATTTTGGCCTACTAAATTCCTTGTTCAACGCGGTTTGGATCTCTGCAATTCCTACATTCGGGTGGTCACTAGAATGCTTGATATACCACATTAAGGCGCGATCTTGTAGCATGCTCACCAGTGTATATTTTTTAATATTATCATCCACGATGCCCTGTGCTTCCCATACTACTCTTACCACGAACCATAATTGGTTCGGATCTTCATTTCCTACTCCTCTGAACACCAGGAGTTTGATCACACTCACCATAATGAACTGTGGTGGTGGCAGAGGTGGAGTGGGTGGAGATGGAGTTGAGGGGGTGGTAAACGTGGAATTCTCTGTCTTATCAAATTGACCGCGCTTCTCAAAGAAAATTTCACGAGCTCCTCCTCTCTTTCCCATGAGGGTGAAATTAAGGGACTGTTTTCCAACTCCTCACTACTTCTTCTTCTGTAGATATTCCCGCTTCGAGTAGTCCCAAACATTAATTTACTCGCATAACCTGCTTTTCACACAATAGAATATTTATCCAAGTGTTCAAAGATTTAATATACTTACCTCATGGTCCCTTGAGAAAACGACACTTTGCCTCATTGTAGCTAACGGTTGTGTCTACCGTGAACTCGGTGATGAATCCTCCTATCATTAGGTCGAGTCGGTGGTCCATAGCTCGTGCTATCTTATCTTATGATACTTCTACCTGCACACTAGTTTCGGAGTCCATACTAATGGTTTGTCGAGCCTACACCTTCCCTGACTGTCTGCTAACTTCACGATCCACTGATACAACTTAGATGGAAAATATGCAAAGAAAATTTCGTGGATTTCCATATACAAGTAGCGCTCTAGCCACTATTCCTTAGATACTTGTGAGTTTCTGTTCTCCTGTGTCGCGAACTCGTGAATCTTCTTTTCCAACCACCCTTCAATTTCTTTCTTTATTAGATTCAAGTGGCACGACATCAGACATCCTTTATGCAGATCTCGGTCCCGGCAACATAACCATTTGTTGGCTTGTATGTGCCTGACCCAGGTTCAGAGGTGATTTAGCCAAGCAAATCCTGGCACTACTGGCCCTTTCAGCAATATTCCACGGAGCATGAACTGAGGTCTCACCCGAAATAGTATGGGCAGGTGCAAGAACTAGGTTTCCGCACCCTGGGGATGTCTGATGGGCTTCTGGAGGTTCGCGGTCCGACCCATTGCTACGCGCACTTATTAGTCCTTCACAACCTGTGCTACTATTTCCACGCAGCCCTACTCAGGTGTGACCCGTATAATACCCAATTTCCTTGCTAATTAACTGATTAATTAACTTGTGTGTGTAAGATTTATGGTTATTACATCATATTCGACAATCATATCAGTGCGCGCGATATATAAACCAATACAAACATAAATAAGATAATGCACAACAACTACACGAAAATAAGAATAAACTTCTCTTTATTAATCTTCAATCCCTCTTACAAACTCGACACTGCCTTACGCACTCACCTGCAAGGGTCTGCGCACTCACTAGGCCTTTGTGCACTCAGCTGCAGAGCCTCCTCCTACTACTACGACCTAATACACTTAGAATCCTACTCTAAGCTCAAACCATTCCTTTTCTACTTACTCTGTCCTCTCCTCTCTTTTCAACTTGGAGCCTCGTTCTATTTATACAATCCCACGGTCCGCAGACCATGGGAAGGCTGACATGACTTTACATTACATTACATTACTTTAGGGCAGATAGCCCTATGACTTAACCTCTACTTCATGCTCCGCGCCCGCAATTCGTGGAGCCTTACAAAACCTTTGACCAAAACTTGGGCTTTGAACCCCAAAACCTACTGTGGGGGGGATTACATGCCCAACATCTACAGTGTTTGAAGATACTCAATGGGAGTTCTACAAGGTTGAGGCCGATGTTCTTTAGACTACTTATTAGGTTCCTATACCAATAGGTGTCATATTTCATGATTGATTGTTGAAATGCCAAATATGATCATCCTTTCCATGTTGCAGAGGTTCCATATTTTCCAAAAATCAAAAAATTTAAAAAATTTAAAGAGGGTATGCCCTAAAAGAAAAATCAAAGGGCAAGAAGAATGAACTGGTCAAAAGAAAGAAAATGAACCCCAAAGAAAATACCAAGAAAGTGTGCTAGTCAAAATGCCACTACTATCCTATTTTTTTCAAAGAAGTTCAAAATTGTGCAATCAGTGACTTCTGTTAAACTTGATGGGTGTCCAAACAACTCAACCTTGGTCAGTCCATTTTTAAATTTCTTGTTTTAGCATTAGAGAATAAGATCTGTTCAAACAGTTTAAGCTTGGCAGATCAGTAGTTAAGGTAGAGAAGAAAGGGTGCTCAACAGCTAAATCTGAGCCCCTGGAAGAGATAAGGGTAGACTAGTTCAAATGCAGTTAAAAGAAAACAAGAGAGAAATGGTTTGCTAGTTCAAATGCACCCAAGGAAAAAGAAGAAAAAATGTTAGGTGTATTAAGCTGGGTAGGCAGTTTGGTGTTGCTGAAGCAAGTTTTTGATCAATTTTATCCTTGGAATATGATCTATCTCATGGATGGCATAAGTGATATAGCAAGGTGGCTGCAAAACAGTTCAAGCATGACTAATTTCCCTGCTCATGTCCCCAAGAACATCCACTAATTTTCCCTCAAGGACATTGGGATCTGCTCAGTGTTCCCAGCTTACTTCATTCTATGAGAAAGACTAAGTAAAACTCCGTGTTTACTTAGGCATAGGAAGCCACATTTCTTGTGTAAAAGTCCTTTTCTTCCATTCATGCTAAGTCTCTAAAAGTTCATGACTTGTGTCCCTTTATTCCCTAAGCCTAAGTTTCACCTTTTTTCTTAGTGCTTTGTTTCAAAACATTTCTCATATTAACACTCTAACTCTATTATATAACTCCTATGTAAAGTTTTCCCCGCCCCTATTATATATAAAATACAAAAAACCCCAAAAAAACCTAATATCCCGCCTCGGGCTTATGTATAGCCATATGGTAATATTTTAGGTGGTCCAAGGTTTACCCAAAACCCTGTGGACATCCCTCCCCGCGTGCATAAACATTGGGATTTAATTAATGTTTGGTTGATTAAATAACTAACCTGCAAAACCCAAAGTTGAAATACATTGTAATACTCCGCAAAAACCTTACAAAACAATGAAATATTATGGTGGGACCGCATGGCATAGCCTTTTGCCTATTTTATATGCCACCAGCCATCGGATCATAGTCCATAGATCTGACGGCCCACATGCATATCGAAAGCCCCTATATGCCGAACGATAGCATCCACGGGATGGGTGGTATTTCCGCCATATAGAAGACACGCGGCAGGCGCCCGGTGTGATCGCTGCCCCCCCCGCCCCTCCAATACCACCATGACACAAAGGCGGTGCGGGGGCCAAACCGCTTACTGCCTATGCCCCAGCCCCGCTGATACCACCCGCTCATCACCCTCTCGTCATTTGACACGTCGTCTACCACCCTGCCTCTGTATCATCCTCCATGTCACCCACCACGTCACTGCCAAGTTGGCCTCCCGTTATCAGGAAAACTAGATTCTATGCAGAGCTGCTAGTCCCACTAATGCCGGTAACTACCTTAGAAACAAACAAACTAAAACCACTTTCATTTTCCTTTATGAGAAATACATAAGAGGAGAATAAGGAGACCAACCTCTGTCTTGCACTTGGTTCCTTGCTCGATTCCTCTCCCTTCTGATAGGTCTTCGCCACTCAGTTCTTCATCTACCCAGCTTCAAAGAGCACTTGTAGAATCAAAGCAGCATAACACTATCCGAGAACATAGATCTATTATCATAAACAATATAGGATCATATATATATTTACCACACAAATGCATATAACATCAATCATACAAGAATATGGAGGAAAACTTAAATAACTTTGTTAATACTCAAGAAAGAGCAAAGAGGATTACAACCAATCATTCTGACCCAGCATCATCCTCTCAGTAAGAAAGCCCTTCTTCACCTCATGAAATGCTTAGATCACCCAACACTATGATATTGCACCAAGAAACCAACAACACTTCTTTACAAGATACAAAATTCCAGCCTCTGGATCTCTGGGATGAGGGATCCATATATATATGTTTACAAGGGAGGTGAGTCAGCTTTTGAGATTTGATTAGTGTCCTCTCTCTGATAGTTCTTGATTCCACTTGGAGATTGATGATCTCTTACTCATCCCTGGGTGAATGGAGAGAGGCAAGTGTCACAGGAGAAGTTTCTGGAAGATTCCATGGTCCTCCACCTTGCGGATTGACCCTGCCATTTGTCCACTCTCACCCATCGCACCCCATAGAAGGGCTTTTCAACATGCATCGCACCTACTATGTGTATTCAGGTGGGATACAACGCACTTTGACCATGGAACAGTTGAAATGGTCCAGTTTTGACTAGTTCTGAGTAGTTTTTCATGGAGAACTTCTGGGAGATGTTGTAATCAGTTAACCTTGTTCTTCTAGGGCTTGGAACAATACCTTTAGGGACTTAGGAGCCCTTGGTTTATGGACATTTATGATTGGGGTTGTAGTGCCCAAAAATTTCTATAACAGTTGCCCCCTAAAGCATGAGGTTGTTAGTCTTTTGATGTCAGGTGAAATGCTTTATCATGAGGATCCAAAGTTTTTTCAAGCTGGAAGGCAACCTATAATAAGATACAACACAATACATTATCTTCATAATATTTTCATGATCTAGCTGAGGCGGGCATTCCCATGCTCAACTTTATAAATTCATTTTCATGTACATAGTACAGACAATCGTCTGAGTGTAGACTGATGATTCTGGTAGAGCCATCATTCCTTAGATTGGATGATTATCTGTGCAGCAATGATGTACATTTGATGTTTTTATTTTCCTAAATATATATCGCAGCCCGGATGGATGAAACTAGATCCGGGGTCTTCAATCTCATTCGATCTTCACTCAAAGTACAAGTCGATCCATGTGAGAGATTGTTCTTGAGTCGAACATGGAAAGACATCGCCTGATTACCAGCCAGTGATGTAAGTTGTTAACAGGCGCGAGAGGAATCACCGATAATGATGATGACCCTCAAGGTACTATAGTACAATTCATGTGGTGTGAATAAGGGACTTGGCATCGAACACCACGCAAAATCTTTCAGTAGAAGGCCATTGATGTAAACCTGTCGCTGGAAGTGAGAAACTTGCCATTGAGGCATGCAAGCTTCAAAGTACTGAAAGGGTTGTTCCTAGATCGACTTCTTGGATAATGAGCTGATGTCGACAAGAAGCAATCCGTCATAGGAGGGCCTTATCCCACATCAATGACATGGAACGGAGAAAATGATTTTAATGGAGGTGAAAACGATCTGGTGATATAAGGTTTAGGGTGGCAGTCATGAAAGAATGGAGCGTAAATGTATTGCAGTGGGTGAGACACAGGTGAATTCTCTGAGCAACTTCTCTTGAACATATCGGCGACACTAACATGATGGATTGGTAGCATTAACCCAAAATATGGATGGTGTGACGGAACCATGGTGGTGTGACCAGCGAATGGAACAACCCAACCTGACTCGGATGCGGAGTGAAAGTGTCATGTTCAAGAGCAACTTGCTACCAACAAAGTTTCTTCAAGTTTTCTTCCCAATTTTCCCCAGTCATTGCTGACCAGTACCTCTTTATTTTTGTCAAGCTTGAGGAGGATAACATATGCTTGTTCTATAATTTGCGCTTCGGGCAAACCCATCGCTATGTTTTAACGAGCCTAGCGATAGTGAAACTCGTTCTTGTCTGTTATGGACAAGTTTGTCGCTATTCGGTTTTAACGAGTTTAAAGACAAAGATAACTCGGTCCTTTTCAATTTTAGAGAGTCTGAAAAGGGACGTAAACGAAACTCCAAAAATCCTTTTTCGTCATCTAATACCTCAAGCCCAAAAAAGTATAAAATAATACAAAAGGGATGAATGTTCGGTAATTTTAACGAGCCGAACAAAACAAGCGCTCGATCTTTTTGTGTAATAATCCCTCAGGTCCAAAAGAATTAAAATATAAAGGAGGGATAGCACTTCCGGTCACTTTAATGAGCTGAGAGGCCAATGGCTCGGCAATCTTTTCATATTTTACGAGTCAGTTGAAAAGAGCTTAAAGGAGACTCGTTTTTTGAGGAACGAGTGATAGATTCGGGTAGCAGCTAATTCCAGGTAAGGTTTGGAATTTTCCAATCACGGCAGTGTCACAAGGATGGATTACAGGATCACTCTTCGCAGCTGTTCCTCAAAAAGGGTAAACAATCAAGTGGAGGTGAATGATCGGCCAATACAGAGTGGAGGTGATGATGAGAACACGACCAAGGCTTCAAAGGCTGATGATAATACATTCACGATGGTTATTTACCGGAAATGGTTCATTTTTTAATGAGATTAAACGCTGGGGGAAAATTTGCTCATTGCTTATGTTTGTTTTGTAACGATCTTGAATTCCACGTTAAAACTGCTCGATCCAGTCGTATAATAAGGATGTCTCATCTAAGATGCCATTTTTATGGAGCTTGCACCTTACAAAGCTTTGCTTCGGATCCTTTCTTTATGCAAGCTAGGAAACGACCAATCCTACGGGTTTAAGGGGTTAGAGGACCTATAAATTTAAAAATATAAATGGTCACTCTTTGCTTGCATGCCAAAAGGTTTGCATGCCCCCAGGTATAGCGAAACATTTCCAAGTTACCAAAGATTGTTCTATCTGTACCACAGACAAAAATATTCCTTGACGATGTTTACCGAAATAAACAAAGGTGAGTGGCACAGACGCCTCCACTCACATAACTTTGACGAGGGAATCTTATTCCAGCCTAATCCCATTTTCCTAAATGGACGGGTGTGTCAGACTAGTCATATATCCTCCGCGGAAACCTACCCTATACCCAAGGTTTTCTTACCGAAGCAGACCACGGTGCATGCCCCCTGGGTTTCAGTCACATCCTCCGAATCACTCACGCCCATCAGGAGGACAGACTGGGGATTGATGAGACATTCCTTGCATGAAAAGACCATTTAGGGTTGGTATATGACTATTTTCTATATGTGAACCGGGGAATGAAAGTTGGTCTACGAGCTTGACCACTCTTCCTTCATGCAGAAAACACATTACTCTAAAGACTGAGGAGACAATGGCTCCCATGCAATAAATATAGTCTCATCCAAGGAGCAGATTATAATCTAGGGGTCCTTGGACTACCATTACGTTCATGTGAACGATTTTCCTTCTCAACGTTATCGGCACATTGGGAAGGATCCCTAACGGTCGACTGGTTCCTTTGTCAAAGCATGTTAGATTTCTCGTCTCAGGCAAAAGCGATGGTGAACCAAGCACTTTCCAAGTAGTTGAGGAAAGGATACTCACAGAAGCCCCTTCATCATGATGGTACCGGCCATGAACATTCTATATATTTGAGCAATGATTCGAAATGGTACACTAGCCGGTAAACGGGGTCTGCCTAGTAGATTCCAGTCTAAGGAAACAACTAGGTTGCTTGGAGGTGGGACCGAATAAACGACCGGATATGACTCTGATGAACTTCCTTCCTACAGTAAAGGAATGGGTAGACTGCCCCCATGTTCATCGGAGTCTGTGCTTATGAAGAGAATTTGAACGGTGTCATTCTTGTTCTCTTCGGTGACTGTATCATCTGAAGATTGATCCTCTGAAGGCACGACCGGGTCAGCTGCCACCTCGACCTTTTGACTTTCGTCTAGTGTGTATTCAGATGGTTTATCTTCAATGATAGACACTTCGGCTGACCACAAGGGCATGTCAGCCAGATTTTCAACTAGTGACGGACTCGGCAAGAGTTTCTTATATCCAGGAGGAAGTCGTAACGGTGAAACCGGACGGTCGTTCAAAACTCTTTTAGCTTCATCTAAGAAGGGAAAATGGTGGACGGTGTGATCGCCTTCACACAATTTAAAAGGAAATTTATATTTTCCTTTTTGTCCAGGGGCTTCACTTTCACTAGTTGACGGTGTACTTCCAACATGATCATCAGAGGTTGGTGACACCGGATTGTGCAAATGAGGAGACCAGTCCCTTAAGATCCGAGGGATTCAAGGAAAATCTCGATGATAATGGTCTCCTTTGCAAATAACACATGGTGATTTAGGCCTGGATGGTGCAGTGTGTGGATTTTCGCTAGAAGACGCCTGGTCGCCCCTTTTCACCATTGGCTCCTTCTTCTTCTTCTCTTTCTTCTTCTTCACCTTCTTCTTCTCGGTTACTTGATTTTTGGCTTTACCAGCTTCATCAAGCGAAGAGGAAGGAGGAGAGGAAGAATTGGACGAAGTATAGGGTTGGGGGGTAACTCTGGTATCGTTTAGTTGCTGACTTGATTATTCAGGAATCATGTTGTTCTAAACGACAGAAGTTGAGAAGAGCCATACGGGCAAGGCGATTGTCAATCCTGGAAGAGACAATGTGGCCATATGGGGTGCACCAACATCTCCCCAAGAGGAGAAGGGACTAGGATTTCCTCCAGGGGGAACTCCTTGGTTGGTGGACTCCATTTTTCTCAACCTAAGACCAACGTAGGAAAGGTGATGTTTATTCCGATTAAAATAAATTTTAGACGCTTTGACACAACTTGTTTTTTCAATTTTTAAGAGTTGGGAAAAAACAAAAGATGACTCTAGTCGCCTTCAATTTTTAATGAGCTTGAAGTGAAAAGTGCTCAGATGGACCTTTTCCTTTAAGGAGTCTGAAAGGGAACGAAAGAGACTGCTCTGGAAATCTAGACAGAGGGATTACCAAACCAATCGCAAAAGTGCATAATACTTTTTACGGTACGACAGTCAATCTTCCCGAATGCTATGTTCAGTGCATTGCGATCGATAGGGCGATAGACACGGCTTCCTATGGATGAAGGATATAGCCTATTGTGGTCTCCCAAAATATACTCGACGGTACGTGGGAGCACAAGTCCGTACTGGCACTTGTCGTCTCAAAGTGGAGAAATCACCCAACCAACAGTGAAAACAACAGTTACCAGGCTTGAAGCCCACGAGGCTTTGGATTGATGGTGAATGGGTGCGCTATTAAGGAACTCCTTGCGATAGGTCACCGGTTCAAATCCCCCGTGGGTACTTAGGTTAGTCTTAACTAAAAAAAAAAAATAGTTACCAGGCTTTACGACGCCGAAATACGTCTCTAGCCTAGACTTCTAGATGTTGTGCGTTAGGTTCCAAATCGTTTTTAAATTCATTAAATTTATTTTATAGTTGATATTGCTTAAGAAATTTTCCTTTCAAGTTCACCGCGTGATGTAGATGTACAATTCCTAAAATGCAATCTAAGATGATAAATAGTCGTTTAATCTTCTTTTTGCAATGAAAATCCTAGCTACTAAGGAAAGAGAGATGATTTTCTTTCAACAAAGAGCAAAGAGCACACACTATATGCACTTGTCCTAAATCAAACCAACAAACAGTCTAAATGCAAATGCACATGCATGTATTTGATTTCAGCCTTCTTAATGTGTGAATGATAAAAAGAAAGCTAAGCGCAAATCTGAATTATTTTTCAAAGTGACAATTACTAACAAGCTTCTTTTCAAAACAAAATGAGGACAATGACGACACTTTTCTATTCGGAATTGAAAACTTGCCTTCGACACTTGAAAAGCTACTAATTCAAATCAAATACAAGAGTAACAGTGTAATCGACTATCAAGAACAATCAGATTCTCTTCTATGACTGAAAATGACACTTGCACATTTACAGTTATTTGCACAATGGAGGCGGAATAATGGCAAGGAAGGGGGTTTCAACAGAGGTGTACCGACTACAGGCAGCAAAACTCCTGAATAGAGCTAAAAAGTATGAACACAGAAGCCAAAATCTAAGAGCAGAAGAGGTCTGATCAGCGCACCTGTAGCATAGGGAAACTGAAATGCAACACACCTACTACACTCGGGAAGTGCGATGCATTCAGGTTTCAAAGAAGACATAGTGCGATGGACCAGGGATGAGACTTTAGCTGGGTTCCAGGTCACAGTTTGCAGCTCAGTTCAGGGATTTAGGCCGAGTAAGTGGTAATTAGTAAATCAATCACAGGGGTAGATCTAAGGAGGTTACTAGAGCCACCACAAGGGCAATTAGAGAGCTTGTAAATCAATTGTTTAATTCATAAACAAAACCCGGAGATACAGTGAAGCAGCATTGATCTACTTTGCACTTGCATAGCAAATGCAGTTCGAAGGCTAGCTGGCTTGACTTCAGGCTCCATCTGTAAGTTTATAAAGCAAAGAAATGTTGATAAACAAACAATCTATTCGCTACCCAGTGGAGTTGCCATTTTGTTATCGGGAAAACTAGTGTCTATGCCGAGCTGCTAGTCCCACTAAGGCTGGTAGCTACCTTAGAAACAAACAAACTAAAACTAATTTTGTTTTCCTTTATGAGAAATAGATAAGACGAGAATAAGGAGACCAACCTCTGTCTTGCGCTTGGTTCCTTGCTCGATTCCTCTCCCTTCTGATAGGTCTTCGCCACTCAGTTCCTCGTCTACCCAGCTTCAAAGAGCACCTGTAGAATCAAAGCAGCATAACACTATCTGAGAACATAGATCTATTATCATAAACAATATAGGATAAGATATATATTGACCACACAAATGCATATAACATCAATCATACAAGAATGTGGAGGAAAACTTGAATAGCTTTATTGATAATCAAGAAAGAGCAAAGAGGATTACAACCAATTGTTCTGACCCAGCATCATCCTCTAAGTAAGAAAGCCCTTCTTCACCTCATGAAAAGCTTAGATCACCCAACACTATGATATTGCACCAAGAAACCAACAACACTTCTTTGCAAGATACAAAATTCCAGCCTCTGGATCTCTGGGATGAGGGATCCATATATAGATGTTTGCAAGGGAGGTGAGTCAGCTTCTGAGATTTTATTAGTGTCCTCTCTCTGATAGTTCTTGATTCCACTTGGATATTGATGATCTCTTACTCATCCTTGGGCAAATGCAGAGAGGCAAGTGTCACAAGAGAAGTTTCTTGAAGATTCCATGGTCCTCCACCTTACGGATTCACCTTGCCAGTTGTCCACACTCGCCCATCGCACCCCATAGAAGGGCTTTTCAACATGCATCGCACCTACTATGTGTATTCAAGTGGGATGCAACGCACTTTGACCATGGAGCAGTTGAAATGGTCCATTTTTGACCAGTTCTGAGTAGTTTTTCATGGAGAAGTTATGGGAGATGCTGTAATCAGTTGACCTTATTCTTCTAGGGGTTGGAACAACACCTTTAGGGACTTAGGAGCCCTTGGTTTATGGACATTTAAGATTGGGGTTGTAATACCCAAAAATTTCTATAACACCTCCATACCCCTGCTATATGACAAAGGTTGCGTCATGCTGACGTCACCCAACCAAAGCGCACAAAAACCCGCCAAAACCAAAATTTTTGACAAATTGGCGTGAAAAGGTTGTTTTTATCCATTTTTGTTTGTTTGTTCTATGCGACGTATTCATGTGATTTTTGGCCAAAATAGTTGTTTTACTGCACAGTCCGCCACCCAGCTAAACTCAACCTGCAGACCAGTTTTCAAGCTGGGCCCTCCACCTGCAAATTGCATAATCCACTGGATATAAGGTATTTACCTGCATTTCATCCCCGAACCCCGGTTTCTCTTTAATTTCTCTACAAAATTGCCCGTTGAACCCAAATTTCAATTAAAACCGTGCTGCCTTTAAAAAACTGCACATTTTAACTGCTGTTCTGCCCATTTTTCCCGAGAAATTCCTCAAAATTTATCTCCCTTTGCAATTTCGCCCATCTAGATAAAATTCAAGCTCATTTCGGCCTGTAATTCCCACAAACAGGACCCAAAGGTACTGTTTTACCTGCTAGTGCTGTGAAAACCCCCATTTCAAATTAAAAAATCACAGAAGATAGAAAAAATGGAGGCTCTAGTGGCCCTCAATGTTTCTCCCCTTAATGCACCTCACAAGGAACTGGAATGGTTACCCTTAGCTGATAGGGACTTCCAAATACAAGACTTAATGGGTATAAAAGACCATCTTCAAACATTTTGTGAAATTAGAAACAGTTACCTGAATAAAATTGATCTCTATGGGATATGGGAGCCCAATCTGCCCATATATTATCTTCCATCAGTTAATGTATTTCCAGATATAATCTGCTTGTGCTGTGCTAACTATGAGCCTACTCAAAGAGCAGTCATGTCTCCAAATGGCATTGTCCCGTTCTATATCATTCCTGACTCAATCAATGAGATGTTGCATTTCAAGCGTAGTTAGCCTTTGGCTCCTCTGTCCATGAAATATTGGTTGGACCAAGGCTCCAAACTATCCACTGCAGAAATAGGCCAAATTGCCAAGTTGTTCATGAGCCCAGACTGCCAACCCAGAGATTCACCTCCTTTTCACCAGGAATATTTCAATGAGGCTGGGAGAACTGTTATTGATATGTTATCCTATGTTCTGGGTTTTAGAACAAGTGAGTATGTTTATAAGACCATTTTAGCTCTGATGTCCATGTTTATTCCAGGGCACCCTCCTGCTATCAAATTTGACTTTGCTACCTTCATTAGCAACAAAATCCATGAACAATTCATGAGTCTAAATAGAGAAGGAGTTTTCAAGTATACAACATATATATATCATCTATTCTTGTACTATCAAACAGATAGTTTTCAGTTCCCTGTCAGGAAATTGGATGCAAAAGGAGAAAGGAGATCTGTCATATTTTGGACCTCAGTCTTCCATCTAGTCCATAATTCTCCTTATACTTATTGTGAGTTCATTGATCTATTTATATATCCAGTCTCATATCTGCTGATGAGAAGTCCCCCTCCTAGACTTCGGGGTGACATGTAGAAAATTTTGCAGCTGTCCAAAAGCTATAACATAGGTGACTGGTACTTTTAGCAAAATCACACAAAGATCAGGATTTATGGCTATGAATTATGTCCCTACAAGCTGCCAAAGTATGTACCTATGAGATTGTTCGCCCTTGAATACTTTAGGCAATTTATTAGCTCAGATTTGACTCAATTTTATGCTGCCAAGAAGAAGGCTCAGCTAAAGCTAAGAAATCAACTAGGCCCCTTCATTATTAACAAAAAAGAAGGGTGGAAAGAAGTTGAAAAGATATTAGGTGAGTAACTCAAACTAAAAAGGAGTTTTTGGTGGGTACCCTATGACCCAAATGGATTTATCCGTGATAGAAAGAAAAAAAATAGGCTATTAGGCTATGATCATTGTAGAATCCCTGATTTAGAACAGTATGCTAACCAAGATGAATGGGTAGAGGGCACATTGGTAGAACATATTACTGAGGAAGAGAAAATGGAGTAGGCAATGAAAAACCTTGAAAAAACTCTTGACCTGGACTCTTTTGGATAGGTCTCTTTCAAATTGCCTCAACACATTGGAGCGAGCACATCATCTGCTACAACTTCACAGCAACCTGCCCAAGAAAGTACTCCACCTGCAGGGACATCCAAAGGCAAAGAAGTGTTGCATTCAGAGAAACAAGAAATGATAGATTAGCCAACATCATCAAAGCAGCAAGGCCAAGGGAAAATTCTTCCTGCCCAAACAAATGCACCAGAGATACCGACATTGCAGACTCCTCTCAATGAAGAAAAGGGCAGAAAAAGGGACCGAGAGGAGGCCACACCTATAAGTGGGCCAACAGAGCAGCCAGAAGCAAAGAGGCAGAGAGTGGATCCTATACCTGAAGAGGAAGTTATAGAGGAGATCATTGAAAGTCCAAGAAGTGAGAGGGAAGCCAGCCCACTAACTTCCCCAGTGATAGAATCATCTACCAGTTCTCATGGACAGCAATTGGGAAAACAACCTAGTGTGGAAATTTCATCAGCACGGCCACAAAGCAAACAAAGTTCTGATATTAAGAGGACATTTATGGACATCAAAGCACAAAATGAGCCAATAAGACTACAGCTTTATGATCAATTTATCAAAATGACCCCCACCAAATAGCAGATATTGATGTCTGCATATGATATTAAGAAAGGGAAAATGATCTTGAGCCACTTCAAACCCGGAGTGCAGCAGCCACAGACAACTGCCGATTATATTAGAACAAATCTGGACACTCTAACCAAAGACATTCACCCTTTGGACCAGATTGAATTGCACAAGAAAACCGGTGAAATGGTCTATTCCACTTTGGTAGACGAAGCCATATTAGCTCAATAATTGCAGAATTCATTAAATAATACATCGTCCCAACTAGAGTTGGAAAAGGCATCCTCTTTGGCAAAGGACAACAGGATAAAGTCCTTGGAGGAAATCATCATTGAGCTGGGACACTATCCCAAGGATCCCAAGGGAATAAAGGCACTAATGAAGAAAAAAGAAGATGACATAGCTGCCCTGAAGAAGCAGTTAAAGCTGCCAATTACTATGCATCCGCAGACCACAGAGGTAGTGAAAGAAAAAGAAGAAGAAGACATGATGGAGTTGCTAATAAAGATGAATCAAAGGCTAAGTGAAACCGAGTAGGATTTGGAGAAAGCATTACACGAAAAACATGGATAGTTGGCCTCTCAGCCATCTCAAACAGCTCCAATAGTCACAGCTGTTCCTCCTACAATTATAGCAAC
Source organism: Pinus tabuliformis (assembly GCA_031772625.1). NCBI lineage: Eukaryota > Viridiplantae > Streptophyta > Pinopsida > Pinales > Pinaceae > Pinus > Pinus tabuliformis. The sequence goes on from CM062820.1 coordinate 1,551,847,089, forward strand.
AATTCCTCCTACTGTCCTGGCATCAACAGAACCGAGTACTTCAACAACAACAGTAGTAGGCAGCAGCACTACCATGACTACTGAAGAAGTGATAAAGGCTATAGAGGATTTAAGACTCCAAGTGTCAGAATTAAAGGATGCCAAAGAGCAATTGGCCCAGTTGGAAATTAGTTATGATAAATCTAAAATGATAGTGGCAGAAAAAGCAAGGGAGGTAAAAGCATTGGAAAATAAAGTAAAGGCATTGGAAAGGGACCTCTTATTGGACAAACCTCTGGCAGAAATCAGGAGCATCCTATGGGCCAACATTTGCCAATCCGTCGCTGATATATGGACTTTAATACAGGTAATTCATGAGCAGATTGATTTGGTGACAGTAGCTCAAGAAGAAATTCAAAGGGCTAGGGATTCATTGGGACATATGCCCGAATAGGCCAACATGCTAATACAATTTTTGAATACCCACACCAAAGAACAGCTAGAAAAATTGGATATCAGGGACTGGACGAGCACTATTCTAACTATCAAAAGAGTTCTAACCATGTGGAATTTCATAAAAAATCTGGAAAGGAACTGCCAAGAAATGCAAATGGAGATAAATGCTTTCAAACAGAAGTTTACATCTTTGGAGGAAAAGGGTCTGCCCAGCTTGCTGGCTGAAGACTATAGATTAATGACACATGCAGCCTATGTACACAGGTTGAATACATATGTGGATCGCCAAGCTACAACATCATCAAGTTCTGCAGGAGAGAAGTCACTCCCATCTGGACAGAGCCTATATGACAATTTTGAGAATTTGTTTTTTATTGAACATGAAGTGAGGCATCTTTTTACAGTCCAGCCCACTTTTTTCAGGTACACAGATGCAAATGAAACTCTAATTAAAATGCGGAGTCACCAATTACCAGATGACCAATGGTGGCAGAGTATGCTAGAAATTCTGTAGGCAAATTTCAAAATTTTGGTTATTTTTTCAGAACATAACAGATGTTGTAAAGTGAAGAAAGGAGCAGGTAAAAAGTCGCGCTGGGCAACAGTCAATCAAAGTGCAATCAAAGCACCCAGGAAAGCATCACCAGCAGCGTGGAATTTCACCAAAAGTACCATCTGCCGACTTGCTGAGCAAGTGATCAATGCATTTCACCAACAAAATGGCTAGCACAACATTTCTTACTTCTGCATTCATTTCTCTCTGTACCCAAGAGAATTTACTCCTTTTGTAGAGTAGGTGAAAGAAGTTATGGCAAGATATTCTCTCCTTTGAGATATTTTGTAAACATTTTGTACAAATACCTCCCCAATCTAAGTATTAGCGGTTGGTGAATATCATTCTGGAACTGCGGTATAAATTGAGAACTCTTCTGAATAAATATTGCTGGAATGCTTTGCTAATGAACTCTCTGGTTATGGAATTGATGGCAGAAGCCCATGTTGCAGAATTCTTGAATTACTTCATGGATCAATAAGTCTTTTTTAACTCTTGTTTTACTATTTCTGTGTTTTATATATGATCTAACTATCATGTTCTAAATTGCAGGAAAAAAGAATAGCCTAGAATTTACTTTGTTGTACTCTGTGTTCAATTCCTGTTCTTTTTTATGTTTTCTTCAGGACTAGCATAGGCAGGAATTCTTAGCTGCTCCTGTTTCCCTAGTTCTTGCACCCTGATTATAATTAAGGAATTCTTAACTGCTCCTTGGTAATATTTACCCACTTTCCCTCTGTTAGCATGATGAAAGATCCTTAATTGCCTTTCATTCCCTGACTCCATTTCATCTTATTCCAGCTTGAAAATTGTTCCATGTTTAATCATCTTGCTCTGTAGTTCCTCCTTTTGTCAAAGAAACCATACCCAGAAATTTATTTTCATTGACTCCATTAACCCAATGGTCTGAACTTCTCATACTTTGCACCCCTGTTCTATTGAATGTCACCATCCAAAAAAACAAACAAATACTTTTACTTCATAACTAGCCTAACATATAGCAAAATAAAGCTAAATCATAAAGAGAGAGCCCTCTTTGGCTGCAGATTGGCTAGAATCTGCATCTAAAAGATTGGTTAGTGGTTACCTCTGCTATATTCCCTTTTCTCACAGCTTTTGGGGAACAACCTGAGTGATAACATCATTGGTGACTCCACTGGGGATCTGAATGACTGTGTTTGTTACTGCTGTCTATTTTCTAAAGCTACAGATGGAGCCTGAAGTTAGCCAGGCAACCTTTGAAACTGTTTTTGCTATGCAACTACAGGAGTAAATAAACGCTACTTCAGTCAATCTCCAGTCTAGCTTTAGGCTTTAAACAACTGTCTCAAAATTTGATCAGCTCCCTTTTGTTTTCAAAAGATCTTCAGGAAAATTCAAGACCTTCACAATTCATAATTTCCTAGAAAGATTTCATCAAAAGCAGTGATCTTTAAATACTTCTAAAAATACCAAAAACAGATTTAGAAGCTGGCTCCAAAGAAGAAAGTCCGTTACACCCGATAAAATCCAGATCCGAATCCTTCAGCTATCTTTGAAAATCCAAACTTAATCTCTAAGAACATTGGAAGATAAGAAATCGTAGAAAATTCTACTGATTTAAACGGTGATACACCTCAGCAGAAATCCATCCAATATGAGCTTACTCCCGAAAAGCAGCAGTCCTTTCTACTGTTGCTGCATCTTCTTCTAGTTCACCATTATCACTCCAAAGCATCTTTTCCACTCCCCCATCCACAACACTTACCTCAGCTGTTATCCCTGTGCTTCCAGCTATCCCATTTATACCCATAAATATGGCAAACCGATATGCTCCCCTGCAGTTGCCTGCAAATCCAGGGGCTATCCCTCAATATTACCAAAGCAAAATCACCTATTTTGATGGTACTAGCACCTACATGGCTTAACAACATACTAAGAAAATGATGGACTATTTTGAGAACTATGAAATTGATGATAATGATGTCAGAATGAATTTTTTTTTTCAAAGCTTAACTGGTGATGTGAGGACCTGGTTTAGGGCACTCTCTATAAACACATTTGCTGATCCAGATGCCCTTTACCAAACCTTTTTGAACAGATGGGAAAAGAAGAAGGACACATTACATATCCTATCCGAATATGAAAGCTTAAAAATAGGCCCACAAGAAACTGTCCAAGCCTACTGTGCTAGATTCAATAATGTATACAATGCTATTCCTCAAAACCTTAGACCTCCACCTGACTTAGCCTTGATCAAATTCCCTGATGGATTTGATTCTAACATGGCATATCAACTAAGGGAAAGAGCTCCTCCAAGCTTAGAAGACATGCAAAGCATAGCTGTTAGTGTAGAGGCCAATCTGATCTCTAAGAGAGCATGAGCTAGAGCTGAAAGAAGGACTCCCTTCAAGGAGGAACCTTCTGCATTTGAGCAAAAACTAGATGTAATCATCAAAGGAATGGATAGATTGGGTGACAGAGTGGAAACCATTGAAAGGAAATCCTCTTGGAAAGGTCAACCAAGTAACACCGCAAGAAATCCAAACTTTAGGAAAAATCAAAATCCTAACACCGGGAAGTTTGGCTCTGACCAAAACATCAGACCTCCATTTCAAGAAAACTATGCTGAGGCTTCAACCTCTAGTGAAACAACATAGGATACTCAAATCAACCTAATGGGTCTAAACAATGAACAACAAATTTTTTTAACCCAAGATGACCAAGAGGCTCATGCTTTCAATCAATTTGAAACCAAATCGAGAGAATCATTTGATTTCAGAGAGGGATATGATGCAGCTGTCTATGAGGTTCATAAACAATACAAATTGAGAAGCAAAACAATAGATGTCCCTGAACCCAAAAAACAGAAAGATACCAAGTAGCCTAAAAAGGTAAAGGATAAAACCGCCCCTACAGAACTCCCTACTAAAACAGACCTTGACCCTAAAGAGCCCACGGTTGAGGACATATCAGACTTACAGCCATCAAAAAATCATCCATCCACCTCCTTTCCTCCAAAAGAAAATGCAAACAGGTCTCCTGAAAGTGACTTTAAAGTAGATGCAGTTTATAATAGCACTCCTGATAGAGAAAAAGCCACTGAAAACACAGCAGAAAAGGAAAACTTTGCTGCCCGGAATGCAAAAATTCAAGTGGAAAAACATTTCAACCTAGAAACCGAATTAGGCAAGTTAAAAATAGCCATTCCACTCTTCGAATTAGCTAAACATGAGGTTTATAGAGAACAAATCAGCAAGTCACTTCAAATATCAGAGAATAAAGACGCAGTGAATGTCTTAGATGACCAACCAGAGTTGATTTTCGGTCCCGAAGTAAATGGTAAAATAGTAGATGGAGGAGTCCCTCCATTCTATGTAAGCCTAAACATTCATGACAAAGTTCTCCACAATGCAATGTTTGATTTGGGAGCTTCCCATAATCTAATGCCTAATTCGGTGATGGAAAAATTGGATCTAGATATCACAAGGCCATATAAAGACTTGTTTTCATTTTATTCTAGCCAGGTTAGGTGTCTAGGCCTAATCAAAGATTTGTGTGTATCTCTAGTGCAATACCCTGCCAAGACAATTATAATGAATGTAGTGGTAGTTGATATCCCACCAAAATATGGAATGCTTTTATCCAGATCTTGGGGTGCAAAGCTCCAAGGATCGTTGCAGCTAGACATGTCTTATGGCACCATTTCAGTCTTTGGCCAGCCAAAGAGATTATATCGGGAGACTTTGATGAAATATGTGGTCAACAGTCAAGAGAAACCCCAAAATTTCCCCATTTATTCCATGCATTCTGATATGGATTCGTTCATCTTATACAATGCTGAAATGTGTCCCAAAACTGATCACAAGCTTCTAGAATCAGCACAAGGAAGAAGCATTAATGAAGAATACACTTCTCAAGAGCTAGAAATTGTTGAAGTGATTGATGTAACACACACTCAAGGCAAACCATATGAGTTACAAAATCCAAATCTGCCCACTGAGCAAGTTTTCAAAACCCCTAATGATAGTTGTAATCAAGAAATCTTATGGTACTTAGAGTTTGATGGGTCAGTGAATAAATTAGGAGCAGGGGCAGGGATTTGGGTACACAATATGCAAAATGATCATGTTGAAGGACATGCATATAGGCTGAATTTTAGATGTACAAACAACATGGATAAATATGAGGCCCTTTTGCTAGGTCTCAAATTGATTAAAAGTCTAGGGGCAGCTAGGATTTCAATTTTGGGAGACTCTGGTTTGATTATTCAACAGATAAAGGGAAACTTTTTTACAAACAATCTCAGGCTAAGAGCTTATAGAGGGGTAGCCATTGAAATACTTAATACCTTCCTGGAATCACAGCTCACCAAAATTCCAAGGAACCACAATTTACATGCTCATAGTTTGGCAACATTTGCCAGCACTTGTAAGCTACCATTTGAGCCTAATCATCATTTTACTGTTGAGATTAAACACAGACCGACAGTTCCAGACAATGTTAAGAATTGGCAGGTATTTGACAATGACACTCAAATCAACAATTTCTTGACTTTGAAAGAGGAATTTTCAAGCACAAACATAGATACAAGCACCATTTGTGAAGAACAACAAATAGACAAAATACAATCTAATATATCAGCTGAAACAACAAATCAGATTTTACATCCAACCATCTTTACTAGCAAAAATTTACAAGAGCTGAAACAAATAGACTTTGATGAAACTGCTGAAAGAGATGTTGAAGTAATTGAGTTAAAGGATAATTTTTTGCCCACAGGCTTGACTCCTTTGGAGGATATTTTTGATTCAAATGATATTCCAAGAAAGCCAAAAATGCAACCATTAAACGCAGAAATTGAGGACTGTAATATAGGCACTGAACAGAAGCCTAAAATGATAAAACTGTCCAAAGCCTTGCCTCTCGACCAAAAACTCAAATACATTGAACTGTTTAAAGAATTTCAAGATGTTTTTGCATGGAGCTATGAAGACCTCAAGTCCTATGATACCTCTGTGATCCAACATACAATACCTTTAAAGAAAAATAAAAAAAAATTTAAACAAAAACTCAGAAGGGTGAATCCTGTCCTCCTCCCCCTTATTGAAAAGGAAGTCAAAAGAATGTACGAAGCATGAATAATTGCACAGATTATATTTTCAGAATGGATATCAAATCTAGTGTCCAATAGGAAGAAAATGGGAGAGATAAGACTGTGTGTTGACTTAAGAAATCTGAATAAAGTTTCTCTCAAAGACCACTACCCCTTACCCAAGATGGATCACATTTTACAAAGGGTAGTGAGAGCTTCTAGAATTTCACTGTTGGATGGATTCCCAGGTTTTAATCAGATCCTAGTTCACCCGGATGATCAAGATAAAACTGCCTTTACAACACCTTGGGGAACTTTCAAATATGTAAAAATACCTTTTGGACTTAAAAATGCAGGGGCCACATTTCAATGAGCAATAGACATAGCCTTTGAAAAAGAGATTCATGATTTTTTAGTCATATATCTTGATGACCTCACTACTTTTTCCAAATCAGACCAAGAACATTTAGAGCATTTAGGACAAGTGTTCCTAATTTGCAGAAAATATGGCATATCATTGAACCCAAAGAAATCATTGTTTGGCCTAGAAGAGGGCAAATTGTTGGGTCACATAATCTCAAAAGATGGCATCAAAATTGACCCGGATAGAATACAAGCTATTCTCCAAGTTCCTCACCCAAGAAATATCAAATAATTGCAAGCTTTTCTAGGAAAGATCAATTTTCTAAGAAGATTCATTCCCAACTTGGCTGAACTAATAGGATTACTGAATAACATATTGAAGAAAGATTCCAAAGTAAAATGGACAATAGAAGCCAAACAAGCCTTTGAGAAAATCAAAATAGCTTTAACAAAAACACGAGTCCTCACAAGCCCGAAGTTTGATAGAGATTTTATAATATTTTCCTTTGCATCACAACATACTATTGCTACTTTCTTGTTACAAAAAGATAATCAAGGTTGTGAAAAGCCCATTGCTTTTTTCAGCAAAGCACTTAGAGATGCACCTTTAAAATATCAGATCATGGAAAAATAAGCTTATGCCCTTGTAAAGGCCATCAAGGGTTTTAGAGTTTATATCCTATACTCTCATATAATAGCTTATGTCCCAAATACCATGGTCAAAGATATCCTAATTCAAGAGGGACTTGAAGGCAAAAGAGGCAAATGGATAGCTAACATCTTGGAATATGACATTGAAATCAAGCCAACAAAGCTAATAAAAGGACAAGCATTAGCTAAATTGATGATTGAAACCAATTTTCAAGCCCTGGATATCAATAAACTGGATAATGAACAGGAGATGGCAACTCCACAGATCGATCAAGCCTTTTTACTGTCACCCTGGTATGCTGATATAGCCTATGTATTGTTAAACCTGCAAGCTCCTCCAGGGTTATCCAGAACCAAAAAGAGATTCTTGAAAATGAGAGCTTCAAAGTTTTGTATTGTAGATAACGTTTTATTTTGGAAAAACCATGAAGGCATTTTGTTGAATTGCTTAACAAAGGATGAAACTGACAAAGTGCTTAAGGAATTTCATGCAGGGGACTGTGGTGGACACTTGTATTGGAAGTCAACCGCTGATAAAATCTTAAGGGTTGGTTTTTATTGGCCCACCCTGTTTGCTGATGTAAAGAAATTTGTAGTTTCTTGCCATAAATGTCAAATCTTTGAAGGCAAGAGAAAGCTGTTACCTTTACCCCTAAAACCCATTTCCACTGAAAGACCATTTCAACAATGGGGTTTGGATTTCATTGGAGAAATTCACCCTCCCTCTTCCGGCCAACATAAGTGGATTTTAACGGCCACAGACTACTTCACCAAGTGGATAGAGGCCATATCTTGTAGGCAAGCCAATGATTCAATCATCATGCAATTCCTAGAAACCAATATCCTATCCAGATTTGGCTATCCGGAAAAGATAATAACTGACAACACTGTTGTCTTTAAATATAAAAGAATGATCAATTTTTTCCACAAATACCATATCACCTTAGGCCACTCCATAGCCTATTATCCTCAGGGTAATGGTTTAGCTGAATCATCAAACAAAAGCTTGATCAATATCATAAAGAAAGTATTGGAGGAAAACAAGAAGAATTGGCATAAAAAGCTTGTTAATGCACTTTGGGAAGACAGGTTAACTACAAAAATATCTATTGGAACAAGCCCCTATGAGTTGGTTTATGGCATGGAGGCAGTATTCCCTTCTTCTTTGGGAATCCCTATGATAAAATTGCTACAAGAAATACAAGCAAAACCCAATGATATTCAAAGGAGAATCAATCAAATAATTTATTTACAGCAGACTAGAGAGGAGGTGTATCAAATATCTCAGATTCTCCAAGAAAAACTTAAAAGGATATTTGACAAGAGGATAAAGGCAGAGGATTTTTTCATAGGTGACAAAGTGCTGAAATGGGTTTCCAAAAGGGAAGATAAAGGAAAACATGGGAAGTTTGAATTCCTATGGAAATGAACTTTTGCTATTTAGGTTGTACAAGGAAACAATACCTACATTTTGAGAAGCCTGGATGGTACAGAAGCAGAGGATGGGCCAGTATATGGTCGCATGCTCAAGCATTATTTTGTTCCACTTTGCTGATATATCAGGACTGTAATTTGTACATAATAGTGTCTATTTTTTGCATTTAATTACAACAATAAGACAAGGAATAAGATGTAGCAAATTTTAAGAAAAAAGCAAAGAACTGTGCCACCCTTTGGTATTACATTTTGAGTTTATCAGAAGAAGTGAAGAAGAAAACTCGGGAGCTATAAAAATGATGACAAATACTTAGACAAACTGTCAGACATAGAGCTGTAATTGTTCAAACCAGCTTATGAGAAAGGTATATATGTTACAGAGATACAATTTTGTTTGTTTACAACAAAAGGAAATTTCAAATGGCAGCTAGAGTTGAATATAAGGCTATCTGACCTGCTGTTCTTGGCTTTTCACCTGGAAAAGCCATCCCCAAGTAGAGCCATTGTTAGGTTCCTATACCAATAGGTGTCATATTTCATGATTGACTGTTGAAATGCCAAATATGATCATCCTTTCCATGCTGCAAGGGTTCCATATTTTCCAAAAATCAAAAAATTTAAAAAATGTAAAGAGCGTATGCCCTAAAAGAAAAATCAAAGGATAAGAAGAATGAATTGGTCAAAAGAAACAAAATGAACCCCAAAGAAAAGACCAGGAAAGTGTGCTAGTCAAAATGCCACTACTATCCTATTTTTTGCAAAGAAGTTCAAAATTGTGCAATCAGTGACTTCTGTTACACTTGATGGGCGTCCAAACAGCTCAACCTTGGTCAGTCCATGTTTAAATTTCTTGTTTTAGCATTAGAGAATAAGATATGTTTAAAGAGTTTAAGATTGGTAGATCAGTAGTTAAGGTAGAGAAGCAAGGGTGCTCAACAGCTAAATCTGAGCCCCTGGAAGAGATAAGGGCAGACTTAGATAGGAGGGCAGTTAAAAGAAAACAAGAGAGAAAGGTTTTGCTAGTTCAAATTCACCCAAGGAAAAAGAAGAAAAAATGTTAGGTGTATTAAGCTGGGTAGGAAGTTTGGTGTTGCTGAAGCAAGTTTGTGATCAATTTTATCCTTGGAATATGATCTATCTCATGGATGGCATAAGTGATATAGCAAGGTGGCTACAAAACAGTTGAAGCATGACTAATTTCCCTGCTCATGTCCCCAAGAACATCCACTAATTTCCCCTCAAGGACATTAGGATCTGCTCAGTGCTCCCAGCTTACTTCATTCTATGAGAAAGACTAAGTAAAACTCTATGTTTACTTAGGCAAAGGAAGCCACATTTCTTGTGTAAAAGTCCTTTTCTTCCATTCATGCTAAGTCTCTAAAAGTTCATGACTTGTGTCCCTTTATTCCCTAAGCCTAAGCTTCACCTTTTTTCTTAGTGCTTTGTTTCAAAACATTTCTCATATTAACACTCTAACTCTATTATATAACTCCTATGTAAAGTTTTCCCTGCCCCTATTATATATAAAATAAAATAAAAAAACCCCAAAAAAACCTAATATCTCGCCCCGTGCTTATGTATAGCCATATGGTAATATTTTATGGGGTCCAAGGTTTACCTGAAACCCTATGGACAACCCTCCCCGCGCGCATAAACATTGGGACTTAATTAACGTTTGGTTGATTAAATAACCAAGCCGCAAAACCCAAAGTTGAAATACATTGTAATACTCCGCAAAAACCTTACAAAACAATGAAATATTATGGCGGGACCCCGTGGCATAGCCTTCCACCTATTTTATATGCCGCCAGCCATCGAATCATAGTCCACAGATCCGATGGCCCACATGCATATTGCAAGCCCCTATGTGCTGAACGATAGCATCCGGGTGATGGGCGGTATTTCCGCCATACAAAAGACACGCAGCAGGTGCCCGGTGTGATCGTTGCCCCCCCCTCTAATACCACCATGGCCCAAAGGAAGTGTAGGGGCCAAATCGCTTACCGCTTATGCCCCAGCCCCACTGACATCACCCGCTCGTCACCCTCTCATCATTCGACATGTCATCCACCACCCTGCCTTTGTATCATCCTCCGTGTCACCCACCACGTCATTGCCAAGTTGGTCTCCGTACCCCCGCTATATGACAAAGGTTGCTTCATGCTAACGTCACCCAACCAAAGCACGCCAAAACCCGCCAAAACCAATTTTTTTAACAAATTGGCGTGAAAAGGTCGTTTTTATCTTTCTGTTTGTTTGTTCTATGCGATGTCTTCATGTGATTTTCGGCCAAAATAGCTGTTTTATTGCACAGTCCGCCACCCAGCTAAATTCAACCTGCAGACCAGTCTTCAAGCTGGGCCCTCGACCTGCAAATTGCACAATCCATTGGATATAAGGTATTTACCTACATTTAATCCCCGAACCCCGGTTTTTCTTTAATTTCTCTGCAAAATTGCCCAGTGAACCCAAATTTCAATTAAAAACCGTGCTGCCTTTAAAAAACTACACATTTGAACTGTTGTTCTACGCATTTTTCCCGATAAATTCCTCAAAATCTATCTCCCTCTACAATTTCGCCAATCTAGATAAAATTCAAGCTCATCTCAGCCTGTAATTCCCACAGACAGGACCCAAAGGTATTGTTTTACCTGCTAGTGTTGTGAAAACCCACATTTCAAATTAAAAAATCACAGGAGATAGAAAAAATGGAGGCTCCAGTGGCCCTCAATGTTGCTCCCCTTAATGCACCTCACAAGGAACTGGAATGGTTGCCCTTAGCTGATAGGGACTTCCAAATACAAGACTTGATGGGTATCAAAGACCATCTTCAAACATTTTGTGAAATTAGAAACAGTTACCTGAATAAAACTGATCTCTATGGGATATGGGAGTCCAATTTGCCCATATATTATCTTCCATCAGTTAATGTATTTCCAGATATAATCTGCTTATGCTGTGCTAACTATGAGCCTACTCAAAGAGCAGTCATGTCTCCAAATGGCACTGTCCTGTTCTATATCACTCCTGACTCAATCAATGAGATGTTGCATTTCAATCGTAGTCAGCCTTTAGCTCCTCTGTCTAAGAAATATTTGCTGGACCAAGGCTCCAAACTATCCACTGCAGAAATAGGCTGAATTGCCAAGTTGTTCATGAGCCCAGACTCCCAACCTAGAGATTCACCTCCTTTTCACCAGGTCTATTTCAATGAGGCTGGGAGAACTGTTATTGATATGTTATCCTATGTTCTGGGTTTTAGAACAAGTGAGTATGTTGATGAGACCATTTTAGCTCTGATGTCCATGTTTATTCTAGGACACCCTCCTGCTATCAAATTTGACTTTGCTACCTTCATTAGCAACAAAATCCATGAACAATTCATGAGTCTAAATAGAGAAGGAGTTTTCAAGTATACAACATATATATCATCTGTTCTTGTACTATCAAATAGATAGTTTTCAGTTCCCTGTCAGGAAATTGGATGCAAAAGGAGAAAGGAGATCTGTCATATTTTGGACCTCAGTCTTCCATCTAGTCCATAATTCTCCTTATACTTATTGCGAGTTCATTGATCTATTTATATATCCAGTCTCATCTCTGCTGATGAGAAGTCCCCCTCCCAGACTCTCGGGTGACAGGCAAAAAATTTTGCTGCTGTCCAAAAGCTATAAAATAGGCGACTGGTACTTTTAGCAAAATCACACAGAGATCAGGATTTATGGCTGTGAATTATGTCCCTACAAGCTGCCAAAGTATGTACCTATGAGACTGTTCGCCCTTGAATACTTTAGGCAATTTATTAGCTCAAAGTTGACTCATTTTTATGCTACCAAGAAGAAGGCTCAGATGAAGCTAAGAAACCAACTAGGCCCCTTCATTATTAACAAAAACGAAGGGTGGAAAGATGCTGAAAAGATATTAGGTGAGCAACTCTAGCTAAAAATGAGTTTTTGCTGGGTACCCTATGACCCAAATGGATTTATCCGTGATAGAAAGACAAAAAATAGGCTATCAGGCTATGATCATTGTAGAATCCCTGATTTAGAACAGTATGCTAACCAAGATGAATAGGTAGAGGGCACATTGGTAGAACATATTACTGAGGAAGAGAAAATGGAGCAGGCAATGAAAAACCTTGAAAAAACTCTTGACTTGGACTCTTTTGGATAGGTCTCTTTCAAATTGCATCAACACATTGGAGCGAGCACATCATCTGCTACAACTTCATAGCAACCTGCCCAAGAAAGTACTCCACCTGCAGGGACATCCAAAGGCAAAGAGGTGCTGCATTCAGAGCAACAAGAAATGACAGTTCAGCCAACATCATCAAAGCAGAAAGGCCAAGGGAAAATTCCTCCTACCAAAACAAATGCACCAGAGATACTGGCATTGCAGACTCATCTCAATGAGAAAAAGGGTAGAAAAAGGGACCGAGAAGAGGCCATACCTATAAGTGGGCCAACAGAGTGGTCAGAAGAAAAGAGGTAGAGAGTGGATCCTCTACCTGAAGAGGAAGTTATAGAGGAGATCATTGAAAGTCCAAGAAGTGAGAGGGCAGCCAGCCCACTGACTTCCCCAGTGATAGAATCATCTACCAGTTCTCATGGGCAGCAATTGGGAAAAGAGCCTAGTGTGGAAATTTCATCAGCACGACCACAAAGCAAACAAAGTTCTGATATTAAGAGGACATTCATGGACATCAAAGCACAGAATGAGCCAATAAGACTGCAACTTTATGATCAATTTCTCAAAATGACCCCCGCCAAACAGCAGAGATTGATGTCTGCATATGATATTAAGGAAGGGAAAATGATCTTGAGCCACTTCAAACCCAGAGTGCAGCAACCACAAATAGCTGCCAATTATATTAGAACAAATGTGGAGGCTCTAGCCAAAGGCATTCACCCTTTGGACCAGATTGAATTGCACAAGCAAACCGGTGAAATGGTCTATTCCACTTTGGCAGACAAAGCCATACTAGCTCAACAATTGCAGAATTCATTAAACAATACATCGGCCCAACTAGAGTTGGAAAAGGCATCCTCTTTGGCCAAGGACAATAGGATAAAGTCCTTGGAGGAAATCATCATTGAGCTAGGACACAATCCCAAGGATCCCAAGGGAATAAAGGCACTAATAAAGAAAAAAGAAGATGACATAGCTGCCCTCAAGAAGCAGTTAAAGCTGCCAATTACTATGCATCCGCAGACCACAGAGATAGTGAAAGAAAAAGAAGAAGAAGACATGATGGAGTTGCTAATAAAGATGAATCAAAGGCTAAGTGAAACCGAGCAGGCTTTGGAGAAAGAATTACAGGAAAAACAGGGAGAGTTGGCCTCTCAACCATCTCAAATAGCTCCAATAGTAACAGTTGTTCCTCCTACAATTACAGCAGCAATCCCTCCTACTGTCCCAACATCAATAGAACTGAGTACTTCAACAACAACAACAGTAGGGAGAAGCACTACCATGACTATTGAAGAACTGATAAAGGTTATGGAGGATCTAAGACTCCAAGTTTCAGAATTAAAGGATGCCAAAGAGCAATTGGCCAAGTTGGAAATTAGTTATGATAAATCTAGAATGACAGTGGCAGAAAAAACAAGGGAGGTAAAAGCATTGGAAAATAAAGTAAAGGCATTGGAAAGGGACCTCTTATTGGACAAACCTCTGGCAGAAATCAGGAGCATCCTATGGGCCAACATTTGCCAATCCATCACTGATATATGGACATCAATACAGGTAATTCATGAGCAGATTGATTTGGTGACAGTAGCTCAAGAAGAAATTCAAAGGGCCAGGGATTCATTGGGACATATGCCCGAACAGGCTAACAGGCTAATACATTTTTTGAATACCCACACCAAAGAACAGCTAGCAAAATTGGATATCAGGGACAAGACGAGCACTATTCTAACTATCAAAAGAGTTCTAACCATGAGGAATTTCATACAAAATCTGGAAAGGAACTGCCAGGAAATGCAAATGGAGATAAATGCTTTCAAACAGAAGTTTACAACTTTGGAGGAAAAGGGTCTGCCTAGCTTGTTGACTAAAGACTATGGATTAATGACACATGCAGCCTATGTACATAGGTTGAATACATATGTGGATCGCTAAGCTACAACATCATCAAGTTCTGCAGGAGTGAATTCACTCCCATCTGGACAGAGCCTATATGACAACTTGGAGAATTTGTTTTTTATTGAACATGAAGTGAGGCATCTTTTTACAGTCCAACCCACTTTTTTTAGGTACACAGATGCAGATGAAACTCTAATTAAAATTTGCAGACGCCAATTACCAGATGACCAATGGTGGCAGAGTATGCTAGAAATTCTCTAGGTGGATTTCAAAATTTTGGTTATTTTTTCAGAACATAATAGATGTTGTAAAGTGAAGAAAGGAGCAGGTAAAAAGTCGTGCTGGGCAGCAGTCAATCAAAGCGCAATCAAACCACCCAGGAAAGCAAGACCAGTAGCGTGGAATTTCACCAAAAGTACCATCTACCGACTCGCTGAGTAAGTGATCAATGCATTTCACCAACAAAATGGCCAGCACAACATTTCTTACTTCTGCATTCATTTATCTCTGTTCCCAAGAGCATTTACTCCTTCTGTAGAGTAGGTGAAAGAAGTTATGGCAAGATATTATCTCCTTTGAGATATTTTGTAAACATTTTGTATAAATACCTCCCCAATCTAAGTATTAGGGGTTGGTGAATATCATTCTGGAACTGCACTGTAAATTGAGAACTCTTCTGAATAAAGATTGCTAGAATGCTTTGCTAATGAACTCTCTGGTTATGGAATTGATGGCAGAAGCCCATGTTGTAGAATTTTTGAATTACTTCATGGATCAATAAGTCTTTTTTAACTCTTGTTTTACTATTTCTGTGTTTTATATATCATCTAAGTATCATGTCCTAAATTGCAGGAAAAAAGAATAGCCCAAAATTTACTTTCCTGTACTTTATGTTCAATTCCTGTCGTTTTTGATGTTTTCTTTAGGACTAGCATAGGCAGGAATTCTTATCTTCTCCTGTTTCCCTGGTTCTTGCACCCTAAATATAATTAAGGAATTCTTAACTGCTCCTTGGTAATATTTACCCACTTTCCCTCTATTAGCATGATGAAAGATCCTTAATTGCATTTCATTCCCTGACTCCCTTTCATCTTATTCTAGCTTGAAAATTGTTCCATGTTTAATCATCTTGCTCTGTAGTTCCTCCTTTTGTCAAAGAAACCATACCCAAAAATTTATTTTCATTGACTCCATTAACCCAATGGTCTGAACTTCTCATACTTTGCACCCCTATTCTATTAAATTTCACCATCCAAAAAATCAAACAAATACTTGTACTTCATAACTAGCCTAACATATAGCAAAATAAAGCTAAATCATAAAGAGAGAGCCCTCTCTGGCTGTAGATTGGCTAGAATCTGCATCTAAAATATTGGTTATTGGTTACCTCGGCCATATTCCCGTTTCTCACAGCGTTTGGGGAAGAGCCTGAGTGATAATAGTACCTACGATGACCTTGTCATTGACTGTTTTTGTGCTCAATGACCCTTCCAATAGCGTTACTGCTCGGAGATCTACTAACATAAACATCTTGGCAGCTTGACTGGTTCTTGGTGCCAAACTTGTTTGTGCAATGCTCTCCTACCCTGTGCCAACCTGGATCCTACTAGTCTAGATTTGCAGCTCACGCAAATCCTTCTAAAGAGTGCCCAGTGACTGCAGGTGCTTTTTTTCAAACTCTTGCAACAATTCCATTTTGGTCTCATGCACTTTATCTCTGCCGAGATCTCCTTCTGTGAGCATGATGGGATCCCGTGGTGGCTTTGGTACTTTCGACTTCTTCCAAGGCCCCTCATTCTATTGCTCCCTGTACCTCTTCACCCAGAATGGAGTACTTTGTTCTTTCTCTCCACCACCTCCCTGCTCTGACCGCTCCTGTTCCTCAGTCTGGGGTGAAGGGGATTTACCGCTCCACTCAGATTCACACTGCTCCTGCTCAGCCTGCTGCTTTCAGTGCGCTCTTTTTCTAGCTGGGCCTTCTCCTTGACCTCCTTCATGTGCTTCTTTACAAACTACTAGACCTCTTGCTTTGTGGCCTCCTTATTTTTCTCCGTGGAGCTCCCCGCGCCTTTGCTATTTCCTGTGGCCAGATCAGATGGAGAATTCCAATCTCACGACCAACGCTTGATAACCTCTTGAATCGCATCGTTTGTGGCCAGATAAAGAAAGTCAAACCATTTCTACTGCATATCCTTCTGCACCCTGAGATATACGCGGTGAAAGTCAGCCTTAAACTCCACCTACTCTGATAGTTGCTCAAACACTTTTGGGGAAAACTGCAGCTTTTGGTTGATGGCCATGCAAATGCTCGCCTCCATCAACACCGATAGAAATTTGGTGCCTGTGACCCACGTCGAGTCCTTTTTGGCCCAAATGGAGGTAAACTGTGCAACCCCCTGCAATCCTTTCACCAAGGGAGGAGAATGGTTGTCCTCTGGAAGCTCCCAAGTTATTATCACAATGGAGAGCAACAACCACACATAGTGGAATGTTTTTCTCTCATCTTGAGCCTTGCGATAATTGATAGGGAACTTGTTGTAGAGGTAGCATGACCAGTGAAATTTCACACCTTCTGCGCACTGTGCAGCTAACGAGATAACTAGCATCGAAACCTCGTCTGCATGGCATTTCCTCATGACCTTGCCAGTGAGGATATGCATGGTAATTTGCACCGCGGGGTCGGTCATATATGTGATTGAATACCCACGTGGATTTTTAACTAGCTTGAAATTCTCCTTCATCCTTTCTTCCAAGTCACGCTCACTGGTTTTTCTGAAAAACTCTTTGGCCAGATTTGAGCCTGAACGTGGCAAGAGTGTGATCCGATGGATCAACATGTCTGTGATTGTGATAGGTTCACTTAACAACAAACATCCATAATGTGTCAGGCTCAACAATTTCTTGATAACAATGATATTGATGTTGGAGCAGTGGTATTGGGGCACCCACAGTAGGTTCAACAGCCCCGACTGATTTACTCCGCGAATCCACTCGACAGGCTCCAACATGGTGACACCAGATTCTTTATAGTACACCCACTTGATGTAGTTCTCCATCGCGAGGTGGGGAAACCTCTCATAGTCTGCCAAATCCCAGACTTCTATCTTCAAATGTGGAATCCGCTCCATGCACTGGCCTTCAAAGGTGATACTTTCCAGTAGCAGAGGCGTATTTAGGATGAATTTCCCTGCAATTAGGTCCTTGGTGACCTTCACCTTTCCCTTATGCAGAGGGATGTAATCTGGCAGTCTGGAGATGGGCTCCTCACCCTCAACATCTATATCCTTCGCGCCCTCTTTGACGTCCAAATCCACAACTTTTCCCTTATCCTTCTCTGACTGTTTATCTTTCTTTTGAGCCTGGGTAGCAGAGTGCTTCCTCATTAACTCATGCACTTGCATTGGCCTCTTCTTCTTGTCTTTCTTGGGCTTGGGATTCTCACGCACCAGTGTAGGCTTCAGCTTAGGTGACCTCAGCGCCGTAGGCACTGGAGCCAAAGCCTCCATGCTTACAACTTCTAGATCCACTCTCTTAGAGGCAATAGTTCCCCCGTTTCTTGCAGTCTCACCTAGTCTGGACAAGGTGTTGAGAATAAACTTCTGGGTATCCTTAGGTAATGTGTCAAACATAGAGCTCGCAACTAAATCTAAAAAAACTAAGGATTCATAAAGATGCACAACACAGCTCAAAAATTCTAAGGATGTGTTGGCTTAGTGGGTCCTGACCTAGGTTGAGAGTTAGTTGTGCCAAACAAACCCCTACACTACTGGCCCTTTCGGCATCAATCCGTAGAGCATGGACTAAAGTCTCACCCAAAGCAGTATGGGCGGATGTTGGAACCAAGTTTCCACACCCAGAGATCAATGTGATGTCATTTTACACCCTAAATCTACCTTCATGCAGATCGATAAGCCTTTATGGCTTATCGATATACCTCACTTTAATCAGCCTCTAGACCTCCACGAAGGTCTACGAATGTGTTTCGTGAACCCTGAACAGACTAATAAGCTACTTACGTGCATCAAAGATTACTCTTAATCCAAAAATTACTCAGATTAGCCTAAGTGTTCAATAACTTTAACATACAACCATATAATCTTCGCGTAAACAGTTAACATCAATTGTGTTCATATAACAATATAAGTCATGTAAATTCATGCATCAATACATTATTATTTCATAAACTCATCATAACATAAAATGAATTCATATAAATGGAAGTAAAGAGATAAACACAGGTATTTCTGCAACAATCTTCTTTATTAATATTCTATTTAGCTTACAGACTCAAAACTTCCCTGCGCACTCAGCTGCAGGGGCCTGTGCACTCAGCTGCGGACTCTACTCTAGGTCCCTGCGCACAAAGATGCAAAGCCTTTCTTCCTACTCTTCCTCGATATCTCTCTATACTTCTCCCATAGACCAAACTTCATTGCTTTCCTTAGACATCCTAAGACACACCTATTTATACAATCCCATGGTTCGCGGACCATGTGTAGAACTTTACTTATGTAAAGTAGGGTAGAGCCCTCTATGACTCTTTAACTATCTATACACTCTGTGACCACAATTTGTGTAGACTTCACATCTTTATACAACAAAACTTGGGCTTTTGCCCCAAAATTGACCATAGGGGACCCCATCCCAATAGGCCCCCACCACAAAGATTTTGACTCGCCCTCGATTCACTTGCCTGGCATGGAGATCTTACTGTGAAGATCTGCCATCTCCACTTGTTCAACTACTACCTCAGATGTGCTCTACATGGATGTCTGCTTGATCTTTTCCAGCAGCTGCTTTGTGGCTGGTCCTCCACTATCCAGCTGGATTTTCGGCTGCGTACTCTACAAGTTCACCAATCTCTCCTGAATATTGGTGGAGATGATATAGGATTCCTCCAACCAAGGCCCAAATCTATCCTTGAGAATGGTCTCTTTCCTATGCATTGCTTCCACCTGTGTAAGCAGTTGATTCACCTCTTGCAGCATTTTGTTGATTCTTTCGAACCCATCCTCTATGTTGATGGTCATTAAAAAGCCTTCTCTTAAGATGTCCCATTCCGTGTTATTGTGGCAGAGCTCTATTTCCAACTACCAATTCATAGGAATAATGTCCAAAGAGTGACAAAAAATATGCACCCACTCTGGTTGCGGCTCTGTTCCATAAACCTTAGTCCATTTTGCTAAATGATTGCACGAATCACTTCTTCCATCATATTTTTTAGTTAGTCGAACTTTTGGGCAGCCAAACTGCAATTGCATCATTCTTGTTTACTCGTGCCACTCATCAAAACTGTCTTTATGCGTACCCCACCCCCATGTAGGCATAGTGTGCAACACCAAATCCAGTGCTTGGAAGCGATGCTTCTCTGGTAATTCTCTTTCAAATGCATCCAAAAATTTATCTGCATTAGTCAAACCATCATAATAAGGAAAACTTATTACCTCAGATGATACACATCACAACGATTTAGTCATCATATTACAGTGCAACGTAGATACTTTGTGCAACCTATTCTTCCAATGCTCCAATTCTTCATCTGAATATGATGTACAAGAAATTTCATGGTCCCATGCAATTCATCCATCGGCTATCAGATTAACCCAATCTTGGTTTTCGACTGTTATTTTATAGATCTAATCCAAGTGATCATCATTGTCCTCATAGTCGCAAACCAATTCTGTATAGCAAGGTCCTTCTACAGGGTCCAATGGTACTACTACTCAGAGCGATTTTCTTTCAAACGACATAGTAAGCTTCTTCAAATTGATTACCCCATTCACGTCAATAGCCCAAGCAATTTCCAGGATCGCAAGGTATGGATTGTTGTCATCAAAAATCTCTATCACTTCAAAATTGGCCAATGCACTCGCACATTCTATATCTACAGTCACTCCATGCAATCTCCCCATAAGGATAATCTTCTGTTCACTTTCCATTCTCAATTGAATTAGAGACCACTGCAACGTAGGTCTGCCCATTCATTCCCATGTCTGTTTAGGGAAAACATTCATATCCGACCCCAGATAAAAAATAACTTGATCCATCTCATAGTCTCCTATTTGCATGGTAAGCCTCATCTCATGCCCTGTTCTTGTCTTTTGTTTGCCTATCTTTCTAACTGTGCGGTGTCCCTCAGGAGCACCTTCCTTACCAGCACACTTATATATCAGTTCTTGAAGCCCCTTCATAGCCTTGCTATTGTAAAATAGCTTCATACAAGTCTCCAAGAAAGTGGTAAGCATGGAGGGGTCAACTTCTTCAGATAGCTTGTCTAGACTTCCTGAGGTAGAGGCCTCAGTGAATATTTCCATTGCTTCCATGAACGTTTCCTTCGTGTGCTCCAGATCAAACCCAACCTCCTTTTTTGGACCCTTGCTAACCCACTAACTTTATTCAAGTTTCTTTCCTTTATCGTCACCAGTCATCATTCCACTTCGCAGCACAATATTCACATTGGGATCCTCTTTGCAAGGCTCGACCCTCATCATATGTAGGTTCTAGGTAGGTTGTTGAGGCTGCGCCTTCTTCTCCTGCATCTTAGTGATCAGTATAGGGCATTCTTCTATCGCGTGATAAAATTGAGTATAGTATCGACACAATGGTCGCATATGGTTCGTACACTTCAGCGCATAGTGTCTTCACACTCCGCAATTGTAGAAAATAACCTTCCCTCAACCTCTATCAGGTCCTCATACTCCTCACCGCGTCCCTGATATCCTCCACACACTCCCCCAATGCCTTGATTTAGAGATCAAGTATCTATTTTCATTCGATACAGGGGCATTATTTCCATCATCAATTCATAGCTATGGCAGTTACGCTCATAGTGGCCCACCGATTTACAGATATTGCAGAATAACTATTGTAGTGTCTGTACAAATTTTTGCAGCGAGTGACAATTGTCTGTTACATGCTTTCTACAACGCAGGCCCTAGACTTGGTCTCGTGAAAACCTCTTATCTCAGGGGCATTAGACCTCCCCTTGTAATATAATTCACAAAAATAGGGCAGTGATCTTTATCATGCCCCTGACTTTTACATTTTAGGCACCAAACTTCTTCGCGCACCTCTGGTTGAGGGACTTTTTCCTTCTTCACGCTCTGCAACTCCAAGAAGATGTTCTACAACTCCACATGAATCTGCTCCACTCCCAAAGTAACATCCTGGATAAGTGTGTCATGTAATCTAATCACGATCTCCAGTGCTTCTGCCTGAGTCCCTATATTTTGATACGATAAAGCAACCCTTAGGTGGGGCAGAAGCAAGGCTACAAAGCATTTGTGGTGTTGACTATCCTTGAGATTCATGTTAACTTCATAGATCTGGCACTTTAGTATCTGATCCACCTCCCAGGCTGTTTCACCAGGCCTGATCATGATTTCCTTGAATCCAACGACTTGTTGAAAATAGAAACAAGAAATGCTATATATATAAGTGCTAAAAATAGCATCATTATAAATAGCATTTCCGGATACATTCCAATTTTAGTTAGTCCCCAGACTAAAATTGAGAATTCAAATTCAAATTTGATCTTAGCAGCTGTTTGAAAAGTAATTAATTAATTCATCTTGAGTTAATTAGTTGGAGAAAATCAAACATGAAGTCTATGTGAAGACATGCAACAATTATCCCTTTGATTGAGGAAGTTATCCATCAATTAAGGAGATAAGGCTGAGTTCCAATTTTGAGTTGTAATTAGTTAGCTTAGTTAACTGAGTTAAGTCCAGTTAGATTAGTTCCAACAGTCGGAGGAACTAATTGTGAGTTCAGTTAGTTAATGTATGCATGCATGTAACTAGTGTACTTTAGATAACTAAATATTCTCTCATAAATAACTCATACATGTCAGTTCAGTTAGAGACCCAGTTGAGATCAGATGATGGGACAATGTACTATCAGTTGCAGGAATATTCCCATGAGGATATTTCTTGCATGCAGAAGGAATTATTTCCTTGAAGATTGCGCAGTTAGATGAGAGGTGAGAGAGCAGTGCGAGAGGTAATTCACACAGGTGGTAGCTTTTGGACCCCAAGAGAAACTGCGTAAGTAAATAGTAGGCTTGGAGGATTGAAGGAAGGCATATGTTGTGTCTATTCAGTGTATGAGCTGTGTTGAGGGATTGTACTGAGAAATGAATAGCTTGTGAGCTAAAGCTTTGTGTAATCTCAGAGATATTTCCACTTGTTTGATAATATGGATAGTGGGGTTTTTAGCTATGGCTTTGCCCAAATTATTCTTCTACGTTAATATGTGATTGATTTCTCATTCTCTGTTATATGTGTTCTAAATTGATCGTGCTCAAATTGATTAAGCTTCTGCAAGTTGGTTTGTAGGAGTAGATCTAGTATTTTTCTTTAGTTTATTGCATTATCAGGTGATCTATAGTGGGAAATTTCTACATGGTATCCGAGCGAAGGTGATCAAAGTAGAGAACAATATATAAATAAGGGAGAAGTTCGAAGTTTGAAGTTCCTGATTATAGAAATCGAATTCTTATCACATCTCAAATTTCACCAATGGTGTTCAACAGTTTGAGACTCGAGTATTCCCTGGATGGCAACTCGAATTATATAGCCTGGAATGATTGCATGGAAGCGGATTTAGAGGAAATTGGTTTGAAGGACTTCATTGATCAAGAAGTCGCCAAGCCAGTAGTTGCTAATGCCCAAGAATTAGCGGAATGGAAGAAATGTGTGGCTACATCGAGGAGGATTCTTCTGGAGGGAGTTCGAGACCACATTGTCTCGAGTCTCCATGGGAAGGAGACACCATTTTCAGTGTGGAAAACATTGAAGGATCTATATATAAACAATAGTGATCAGAGGAAGTTGGCGCTGAAATACAAGCTTCGAAAAATCAAGTGTGAAAAGGGCAACACGATCTCTACATATCTGAACAAGCTCACCACCTACAGGGATGAGCTTGGAAGTGTAGGAATCATGGTAGTTGATGATAAGATGGTGAGTCTTTCTCTCCTCGGTCTTCCTAAGAGATGGCATAGTTACCAAGACTCGGTAAATAGAAGAGAGAAACTTCCAGATTGGGAATGACTTTGGTTGGATCTGATGCAGGAGGAGATAAGAAGAAACACTAGAGATGGATCTTCATCAAAACAAGATGATGAAAAAAATCTAGCCTTAGCGAGTAAGGTGAGGAAAGGGAAAGGGAAGGCATCCCATTCCAAATCCAGTTCTTCCCATGGTGGGAAGAAGATCGACAAATCGAGAGTGTGATGCTTTCATTATCATGAGGTGGGCCATTATGCTACGAATTGTCCACAGAAGAAATCCAAGAAGGGATCCTCAAAGGGATCAGATGGTGAGGCACTGGCCTCACAGTTCGAATTGGATTTCACCCTCATCACATGTATGGTTTCATCGATGGTGGGGTGTGTTTGGTACCTAGACAGTGGAGCTTCATTCCACATGACTGATGAAAAGAATCCTTTCAGTACCTTGGAGAAGAAGGACCTCCAGATGCAGATCGAGATGGGTGATGATGGAAAGTACCATCTTTCAGGTGAAGGTACAGTTGTGTTTCAGAGGGAGCATGGAGCTCCTCTCACCCTGACTGATGTAAAGTATGTGCCTGGTCAGAAGAAGAATCATGTGTATGTTGCTATGTTGGAAGACAAAGGCTATGGTGTAGTCTTTAGTAAAGGAAAGGCATTCCTAAGGCATATTGGCACTAGAAAGACCAAGAGGATTGGGATTCGAGTTAAGAATCTCTACAAGCTGGAGGCAGACGACTGTGCTACGTTGAGTTCTAAAGCAGAGTTGGTGCGGAGCCAAGATGTTGGTGAGCTATGGCATAAAAGATTGGGCCACTTTCACCATGGGGCCTTGAAGATCATGCAACAGATTTCTACCGGAGTTCCTAAGGGTAAACTGGAGCAAGTGGATACATGCAAAGGTTGTACCTTGGGTAAGTATGAAAAATCTTCCTTTCAGGATTGAGACAGTTGAGCTGGAGAAATCCTAGAGCGAGTTCATACAGATGTGTATGTGCCATTCTCGACAGCCTCCACCTCTAAACAAAGGTACTATGTTATTTTTATTGATGATTTTTCTCGTAGATGCTGGATCTACTTTATGCAGAAGAAGGATCAAACCTTCTCAAGGTTTTGTGAGTTCAAAGCCTTGGCAGAGAAAGAATCTAGAAAGAAAATAAGGGCCTTACGAAGCGACAATGGTGGAGAGTATGTCTCCCAACAGTTTAAAGACTTATGTGCAGCATAAGCAATTAAACAGGAGTTGACGACACCCCATAACCCACAATAGAATGGGGTGGCGAAAGGGAAGAATAGATCAATTGTGGGAGCAGCTCAAGCGATGCTGCATGACCAAGGCCTACCACTTCATTTGTGGGCTGAGGCATGCAATACAACGGTATACTTGCAGAATAGAAGCCCACACCATATACTGGGGATGAAGACACCAATGAAGGCCTTTTCCCGGAAGAGACCAAATGTGAGTCACTTCAGGATCTTTGGATCATCGGTTTATTGCCATGTGACCAAAGATTCCCAGAAGAAGCTAGATCCAATAGTTGAGTTGGGGATACTTGTAGGGTACACTTATACACCCCACAACTATCGGGTGTTCTTGCCTAATAGTCAAAGGACAGTGGTATTCAGAGATCTGAAGTTTGATGAACAAAAAGCCATGTGAGTATCACTTGAGAGGGAGATCAAGTTGCATGCAGAGGAGGAACTTTTAGTTCCTAAGGAGGAGGAGCCTCATATTGATGCGGACTAGCCGCATGCAGAGGATCCAGGAGTGGAGACATCCACTCATGTCGAGTCTTCCAGAGATGGGCAGAAACGATCAAGGGAAGCTGATAGGTTGATGTTGGATGTGAGAGAGAATGTGGGACAACCATCCTCTCAGCACAGACAGAGGAGGTCACCTGAGCAGTACACTGGTTACATGGCCCTGGTTGGGGAGTGTGTAGAGATCGAACCTTCTTCTTTTGAGGAAGCAATGCAACAAATAGTCTAGGTTGATGCAATGGTGGAGAAGTAAGACTCCATTGTTCAGAACCGTATTTGAGATGTTGTCCCAAGACCGGAAGACAAGTCAGTGTTGAGTTCTCGATGGCTTTACAAGGTAAAGCAAGTAGCTGATGGCAGTGTTGAGAAACATAAGGCAAGGTTTGCTGCCCACGGTTTCTCACAGGTCAAGGGGATCAACTATAACGAGACTTTTGCTCCTGTAGAAAGGTACTCATCTATCAAATTGATGTTGGCACTATCAGCTCAGATGGGTTGGAAGATCCATCAGATGGATGTGAAGATTGTGTTCCTCAATGGCAAGATTGAGGAAGAGGTGTACATTGAGCAACCAGAAGGATTTGAGACCTTCGATCATGAGTTTCATGTGTGCCGACTCAAGAGAGCTTTGTATGGGATGAAGCAAGCACCTCGTGCTTGGTATAATAGGATCGACAGCTATTTCACCGGGTTGGGTTTTACTAAGAGTGAAGCAGATGTGAACCTTTACCACATCATGGTAGAAGGTAAGCCATTGATCATTGTTCTTTATGTTGATGATCTGATATTGAAAGGTGATGATCAATTGATCAAGTCTTGTAAGGAGGATCTTGCAAGAGAGTTTGAGATGAAAGACATGGGTCTTATGCACTACTTTCTAGGCATGGAAGTGTGGCAGAAGGATGGTGAAGTATTTGTGTCTCAAGGCAAGTATGCCAATGAGATACTTAGGTGATTCCACATGGAGAAGTGCAAGCCCATGCAGACTCTCTAGCTAGTAACTGGAGGAAGGAGGATGCTACTTCAGGTGAGGTAGTAGCTGCTACTATTTATCGGTAGCTTGTGGGTTCACTGATGTATCTAGTGAACACACGACTAGATTTGTGCTTTGTGGTGAACCAGCTGAGTCAAGCTATGGTTCAACCTACCAAGCTTTTTTGGAAGGCAACGAAGCATGTACTGAAGGCACATCTCAGTATGGATTGTGGAACAGACGGACAGAGGGAGTGAAGCTTCAGGGCTTCACAGATGCAGATTTTGTAGGGAGTCCATCAAACCGGAAGATCACTTCAGGAGAAATTTTGAGCCTTGGTTTAGCTACAGTTTCTTGGTATAGCAGGAAACAGAGGTCAGTTGCACTTAGCTCAACAAAGGCTAAATACATGGCTACCAGTCAGGCATCATGTGAGGCCATTTGGATGCGAAAATTCTAGTTGGATTGTTTGGTCAGAAGATGGATCCAACTGTGATCTATTGCGATAATCAGAGTTGTATCAAACTCTCTGAGAATCTAGTATTTCATGACAGGTCCAAGCACATCGATATCCAGTATCATCATCTTCAAGACTATGTGGTGAAGAGGATCATGTTGTTGCTGTATGTTTCAGCCGAGGAACAAGATGCAGATATTTTGACTAAGGCACTGTCAAAATGTAAGTTCGAGTTCCATAGAGATAGGATTGGGGTGATAGATAATCCCTTTCTTATTGAGAGGGAGTGTTGAAAATAGCAACAGGAAATGCTAAATATAGAAGTTCTAAAAATAGCATTGCTATAAATAGCATTTCAGGATACATTCCAATTTTATTTAGTCCCTGAACTAAAATTGAGAATTAAAATTCAAATTTGATCTTAGCACCTGTTTGAAAAATAATAAATTAATTCATCTTGAGTTAATTAGTTGGAGAAAATCAAACATGAAGTCTATGTGAAGACATGAAACAGTTACCCCTTTGATTGAGGAAGTTA
The DNA here is from genome assembly GCA_031772625.1 of Pinus tabuliformis. NCBI lineage: Eukaryota > Viridiplantae > Streptophyta > Pinopsida > Pinales > Pinaceae > Pinus > Pinus tabuliformis. The sequence continues at coordinate 1,551,874,431 of CM062820.1, forward strand.
TCCATCAATTAAGGAGATAAGGTTGAGTTGTTGTTAAAATTGGCAACTAGGGCCAAACTCGATGTGGGTCATATTATTTATGGCAGCTGTTATTTTTATTGGATCCCTCGCATTGAGAGGTGTAGGATTGATCTAAAGATCATCCAATTCCGATAAGTATTTATGAAGTTATGAATTTATTTATGTTATGGACAAATTGTTAAGTAGGCCAGCAACTTATGTAGGCTCAGAAGCCCAACAATCATGTCTATTCAACATGTACGTTTTAGTATAAATAGAAGAGGACTTCAAGTCATTTCTACACACACTTGGATCTCTTCCTCTTTCTACTTGTCTTTGGGTTTTAGTAGGAGGAGAGATCCTAAGGAAAAGCTGGAAAATCCGGAGAAGTCGGAACTGCCGGAAAAGATGGAAAAGCCGGAAAAGCCAGAACTACCAGAAAAGTCGGAATAGCTGGAAAAGCTGGAAAAGCTGGAACTGCCGAAAAAGCCAAAAAAGCCAAAAAAGCCAGAAAAGCTGGAACTGCTGGAAATGCTAGAAAAGCCAAAAAAGCCAAAAAATCCAGAACTGTCGGAACTGTCGAAAAAGTTGGAATTGCCGGAAAAGCTGGAACTATCAGAAATACCGAAAATTCCAGAAATACCAGAAAGGCTAGAAAAGCCAAAAAATCCGGAAAAGCTCGAAATGCCAGAACTGTCGGAACTGTCGGAAAAGCTGGAATTGCCGGAAAAGTTGGAACTACCTGGAAGTGCCGAAATAGCTGGAGCATCTGTCTTCGAAGGAAGGCAGCATGATGTATGAGATCAAGGGAAGCATAATAAGCAACATGATGATATGAACATGGGCAACATAATTATGCATGATGATATGAGCATGGGCAACATAATGATGCATGATGATATGAGCATGGGCAGCATAATGATGAATGAGATCATGAGCATGGGTAGCTTGATGATGAATAAGACCATGGAAGATGCAGCATGATGAGTAGCATGAAGATGAGAGCAACTTAGTCATCAAGGTTCAACACATGTGATAGTACAGCAAGGTGTCACATGATAATGTGCAAGAAATAGAGGAGATGCAACACTATGATAGGTGAACGAGTCACCTTAGAGAATCAGTTGAAGCAATATGTCTTCAACTGATCTCATGCCGATATCAAAAGTCAAAGTGATTGAATTCTATTGTAAATGTACTATCTCTCTCACTTTCTCTACTGAACTTTGAAGAACATAAAAGAAGAATTGATCAAGGGTTTCCCCGCATTAGGGTTTGTCACTGGCTAGTGTCACATCTTGTGTCCTATTGTCTTGGCTTGTCTTATGCGATTTATATTTATGTTCTATCTACAATTTACTTTATGCTAATGTGATTGCTATTGTGGAATAGAATTGAAATAAATTACTCTAGCATAGAACATACCTAAAATTAACATGGTATCAGAGCTGAGGTGGAGACAATGCCCAAGAAAGAGTGAAAGAGCAATCACCAAAGATAATAGGGACAAGACAAAAGGATCAATGGGTTCCACATCTCTCTTCTAAGTTTACAAACGGTGAATTCGAAGTAGAACATATTATCATAATGGCGTAGGAGAAGTTTCTGATGGCCCATCTAAAGATCACTTCATTGGGAAGTTTGGATCTGAGGGTGGAAGGAAAGGTGGATGCCTTGGTTGCAATAAGTTCGACCATTATGTGAAGGAGTGTCTAAAGGTAATATAGGTCATCAAGGAAATGGCCCACTCTTCAAAGAAAGCAAGGAACCCCGAATCAATTTTATTTACCTGATTGCAAGAAGGACTTGGTGTCCATCTCGGAAATGGAAGTCAAAGGTTTCAGGGTGGCACTCATCGATGGAAAGGTACGTGTTTGGAAATAGATTTTTCAAATATGTTTTTGAGTTCAGGGTTGTATCAAATTGTAGGAAGTCCACTGGGGACAATGTCCATTGTCACATAGCACTGAAGGTCTATGAGTCAAATGGTGACAGGGATGCCTAAATTCAAAAGGAGCATGAAAGTACATATCTGAGATGTACCAAAGGAAAATCTTACAAGGGGACCATTCCCCTCATGTAGTAGGTCCACAGGTCTGGAACAACCCAAGGGGTCTGAGATTGATAATCATGAATCTCGCATATGCAGGTGGAAGAAAGCCCTCTATGGCTTGAAGAAAAACACCCCAGGCATAGTATGAGAGGATCAATAGCTATCTGATAAATCTAAGATTCACTAGAGTGAAACAGATCCAAACCATCCAAAGGTTGTGGATGATAGGCCTCTCATACCAGCACCTTATGAGGACGACCTACTTCTAACAGGTGCAGATCCTCTCATTTGTAGAAGTAAGAGGGAGTTGGATTCCAGATGTGGAATGGTGAACTGCAAGCATGTGACTACCTCAAGGATCTTAACTTTCAGAAGTTATATGGTAGTGACGTCGGACCAGATTTGGGAAATGACTGGGAACCTCATAAACTCATTCGCGTTGATGTTCTTGGTGAACTTCCATCCGGACATATGTTTTTCAGTTAGCATGGTGAGCTCATATTTGGTTGAACCTCATTAGATTGGTGCCAAGAATCTTCTGAGATGTATTTGGGGCACAATCTCTCATGGATTGAGATACACTGCTAGAAATATGAAACTGCATGATTATTCGAATGATGATTGGGTAGGCAATGGGGAGGATCACTAGAGCACTTCTTAGTGCTTTTTATCTTTGGATTCTGCTTCGATATCATGGATAAGCATGAAGTAGAAGTTGTTTGTTATAAGCACTATTGTGATCGGATACATATCTACAAGTATGATCTCATATGAAGCTGCCTGGTTGGGGAAGCTCTTCAAGTGAGTTGTTTGTACCACTGTGATTCTCTGTGACAGCCAGAGGTGGGATTCGATTATTGAGGAATCCTGTATTCGATTATTACTCTAGCAGATAGACATCAGATACTACCTTATCTGGGATATGGTAAGTCTATGAGCAAGGAAGCTCCATCGCTATGAGATGATGTGCAGGTCGCTACACTTTGTCTAAGCCCTAGGGGAAAGATCAAATCTGTGATTTTCATGAATGACTTGGAGTCTTCAAGAGACCCTTGTACAAGGGTCCTACATGTATACATTGAGCTCTGGGAGCTCTGGGGGCTTGTGGTTCTTACTGGAGCAACATATGACCACAGCGTGACTCACCCTCCCCTGGTGGTGAGCACTGGGACAGGATGATTCGCTCTCCTATGGATAGGATGATTTGCTCTCCTGTGGACAAGAAGATTCGCTCTCTTGTGGGACAAGATGATTCACTCTCTTATGGGATAGCATGATTCGCTCTCCTGTAGACAGGATGATTCACTCTCCTGTGAACAAGATGATCGCTCGTTTGTGGGACAAGATGATTCGCTGTCTTGTGGGACAGGATGATTCGCTCTCCTGTGTAGCAGGATGATTAATTCTCCTGTGAGGTCTGGATGATGTGTTCTCCATGACGATTGTGTAGCAGGATGATTAATTCTCCTGTGAGGTTTGGATGATGTGTTCTCCATGACGATTGTGTAGTAGGATGATTTATTCTCTTGTGAGGTCTGGATGATGTGTTCTCCATGACAATTGTGTAGTAGGATGATTAGTTCTCCTGTGAGGTCTGGATGATGTGTTCTCCATGATGATTGTGTAGTAGGATGATTAGTTATCTTGTGAGGCCTGGATGATGTGTTCTCCATGGCGATTGTGTAGCAGGATGATTAGTTCTCCTGTGAGGACAGGATTGATTAAGTTCTCCTATCGAAGCATCATACCCATGCAGTCTGGGACTCATGGGCAGTACCTCTAATTTGATCAATGAGTAGGGAAATGAGGATAGGGACCATAGTATTACGATGGATGCATCGTTGTATCTACCGTACTCCCTATGCTAGGATGACATTCATTGATTTGGGATTAATGATACTGGTCTGGGACTAGTGGTAGGAGTTGTACCTACTATGACACTGACTTCAGATCGGTTGAGGACTAGTCTGGGACCATTGGTAAATACTTTGAGACTGACTTCGAGTCAGTAGAGTACTAGCCTGGGACCAGTGGTAGGAGTTGTACCTACTATGACACTTACTTCGGGTTGGCTGAAGACTGGTCTAGGACCAGTGGTACACAATTTGAGACTGACTTTGGGTCAGTGGAGAATGGTATGACACATTCTTGATCAATTCTTCTTCTTCATTGTTCAGTAGAGCTAAGTTGAGCAGAGCAGAGCTAGTAGAGCTAAGCAGAGTAGAGCAGAGCCAATAGAGCTGAGCTAAGCAGAGTAGAGCCAGCAGAGTAGAGCAAAGCCAGTAGAGCCAATAGAGCTGAGCAGAGCAGCGCAGAGCCAGTAGAGCTAGCAAATGTGAGCAGAGCTGAATAGAGCCAACAGAGCGGAGCAGAGCAGAGTAGAGCCAGTAGAGCTGAGCAGAGTAGAGCAGAGCTAGTAGAGCATAGCAGAGCCAGTAGAGTTGAGCAGAGCTAAGTAGAGAAGAGCAGAGCCAGTAGAGCTGAGCAGAGCTAGCAGAGCTTAGCAGAGAAGTGCAGGGCACTGACAGCAGAGATAGTACAGTTGGACATATTGATCAGTGGATGGAGTTCTCCCTAGTTGAGAGGGAGTGTTAAAATTGGAAAATAGGGCCAAACTCCATGTTGGTAATATTATTTGTGGAAGCTGATATTTTTATTGGATCCCTCTCATTGAGAGGTGTAGGATTGATCTAAAGATCATCTGATTCCATGTGATGACCCCGAAGTATGTAAATATTTGAATTTTACTGTGGTAAAAGACAGAATTTGGAAGACTGTTTTAAAAACTTTAATAGTATTTTTTATGAATTAAAATATATATTAAAAAAAATATACTTCTTGAAATGCTGGCAACTTCTGAAAGGGAGTTGGAAAAGGAAATCAGTTGTGAAAACTGCACTAAAACTACCTTCCCTAATTGGAAAGGCTTCCAGGGAAAAAGGGAAGGGGGAGGCAAAAATCTGTGCTGTAAGGACAGGCAGAGAAAAAAAAAGAAAAAAAGAAATTGGTTAAGTATGGTAAGGACCAGATAACCAACACAAGTTGCATGCATCTTGTTGAGGGCTGTGGGCCTGCAAGATAGCTCGGGGGAGATCCCAGTCCTGGCGACGGATCTCATGTTTGGGTGGTCAAGAGTAAACAAAGGATACAGGTGAACTTCTGTAGCGCATCCACAAACCTAGGCGGACCAGGTAAGTAGAAGCTTCTGGTGAAACTATTCTCTATAGTGAATATATTTCCATGATATTATTGTCAACTGAAAATTACAGTAGCCAAAAATACAGTAGAATAACAGTGAAGTTATTTGAGAATATACATTTCTTCTTATCGTTATTATGCATGCTGTGATGCTATCTGCTTAAAAACAAATATTACAGAGGTGCCAATAAATGACTGTTAAGAAGGGCCTAATTCTGTTACAGTTCTTGGTACTTCAAAAACAAAACAGAGATCAATCATCACTGTATAGAATACTAAAGAGTTAATTTACACATATAAAGAAAACAAATAAGCAAGTTTCGATGAAGATGAGTCTGTTAACTATAGCAGAGGGTAAGGTAGCGGGTCCCGAGCTGGGATTACCCAGAACTGGTAGAAAAACTCATCGGGACTGATAACCTTAACGGCCACAGAGTGGATGTTCATTTAAAAGAGATCGGGAGACCATACGAAATTCTTACCATGTATGGGAGTATACACAGAAAAAGCAAACTGTAGAGCGGTTATATAACATAAACCAAAAAAAAATACATACTGCTAGACAGAGGTAAACTGGTAGACAGCGAAGGGATGAGCGATTCTGAGTTTCCGCTGTATGTATAACAAAAGGGGGAGGTTCAAAAAAGAAATGAACCAGACTCTAACTGTATCATTATACAATTTAACATCGAAGTTGCAAACTGTATGTTACCACCATAATCACAGTAGCAAAATGCGACAGCAGTATGGAAATCTACCATTAGAAATCAACTGAACATCTATTTTCCATGATAAACATAACCATTACATCTCAATAGTAAGGAACTCTAGCAGTTCGAAGAAAACATTAAGTCGCAAACAGAACAGAAATGCCTACGTTTATGAAGACAATGGCAGTTCCGCCGTAATATAGAGCTATGAGAATATAAGCGGCTGTAATGATATTATATACACATAATTACTTGCAGAAAGTCGAGCTCACAAAGTTCTGGAGCCAAGGCTCTCAAGAGCGAAGATTAATCTGTTATTAAACTTTCCTGAAGAACCCAAGAAATAAATTTACATATACAGAGCTAAGTAATCATTTCCAAGGAGCTGCGAATCCGAAATAAACAATAACATTCATTGGAAAAACAGAGAGGTCCCATAATCCTCGACCCGGTCCAAGCTAGTAGTCTTTACTACTCTAATTCTTAAATGATTACAAATAGATAAATGGTATATGAAACGCAGAAAGGAAAATGAGATAACTTAAACTACTGGGGACTGCCATGGGCACCTCCCGTTTGACAAAGAACTGACTATTTCCTCACAACCCAAACAGGGCAAGTCGAGACAACAAAGCCTGAGAGTATGAAAACCACGAGTAGCCTCGGAGGCAAACCCCAAGGACCCTGTCCTGGGTACTTCTGTCAAATTATGGAAATCTGAAAGCAAGCAAAAGAAAACGAGTATGTATAAATCCCGTAGCAGCAACAGTCAAAAAGGGAAACCCCAAACCCTCACCCAGGAATCAACCGAGCATGGATGCCTACCTGATATGCGGCGAGGTAGGCCAGGTTGCCGAGGACCTGTCGTTCTGCATATCGGAAAATTCCATGACTGTAGCGTCCACCTTCACACAACAAAGAAATACGAAAACCATTAACACATACAAATTCATCGGTGTGACCTGTAGGAAAAGAGTATTCATAATAGAAATAACCGTGAAATTGACTGTGAGAGAATGCCATTACCTGCATAGGTAAATCCCGGGGAACGGTTGAATAACTCCTGTACAGCGGATGGAGCCTCAGTGGAAGAGTGAACGGGAGAATCCCCTGTGCGCAGAGAGACAAGCCAAACCTGGGAGCGGCGCCAGGTCCAAATGAGCCGAACGAAGACTCAAAACAACTTAATATGAACCCCAAAACCCTCCGGCAAACCTCCACCCTCGGATCCAGATCTGTTGATCTGCACCGTTGAATTGGAGCGGGAACCAAAGGCGCGGGGAATGAGGGTACGGGGCCCTGCCCGATCACATGGCCGAGCAGAAAAGGCAGGCCAGTTGTACTGAAGAGTAATAAACAACTGTCCTTAAAATTTAATGCAGTTCAACAACTCAACGCCGGATTATGACTCCGGTCACCATGCAAACATCCAGCGCATTTATCCGGTTGCCAAGAAACACATCCAATGCATACAAACAAAAATAAATAATGACATTTGATTAGACTTACGATGATCTGAGTATCCCTTAATGATATTTGATGATCCGAGTAGGCAGTATGATGTGGCAGTGTGTATGCGGTTAATTAAGGATATGGTAAAGTTTATGAAGGTAAAGATTAAGAATTTTTTTTTTTATGTCTATGGTAGGATCGTGACAAATTGGTATCAGAGCGAAGGAACAATACTGTGACCTCTGGGACAACATGTAAAGAAGTTTAAACAAAAAAAATTGGAGGAAAAATAAACAAGCATTGTACAGTTAACCATCTTATTATATTTGTAAGAAAGACAACTAATATTGCTAACTCCTCTTCTGGTTCCATTTCTTAGGTTGAGACAAAAGAAAACAACAGCAAGACAATAAATAGTAACAGTGAGTATGCAGAGAGCTGGCAGCGCTACGCAAAGGTCGATAACAGGTCAGGAACCTGCAATAAATCCTAGGGATAACCCAGAGCTGTGGGTACAGCTTGGCGAGGAGACACGTAGCACGAACCTTGCAATATTAGAGACGGTACAGGAACTGAAGAATGAGATGGCACGATTACGAGAGGATAATGCATGACTGACGGTGGAGCAAGAAAGAATTTTAAAGAGTTTGTCTGACAGGCAGAACCCACCACTAGCTAATCCCAGCGCGGAACAGCAGAGGATGTCAGAAGAACGAAACTATCAAACAGAGCCTGAAAAATCAGAAGAGGGGGAGGACCATTCTGACAATGCATCCGAACAGCAGACTTCAAAACGTCAAAGAGTGGAACTACAGGGAGAATTTCGAAAAATTAAACCCCCACACTTTGATGGGGAATAGGAGGAAGCGGCTGAAGCATGGCTAATTAACATGAACAAATATTTTCAGCTGTATGAATATGAACACAACTTGAAGGCACGACTGGCCATCTTTCAGTTACAAGGAAAAGCAACCCTGTGGTTGGAAGAAGTTAAGATCGTCAAGGGGGTAAGTGAACGGACCATAACGTGGGAGCAATTTCAGAAGTACTTCAAAGAAAGATATCTGACTGAGCGCTTCTATGATGAAAAGGCAAGGGAATTCCACGATTTGCGGTTGGGACAACAGACTATGGACGAGTTTATCCACCATTTCACCTCCTTACCTCGTTATGTGCCCTATATTAAAGAAGAAAAAGCCAAGGTGCAAAGATTTGTCAGTAGTTTACCCCTATACATACGAGAAAGGATTGAGTTTGACAATCCTAGGATGATGGATGAAGCTATCCGCAAAGCCAGAATCTGCTACCAGCAGAATAAACAGAAAGGAGACGCTCCAAACAAAAGATGGAATGAAAAAAGGGGTAATAAAACAGTTGGGAACAGTAAAGGAAGTCGCAGCAGTGGAGGTAAGGGAATTAGTAAGGGGCAGAACAACAGAACTGTACAAAGAGGTTCATTCAGATCCAAGCCAATCAGTGAATCCAGAGTGAGCGAATAGTCTACCAGGTTGGAGGGCGAAGTAGTAGCCAGACCCCCAGTTCAATGCTGGGGTTGTGGAGGACCACACTACGTAAAAAATTGCCGGCAGCGGAAGGGAACTGATCAGATATCCCAAATCCATGAGGCATCGACCGTTGGCGATGTGGGACATAGCGTGCCAAGGATTAACGTAGCCCTGGATGATCGTCAAGCGGAATACCAGCCGACCATGGTGGAATTTGAAGGTAAAATTTTAGATCTTTCTATAGCTGTTCTAATTGATCCAGGAGCTACTTTAAGTTATATTAGCCCAAAGATAGTAGAACATTGTAAGCTACAACCTGAAAAATTCAAGAATCCATGGTTGGTACAGTTAGCTACGGGGGCCAAGAGATGAGTGTTGGCAAAAATTAATAATTGCCCTTTAACAATAGTGGGACAGCCAGTAGTGGCAGATTTGAATGTGCTTCCTCTTAGCTCATATGATGTTCTGATTGGGATGGATTGGCTAGAAAAGCACTGGTCACTAGTGAACTGCAAGACAAAAACCATTTATTACAAAGATGACTTTGGAGAGAAGCAGGAAATGCAAGGGATTAAGCGACCAGTGCAAGTCCGGCCATTCACTGCATCCCAACTAGCTAAATGTATCAGAAAAAGATGTCAAATTTATGCCATTCAGGTAGGCTATGCAGATTCAAAGGATAAAACAGCCACGCTGGATAACATTCCTGTAATACAAGAATTTGCGGATGTATTTCCAGAGGAGATACCCGGGCTGCCACCTAAAAGGGATATAGACTTTACCATCGAATTGACACCAGGGGCAGCACCAGTATCGCGGGCACCTTATAGAATGAGCGTACCTGAGTTAACAGAATTAAAAATGCAACTACAAGAGCTGCTAGACAAAAATTATATTCGCCCCAGTGTATCTCCGTGGGGAGCCCCAGTGTTATTTGTCAAGAAGAAAGACGAAACTCTTCGAATGTGTATAGATTATCGTCAGCTGAACAAGCTCACAATCAAAAATAAATATCCTTTACCTCGGATCGATGAACTTTTCGATCAAGTGAAGGGTGCAACAGTGTTCTCTAAGATCGATTTGCGATCAGGTTACCACCAGATTAGGATTAAGGAGGAAGACATTTCTAAAACAGCTTTTAGAACACGGTATGGGCACTACGAGTTTGTACTGCTACCTTTCGGGTTAACCAATGCCCCCGCCACTTTTATGTGTTTAATGAACAGCGTGTTTCATCAATTTTTGGATAAATTTGTGCTGATATTCATCGATGATATTCTGATATACTCTCGTTCTAGGGAGGAGCACGAGGAGCATCTCAGGTTAGTACTACAAACCCTCCGAGAACACCAGCTGTATGCTAAGTTCAGCAAGTGCGATTTCTTCAAAGAGGAAATACAGTATTTAGCCATATAATCACAAAAGAGGGGATTGCAATGGACCCTGAAAAGATAAGGACCATAACGGAATGGCCTGTACCAAAGGATGTGGCAGACATCAGGTCCTTTATGGGATTAGCCGGTTATTACAGACGATTCGTGGAAGGTTTTTCAAGGGTAGCGTACCCTATCACCTCCTTACAGAAAAAAGGAAGGGCACTGAAATGGACTTCAGAGTGTCAACGAAGCTTTGAGCAACTTAAGCATTTGCTCACCACAGCACCCATATTGAGTATAGATGATCCTAATAAGGATTACGTGGTATGTATTGATGCAAGTAAGGAGGGTGTGGGCGGTGTGTTGATGCAAGAAGGAAGAGTGATCGCTTACGAATCAAGAAAGCTAAAGGAGCATGAGTAGAAATACTCTGCTTATGATTTAGAGTTAGCAGCCATCATACATGCATTGAAAATGTGGCGGAATTATCTCATGGGGAGAAAATTTTTGTTATTAACAGCCACCACAGTCTGACAAATTACTTCAGCTAGCCTACCTTAAATGCGAGGCAAGCACGCTGGGCAGATTTTTTAAGTGGATTTGATTTTGATATTAAGCATTTGAAAGGGAAGGAAAACCGCATAGCCGACGCGTTAAGTCGGAAGGTGCAATGTTTGTATGAAATTTCGTCCAGTAAATGGAAGAATCCCTTGAAAGAGATGATAAAAACAGCAGCAGATCAAGATGCTGAATACCAGCAAATAAAATAGCAGGTACAACAATTTTCTAGCGAAAAAAATCAGCAAGGATATGAATTAGATGATGCTGGAATGCTGCATTATAAAAAGAGGTTGTATGTACCTAGTAAAAACAGTCTTAAAAATCTAATTTTGGATGAGTTTCACATCAGCCACTATGCGGGACATCCAGGGTACCAAAAAATGATCACCGCACTTCGAAAAGAATACCATTGGCCAGGAGTGAAAAAGAATGTAGCTGAATATTTAGCGCGGTGTTTGGACATGACATTTGACAAGACCAAACACTATCTAGTCATCGAAATAGACCTCCAAAAAGTTGTGAATAAACTCCTTGAATGACCCGATGACTATGCGAGAGAATATTGCCGGCACATTCTTGAGTCCGAAGGGCGTCACCATATACTGAAAAAAACCCCATTCCATTGTGAAGGTTGTTTTACTCTTGTCTTCTGGTGTGATCTTGATCTGATGGTATCCAGAGAACCCATTAGTAAATGAATAGGCCTCCTGTCCTCCAACATTGTATAAGACCTCGTCGGTAAATGGTGTTGGGAAAGGATCATGGACACATGAATCGTTAAGCTTTCTAAGGTCTACGCAAATCCCTATTTTGTCCTTCTGCTTATTTTCTTGAACTACCATCAGGCTTAGCTATTCAGATTCCTCCACTAGTTCAATAATACCTGCTTTAAGCATCTTGTCCAATTTCAAGCGGGCCTTTTCCTTGTATTTGGGATTACGGCGATATGGCCTTTGCTTAATGGGCTTCATGTCTAGTTTTAGAGTTATTTCATCACCCTCAAATCGCCTATGATGCCTTTCAAGTCTGAAAATTTTGTAGGGAATAATTCCTGATATTCGCGGAGCAACTCAGTGACTTTATCAATTACAGCATCATCCCAGTAATCCCCAATATTTGCATACTTAAGCTCCGACCCTGTGCCAATGTTTACTTTCCTAGTTTTCAATGGCGTGGTGATGTTTGGATTCTCTATCTGTAGTCCCTCAACCTCGTGGTGGCCTTGTATTTTTGGGATGTTAATATTCCTTGGATCCTCATCCTCTCCATTAGCAGTCATATTATAGCATTCCAGCGCATGGCATAGCTGGATTCTCCAATCCGGTTTAATCAATTCCAAAGGATCCTGTGGTATTCGGAAGATCGCTACCTTAACCTCCTGCAACACCTCATCAATTATTTCGAACCCGTCTTCAAAGCTGAATGTCCTCATGAAGCATTCTCTTAAGACATCCCACTTCGTGGTGTCGTGGCAGAGCTCCATTTCCAAATACCAATTCATAGGGATTATGTCCAGAGTGTGATAGAATAAATGCACCCATTCTGGCTATGGCTCCATTCCATATACCTTAGTCCATTTGGCCAAATGATCGCATGGATCATTCCTTCCATCATACTTCTTAGTTACCCGTACTTTAGGATGACCAAATCGCATTCTCATCATCCTTCTGTAATCACGCCACTCATCAAAGCTATCTTTATGCGTACCCCACCACTGACCGGGTGTAGCGTACAGTGCCCAGTCTAATGCTTGGAAGTGGTAGTCCTCTAGAAATTCTCTTTCAAAAGCATCCAAAAATTTATCTATGTCAGTTAAACCATTGTAATAAGAAAAAAATTTTACCTCCGATGACACACAACACAAAGATTTTGTCATGATGTTGCAGCGCAGTGTGGATACTTCATATAACATGTTTTGCCAATGTTCCAATTTTTCATCTGAATCTGAGGTACAGGAACTTTCACGGTCCCATGTAATTCATCCATCAACTGTCAGATTAACCTAGCCTTGGTCTCGCACTATTATTTTATAGGTCTGATCCAAATCATCATCACTCTCCTCATAGTCACGAATTGGTTCATTATACCGCATCTTTCTACAAGGTTCAATGGTACTACAACGCAGAGTGATTTTCGTTCAAATGACATTGTTTGCGTCTTCAAATTGATGACCCCATTCATGTCGATAGCCCAGTCAATTCCCAGGAGTGCGCTTGCACCTTCTATTTCTACGGTAACTCCCTATAATTGTCCCATCGGGATAATCTTCTGTTGGTTCGCCATCCTTAGTTGAATCAGAGACCACTACAGCACAGGTCTCCCAATTCTCTCCTAGGTCTATTTAGGCAATACGTTCGTGTTAGACCCCAAATCCAAAATAACCTGGTCCATCTCATAGTCTCCTATATTTGCGGTAAGCCTCATCTTGCACCCTATTCTTACCTTATGCTTACTGATCTTTCTGACTATGTGAAGTCCATCAGAAGGATTATCCTTACCGACACATTTTTTTATCAACTCCTAAAGCCATTTTACAGCCTTCCTATTGCATAATAGTTTCATACAAGTCTCCAATAAGGTGGTAAGCATAGAGGGGTCAACCTCTGTAGGTGCACTGTTATCTAGTAGTTTGTTCTAACTTCCTGAGGTAGAGGCCTCAACGAAGCTTTTCTTTGCTTCCATGAATGTTTCCTTCACATGTTCTAGATCAAACCCAACCTCCTTTTTTTGGAGCCTTGCGGACCCCTCCACCTTCTTCAGGATGATTTCCCTTATTGTCACCAGTGGCGATCCCACTTTGCAGTATGATATTCACATTTGGATTGTCCTCGCGGGGTTTGGTCCTCATCATCTGTAATTTTTGGGTAGGATGCTAAGGTTGCACCTTCTTCTCCTACATCTTGGCCATCAGCATAGGACATTATTCGATTGTGTGGTCAAACTGAGTACAATATTGACATGACGGGCATTTCTTATTCGTACACCCCCGTGCGTAATGTCCCGACATTCCATGGTTGTAAAAAATGATCTACCCTCGACCCCTAGTAGGTCCTCCTCTGCCTCGGCCTACTTCATGTCCTTGATATCCTTCGAGAATTCCCCCAGCACCCTAATCCGAAGGCTCAATTTCTACTTTCACTTGATATGTAGGCATCCTCTCCATCATTAATTCATAGCTCTAACAGTGGCCCTCATCGTGGCCTACCAATTTGCAGAAATTGCAGAAAAATTGTTGTGGTGTCTGTACAAAATTTTACAGCAAATGGTAATTATCTGTACATGTTTTCCGGCTACTTGACAAAGAGCGCACCATAGCCCAGGCCCCGCACTTGGTCCTACTAGAGCTTCTTGCCTTAGGGTCATAGGCCCCCCTCCTCTGTTGTACTTTGTGAAGACAGGGGAGTGATCTTTAACATTCCCCTGGTTTTTACACTTGATACAAAAAACATCTTCGCATACCTCTGACTGAGTCGGTTTTTCCTTTTTCAATATCTCTAACTCCAATCAAAGGTTCTGCAACTCCACGTGAATCTGTTGAAATCCTAGATAAGTGTCCTGAATAGGCATTTCATGCAATCTCATCACAATTTCCGGGGCTTCCGCCTGAGTTCATACCTTTCGCTGTGATAAAGAGACCCTTAGGTGGGGTAGGAGTGAGGCTACAAACCATTTGCGTGCTGACTATCTGTGATATTAATATTAGCTTCATGTATTTAGAACTTCAATCTTTGATCTAATTTCTAGGGCATTTCACCAGACCTCATCATGATTTCCTTGAATCCAGTTACTCATTGCAATTCAGACTTAGGCTTACCGAATTCTTTGTTCAGAGTGGTTTGAGTCTTTGCTAATGATGCCAGTGGGTTATCGGTGTAGTACTTAATGTACCATGCCAGTGCACGATCCCGTAGAGTGCTAACCAATTATGCCTTCTTTATATTATAATCCATAATATGTTGTATTGTCCACAGAACGTTCGTAACAAACCAAAATTGATCTGGATCCTCGCTTCCTAGGCCTTTAAAAACCGACAACTTCATCGTATTCGACATGTTAGCCAGCAGCGGTGGTGGTGGCAGTGTGGGTGAAGGTGTATGTTGTGGAGGTGAAGGTGGATGTGGTGTGGGTGGATGAGGTATCCGTAGAAACCCTTGCCTTATCATCTGGATAACACTCTGCGGTGAATCCTGTGCTGCTACCTGGTCGTCACTTGACAGGGGTCCAATCAACAGACTATATTCAGGACATGTTCTTACTTGATTTCTAAAGCTTCATCCACTTCACGTAGATCCAAACATCAAGGTAATGGCATAACCCACTTTTCACACAGGAGAATCTTAATCCAAGTATTCAAAGATCTCAAGTACTTACCTCGCGGTCCCTTAAAGAAACGTCACTCTGCTCCACTGTAACTAACGAAGGTATCAACTGCGAACTTTGTAACAAACCCTCCAATGACTTGATCAAGCCAGTTATCAACTGCGCACGCAATCTTATCTTTAGAAGCTTCCAACCTCCGTACGAGCTCCAGTGTCCACACTATCAGACTGTCATGCCTCCACCTTCCTTGGTAATCTGCAAATTTAGTGATACACTCGTATAGTTCAATTGGGAAGGTGTAGAAGAATATGTCGTTTATTTCTTTGTATAAATATATGTCCAACCATTGTTCTTTTGTCAGGCACGAATTCCTATTTTCTTGCACCGCAAATTCGTGGATCTTTCTATCCAACCAGTTCTCAATTTCCTTCTTGGTCAGATTTTAGTGATGCCACATCACACATCTCTTTATGCATATCCCAGTCCCGGCAACGGAACCATTTGTTGGCTTAGGGGGTCCTGACCCAGGTTCAGAGTTAGTTGTGTCGAACAAGTCCCTACACTATTGCCCTTTCAGCATCAATCCACGATGCACAAACTGAAGTCTCACCCGAGGTAGTATGGTGGGATGTTGGAACCAAGTTTCCACACCTAGAGATCAGTGTGATGTCTTTTTGGCGACCTAGATATGCTTTCATGTAGACCTCTATACTCCTGTAGCCCACTATTGTAATTTCTTCCAATTGGCTTCTAGACCTCCGTGGAGGTCTACGACTAGCTTTTGAGGACCCTGAATAGGTGAATTAGCTACTTACATGCACTTTAGATTACCATTAGACCATTATTTTCTCAGATCCACTTAAGTGTTGGATAAATTTAACATAAAGTGTTATAATCTTCACGTAATCACTTAACATTAATTACGTTCAGATAACAATGTAGAACAAGTAAAGTCACACATCAATACTTCATTATTTCATAAAACCATTATTCATCATAGCATAAAGCGCATTCATACGTATTAGAAAATAGTAGATAAAACACAAGAATTTTCGCAACAATATTCTTTATTGATATTCAGTTAAGCTTACAGACTCAAAAATTCCCTATTGTTACAGGGAAAAGTGTCTATCCAGAACTGCTAATCCCACTAAGGCGTGGTAGCTACCTTAGAAACAAACAAAGTAAAACTAATTTTGTTTTCCTTTATGAAAGATAGATGAGAGAAGAATAAAGGAGACCAACCTCTGTCTTGCGCTTGGTTCCTTGCTCGATTCCTCTCTCTTATGATAGTCCTTTGCTACTTGCTTCCTTGTATACACAGTTTTACAGAGTACCTGTAGAATCAAAGTAGCATAACACTATACGAGAACATCGATCTATTATCATAAACAGTCTAGTATCAGATGTAAATTGACCATACAAATGCACAAAACATAGATTACACAAGAGTATTGAGGAAAACTTGAATAACTTTATTGATAATCAAGAAAGAGCCAAGAGAGTTACAACCAGTAGTTCTGACCCAGCATCATCCTCTCAGCAAGTAAGCCCTTATTCACCTCATGCAAAGCTTAGATCACCCAACACTATGATGTTGCCTCAAGAAACCAACAACAATTCCTTACAAGATGCAAAATTCCAGCCTCAGGATCTCTGGGATGAGGGATCCATATATAGATGTCGGCAAGGGAGATGAGTCAGCTTGTGATTTGATTAGTGTCTTCCCTCTGATAGTTCTTGCTTCCACTTGGAGATTGATGATCTCTTACTCATCCTTGGTCGAATTCAAAGAGGCAAGTGTCACAAGAGAAGTTTCTAGAAGATTCCATGCTTCTCCACCTCGCGGATTGACACTACCATTTGTCTCTTCTCACCCATCGCACCCCATAGAAGGGATTTTTGAAATGAAACGCACCCACTGAGTGTACTTAGGTGAGATGCAACACACTTTGCCTATGGAGCAGGTGAAATGATCCTGTTTTGACCAGTTCTGAGTAGTTTTTCATGGAGAACTTCTGGGAGAAGCTGTAATCAGTTGACCTTGTTCCTTTAGGGGTTGGAACAACATTTTTAGGGACTTAGGAGCCCTTGGTTTATGGACATTTTATGCTTGGGGTTGCAGTGCCCAAAAATGTCTATAACAGTTGCCCCCTAAAGCATGAGGTCGTTAATCTTTTTTGATGTCGGGTGAAATGCTTTATCATGAGGATCCGAAGTTCTTTCAAGCTGGGAGGAGACCTGTAATAAGATACAATACAATACATTATCTTCATAATATTTTCATGATCTAGCTGAGGCGGGCATTCCCATGCTCAGCTTTATAAATTCATTTTCATGTACATAGGACAGACAATCGTCTGAGTGTAGACTGATGATTCTGGAGGAGCCATCATCCCATAGATTGGATGATTATCTGTGCAGCAATGATGTACATTTGATGTCTTTATTTTCCTGAATATATATCGCAGCCCGGATGGATGAAACTAGATCCAGGGTCTTCAATCTCATTCGATCTTCACTCAAAGTACAAGTCAATCCATGTGAGAGATGTTCTGGAGTCGAACATGGAAAGACATCGCCTGATTACCAGCCAATGATGTAAGCTATTAACAGGCGCGAGAGGAATCACCGATAATGATAATGATCCTCAAGGTACTACAGTACAATTCACGTGGTGTGAATAAGGGACTTGGCGTCGAACACCACGCAAAATCTTTCGGTTGAAGGCCATTGATGTAAACCTGTTGTCGGAAGTGAGAAACTTGCCATTGAGGCATGCAAGCTTCAAAGTACTGAAAGGGGTGTCTCTAGATCGACTTCTTGGATAATGAGCTGATGTTGACAAGAAGCGATCCGTCATAGGAGGGCCTTAATGAATCCCACGTCAATGACATGGAACGGAGCAAATGATTTTAATGGAGGTGAAAATGATCTGGTGATATAAGGTTCAGGGTGGCGGTCATGAAAGAATGGAGCGTAAATGTATTGCAGCGGGTGAGACACATGTGAATTCTGTGAGTGACTTCTCTTGAACATATCGGCGACACTAACATGATGGATTGGTAGCATTAACCCCAAATGTGGATGGTGTGATGTGACCATGGTGATGTGACTAGTGAATGAAACAACCCAACCCGACTTGGATGCGGAGTGAAAGTGTCATGTTCAAGAGCGACTTGCTACCAACAAAGTTTCTTCAAGTTTTCTTCCCAATTTTTCCCCAGTCATTGCTGACCAGTACCTCTTTATTTTTGTCAAGCTTGAGGAGGATAACATATGCTTGTTCTATAATTTTCCCTTCGGGAAAACCCATCACTATGTTTTAACGAGCCTAGCGATAGTGAAACTCGTTCTTGTCTGCTATGGACAAGTTTCTCGCTATTAGGTTTTAACGAGTTTAACGACAAAGATAACTCGGTCCTTTTCAATTTTAGAGAGTCTGAAAAGGGACGTAAAGAAAACTCCAAAAATCCTTTTTCGTCATCTAATCCCTTAAGTCCGAAAAAGTATAAAACAATACAGAAGGGATGAATTTTTGATACTTTTAACGAGCCGAATAAAACAAGCACTCGATCTTTTTGTGTAATAATGCCTCAGGTCCAAAAAGATTAAAATCTAGAGGGATAGCACTTCCGGTCCCTTTAATGAGCTGGAGAGGCTAATGGCTTGGCAATCTTTTCATATTTTACGAGTCAGTTGAAAAGAGCTTAAAGGAGACTCGTCTTTGAGGAACGAGTGATAAAATTCGGTAGCAGTTGATTCCAGGTAAGGTTTGGAATTAATATCATGATGGAGTTCCCATTCCTGCTCATAGACATAATTCTCTTTCTAATTCACAAGTTGGAGTTGGCAATCATTCAAATTCCATTATTCTGACCAATTATTGTGAAAAGAAAATTGCTTTAAAACAATCCCAATTGTGCTGTAACATTAGTTGTACCAATAATAATTTTATTTTATTTTTCTTTTCTCATTTATTTTGTTTAAATTCAGATTTATTTTCTGATTTTATTTTTTCTTTTGACACTTTACGCTGGCATATTGATCACTTCACTATTGAACACTCAATTGATGCATTTCCCTATTGGGAAATTGAAGTTTCATATTATAATCATGAACATCAAAAGCTATTAATATTCCAATTGCAATCGATGTTCATCTCTTATCAATTGCATCGTTCTTCTCAAAGGCAGTGTCAACAAGAGAGTGCAATTTCACAATCTAACCAACAATCTAATTCAATTAATAATTTTCCATTGTATTTAATAGATTTCCATCCATTTTTCATTGACTCATTTGAAAATTATTTGGAAAATATTCCTTCAAGGAAGATTATTAATAATTTAACATTTACAAATAACACTAATAATTTCTTTCAGGCCTGTGAATTTAAAAGCTCATTTCCACAATCTGGCCTGTTATCTTCTCTTTCTAATCCTTTCCAATCATTAATAGAAATTCATTTAGATTTCTATGATCCAATGGAAATTCAGTTGGAAAGGGCATTCCAAGAAAAGGTAATGATAAATAAGTTGCTAACAATAACTGTACATTCTACTTACAGATTTAATTTTCTTAGTTTAATTAGATTTGTATTTCTATTACTAATGTTTGAACTGTACATACATGCAGGAATTAAAATGAGAGAATGGTTACATTGGAAGTATGACTATACCTAGCCATTTTCCTGCATATGGTTAGAATAGGAGTAGAATTAATGTAGTTAGTTTGTTTATGTAGTTAATTTATTTTCAACAGTTCTACAGATATAAATAAAGCAAGCAATCAACCCTTCTCATATCATATACATGTTCAGGGAAATATTTTCCTCTCATCAGAAAATTTCTAATTCTTGCTTCCCATTTTTAAATAAAAAATTTCTTGCAGCAATACCTCTACCCATAACTACATCTCTGCCTATTCTGAATAATGTCTTGATTAAATTTAATTGAGTTTGCACTTGGCACCCATCACCTCAAAGCCAATTTTCTCCTTTTCGAGATGTCCTTATAAGATTTTCTTCTGAAAATTATTTGTTAAAGGTTTTGAGGGCACAAAGCTTCATGATGTCATTGTCCCATGAAATATATGGCTCGCTATTACAAGCTTAATGACAATTCAATCATGATTAGTCAGTCTAAACTTTCGCTATAATCACATGAAGTGCATGTTATCTTCCTCAAAATTTGTTAAAATGACCTTAAGGGTGTCTACGCTGCTATATGCACACATTTAAATCTGTGTTGATATTCTTTCATAATTAGTGGCTTTATCTTATTTTTATCTTTAGTTTATTATTTGATGTTGTAATATGCATCATATTTATTTTACTAAAGACATTATTGAACAACTGCTATAATAATACAGACTTCAGTCAAGATTAATTCAGAATGAGCAGAGGTAATAATTACTGTTGCAATTCAAATGGAAGCATATTTTCATTTTCATTTCTATTGAATTCTATGAATTTCCGATTTCATGAACATAAAGTAAATGATTTCCCTTATGCTAATTGCCCACTCTTATTTAGAATAAATATTGAGATGATTTTGGAAAAGGTTTGAATTTTAGAAAAAAATAAAAATCATGGAAGAATTTGAAGATTCATGAGGTAAAATTTACAGACAATTTCCTTCCAGGTACACATTTATAAGTTCATTTTCATCTATTATTAGTTTCCTTTTTCCTTAGTTTATTTCTTAGTCTTGTTCTGTTTCATTTATAGGTTTCCATTCATTTTCCAAACTTGAAGTAAGTAGCAAACTCATTTCAGATTTGCAACATGATCAGGGAAGTATTATTTGTTGTTCATCAGAATTTGAGCATTTTTAATTTTGCTTTCATTCATTAAAAACCCAATAGGCCTTTAAAACAGTATTGGAAGATTCATATTGGAACATTTCATATCACCGATACTACAAAGTCCATACATCTTCGATGTTCCTTTCCGCTCATTCGCCGATAAAATGAATTTACCAATATTGTGATGTTCATACAATTATGGACCCGATATGAAATTTAAATCAAGTTCATAAAAAATATCACGTCCATTCAATCGCAATAATGGTAGGGGCATCAGTTTAAAAGGACCAATGTCCCAGATCCGATATCATATTAAATTCTCATAATAAATTTATCGGGTCCATTCTTCATCACATATCGACGTATCAAAAATATTACATCATGTACTTAAGTTTTCTGATCACCGATTTCTTTTGAGATCCAAAGCCTTTTCCACATAAGAGCCACGTCATCCATCACTTTCTCGCTATCGCAAGAATCATATTGGCATTTCCAACATGATTATTTTCCAATATTCTAATATGCCGATATCACAATCGCTTCATCAAATTTTTATTATTATTATATATTCTCATATCAGAATTCTGAATCTACGATGTGCAATCTATGATGTATGATGTGCGATGTGCGAAGTATAAAGCGTGATGTGCAAAGTAAAAAGTGCGATGTGCGATGTCTGATCTGCAAAGTGCGATGTGCGATTTGCGATGTGACTATTCCCTGATCCTCGATATAACAATTCTTCAATATTGTGATCACTCCATCTCATTGCATATATTCCCATCGCATGCTCTCATATTGCAAATTTGCCATTGCAACAAATATATCGCATCACAAAATTAAAATGAAACCTTATCTTAAGATTTTCCGATGTGATAGACTCCAATGCATGCCTCTATGCCATTAACATTTAATCGATATATGGCATATCAACAAGTAAAATTTTGCATATTGGACTTTAAGCATGGTGAAGAAACTTGCAATGCGAATTATCTAATAAGGCATTGTGCTGTATGAAATATTTTAAAGCAATATTGGGTAACCACTATGGTACTAAAGCAATTGATAAAAAAATTGTGGCATATTTAAATCATTTTGACTTCTCATATATTTTAGTTTGAAATATATAATTCCATAATTAAACGAGACCTCTCTAACTTCACATTTAAATTTCATTATCTTGGATTTGGTCATAATTCTACAAAATTTATAAAAATCAAGGAGTTTATATGAAACTTATAATATTTTGAGAAGATTCATCACTACACATTCTCATTCTCATTTCTGATGGATTTGTTTTAATTTCGATTCCCTTGAACACAAAGCATTCCATTTTTTATATTTTACTACTTGCTTTAGTTTAAATAAAATAAATAATGATTTTGGGTTATAATATTTTGGTTAGTTTGACTTCTTCATGTTTTTAATGTCAAGTGAAAGAAGAAGTCAACTAGTATTGGAGAAACCGATACCTCTCAGGTAAGATCAAATGCAATTATCCAACGGTAAGATTCATGTACCCACTTTCACTAATTTTCATTTCGTTACTTTAGTTTCAGTTTTGTTTTTAAATTCTGTTGATATATAAATATGTTTTGCAGCTCTTCATAAAAGCTTTCAATCCTCCACTAGATCATATTTTGAAGTCCTATACTATTTTCCTGGTTTGCTTTCAAGAAGCAGTGATAATGTTCGTCAAAACAACTACACTAGGAAGTTTCTGAAACTTTAGTTTGTTTCATTAAATATTTATTTTCTTAGAAACTATTCTGCTTTGAAACAAAATGATCGACAACAAATAGAAATTTTCATTGCGGTTGAATTTTTATCATCACTGCTATCTGAAGCCTAAAACGTTTATAACCCTGCAAGGTAAAATTTATCTAAATCTTGACATAAGAAGGAATGGTTACATGATTATTTTCTTTTACTTCGTTTTGTTGAGACATTAGTATAAACGGTCTTGTTAGAATTTATCTTTTAAAACTAGGATGTTCCTTTCACTTTTCAACTTCTTCATTTTTATTTTTGTTTGCTCATTTCTTTTAGTCATTTTAGCTTTAAGAATTCTTTTTCTTTTGTTTTCAGTTTTGATTTTGGTGACTCTCCCATGATTTATACGGAAGAACTTCTTGTTACCTGACAAATGGTCGACATACACAAAAAAATTGTTAATAGTCTACTACTGGTTTTTTCTTAAATCTCTTAATAAAGTTTGTTTTTATTATTATAAAGGTAGACATACTTAGCGAAGAGATTACAAGATAAAAGAAGTTGACAAAGTATCATAAAATCTGAAAATTTATTTTCCATCCAAATTGTAAATATTTTGAGATTTCAATATTTTATTAAGATCTTCCAAAGTTCTATTATCACTCAAGAAAAGCTATTTTTAAATAAGTAAATACACTTTACAATTAAGCACCATTAACTCTGAAATTGTCATTCTTAACTCTTAAGGAGTCAATAATCCTCCCCATCCAAAACATTCTTGTTTCTCTAGAGTGTAATCCAAAAATATATTTAAACTTAAAAGACAACAGGTCTCATCATGAGCCTACTTACCACGATCATAGGGGAAAAATAGGCTGACATTACCAACACTGCTAAACAGACTAGCATAATGACTTATGATTGGAAACAATTATAAGACAAGGGGTCTCATCACGAGCCAGTTTTTTCAGTCCAATTATAACCAATGAATAGCATTGTCAACTATCTGGTTACCAAACTAGGACAATGGATTTTAAGAATTAAAAAATAAATAAAAACAAATACAAAGAAAATAAACATATGTAAATATATTTATCTCTAAGTCAATAATTCTTAAATGGAAGGGATTCTAAATCATTGACGATTAAAAATTAACCGTGTCAAGACTATAGATGTTTGTTGGCAACAGTGGCTCTACCTATGACAAATGAGTATATTTTAAGCTAAAATGTAAAGTGCTCCCTACTTTATCTTTACAACTAATTAAGGCCTGATATAGACTTATGAAATATTTTAATCTATGAGGAATTTGAAGAAAAAATACAATTAGATGATTCTTGTTTCTATTCAGATTAATGAACCTAGTCAAACATTCAAAAATAATTTTCTCTTCATTAATTATTTTTACTTTAATCTTAGGAAAATCTCATTCATATCAAACAAAGATAACTGGTTCTTCTCCCATGTGTAACCATTGTTGTGGTGAAACACAAACCCCCCATTTTTCACTTGTTTACTTCAAATAATGGGGACCCTTTCTACAAAGTTTTTGGCTAAATGCCTTTTAGGATTTTTATTAAGTTAATTATCCTACAATTTTGTTAATTTTTCATTTTCTTCAGGTTCTTGTTTTGATTGCTTTGTTGAAATCGATTTTTTATAAGCTTTCCATCGATACTTGTTTTACCTCATTTGGTCAACTGGTTTGTAAATGGCACTCCTTTGAAGTTTAATCAATTGTGTCGCCTGGGTTAAATAATGTATTTATTGTAAATATTAACTTTTAATTTGTAATTACTAACATTTTTCAATTTTCCACTAACGGTCCTACAAAATGACCCAGCTAAATTATACAATGGATAAAAACATGCCAGGAATCTTGGTAATTTACTCTAATTTATTATTTAAAAATAAATTGCCAAGTCCAAAATATCAAAATTGCAAAATAGCTGATGACCAATTTGTAGGATTGTTAATCCCACATGGGACTCACTTCACATTACCTTTTTCCTTCCAAAACTTCTCAATTTAAAAATCCCGAAATAAATTGTGCGATAAAATTTGCGATGCGATATTGCGATATCGCATATCGCAAATTTTGAAAGCACGTTAAGTATCACACATTAAAACTTGCGATGTGCGATTATGTGAGGGGTAAAGAAATTTTATTATAAAGTTTTGTTTGTTCACCCCTTATTACTCTCGACACCGTGACCTCATCCCCACTTCACCCTCGCTCCTTATTCCTCCACCTCACCTTCCACTCCTTATCACTCCATAACCTCCCGTAAGCCTCCACTTCACCCTCTACTAACTCCCTCATCCCTTATAACTCCATGACTCCATTTGGCCCCAAAACATTAGTTTAAATAATAATTAATTATTATATTAATATTATAATATAATATAATTATAGTTATAATTTATATTATAATTTTAATATAATTTAAATTATAATATAAATATAATATAATATAATTTAATTAGTTATTTAATTTCTTGTCTTCTGTAAATGATTAGTTTAGTTTATAATTAACAATTAATTAGCATTAATTATTAAATAATTAAAATCTAATTTAGGATTAGAATTTAATTAAAAATTCTGATTTTTAGCCCACGCAACAGAATTTCTAGAATTTGGCAGTTTTGACTTATCAACTTTGGAGGTCCATAGATTGAGTTTTACTTGGCCAAATGAGGCCCAGGACGGCTCATTGGAAAGATAAAATCATGGAGAACATTTATGAGGAGGTTTCATTAATAGATTCGATCATTTATTGGGTCTAAAATCAGGCAGAAGATCAAGCTCCGAATTTTTAAACAAAATCAATTTTTTGAGTTTTATTTTCTTCATTTTCATTTGCCCAAAGCCTCTTCTAAGTGCAGATCCATTCATCAATAATATCCTTGGCCAATTAAATCATCACATGCATCAACAGAAAGCTCAGATTTCCTTTTCAATTAATTATTTAATTGCATTTGATTGGATTTGTTTTAATGCCAAATATGGCATTTTGATTTTATTGTTGCATCTTAATTTTGTTTTGATTTGTTTTTTCAGGAAAATAGTAGAAGAGATGAGGAGAAAAAGATCTCAATCAATGAGAATACTCCAGCAATTAAATATTGGAATTTTGAGCAAATAAAAATTGATTGAGCAGACTTCCTCTTCAACAAAATTTCTTGTTAAGAATTCCTTTGTAAATATTATAAATAGCAGATTGCAGAATGTAATAAGGGCTTCTCTCCTCTGCAATTCTGGACTTCTAAAAGCATTTATGTAATAGGAATTTAGAGTTGTAGGAGGGAGGAGAGAAAATCTCAGATCTGGGGATTATTGAGGATTTCTCTTTTGCATCTTGAATTATGTATGATAGGCAGAGTTTGCACTATTGTAGCTCTAGTTTTGAAGGCAGAAGTTCAAGCAATGTAAAGGACTGTTGGAGACCAGAGCAAGAGAAATGGATTCAACAAATTGGTATTTCTAACGCCATTGTTTCAAATACTAGTTTTATTTTATAATAACAGGAATGTGTCATTTTATTCATGTTTGTGCACTATTGTCGATATGAGTAATTTGTCTCTGTTATTATTTATCTCTACTCTTATGGATTAAATTTTGATTTCTGAATAAATATTTCCTCAGAAATCAGTCTTATAAAACTGATTTATTAAATAGTGATGTGTTGAGAACTACTTCCGCATATTATTGTTTAATTATTAGATTTACTGATTTGACAATCAATATCATTTTTGTGAACTACTTCCTGAGTGTTGTTGATTGATTATTTCAGTTAAGAGGTCTCAATAGGATGTGTTTCGGTATTCACTAATGTCAGTTAATTGAACTATTTCGTTAGCTTGATATTCATTAAAAGCCAGACATAGTTGAATACCAATCATTTAATTATCTTGCTCTTAGTTGGGTTAGATCTATATCAGCCTAATTAAGATAGGATTATGATTAGTTCCTTTTGCTTGCATTATAGAATAAATTTGCATTTAGATTAAGTTCTATATCCTTTTAAGTCCTTTTCTCAAAAATGGCAAAACTTTAAATTGTGGCTTGGCTGAACCCAAATCAGCTTAAGGGTCATTCTCTTGCCCGATCAGTAAGAAAAATTGATCTGATATCCATGTCTATTGGTAGTTAAAGATACATCTTAAACCAATAGTGATAGGGAAAAGGTAATTGGAGCTAGTTAAACCAGTCGGAGCCACTACTCCAAATGGAAAAGGAGTTGTTTTAATGTTTGGACCGGGTTGTTATTCCCCAATGTTGAGGCAGACATTTTTGGCCCTCAACACCTCCATGACAAGAATATAATTTGGAATGGGATGCCTTCCCTTTCCCTTTCTTTGCCTTACCCACTAAGGCACAATTTTCCTCATTATCAGTCTTTGATGAGGATTCGTCTCTACTGTTCCTTTCAATCTCTTCCTCTACCAAATCGGACAACATCCATTCCAAATCTGGAAACTTCTCACTTCCATTGACAGAGTTCTGATAATTTTTCCAACTCTTAGGAATTCCAAGAAGTCCTAGGCTCAACATATCGTCCACGGCAACAGTAATATTGACACTTCGAAGCTCATTACGGTAATGAGTGAACTTGGCCAAGTATTTCGGAATAGAGTCACCCTTCTCCATCTTGATCTTTCTGAGTTTGTCCTTCACTGCTAATTTCCTATGGTCACTACTATTCTAAAATAGGTCTGTCAATTCCTTCCACACTGAGTGAGGAGTTTCTTTGCCATGGAGACTCGAGACAATGTGATCTCGAACTCCCTCAAGGATAATCTGCCTTTACTTTGGCACACACTTTCCCCATTCATTTGGACCTTTAACATCTGATGTTGGAGGCTAAGGAATGTATTGATCAATGATTTCCTTGAGGCCATTGTCGTCCAACACTGCTTCTATCATACTTCCAAGATATGTAATTTGATCTTCCTTCCAAGGCATACTCAAATCTCAAACCGTAGAAATCCATATTGTCGACTCTAAAGTACCAACTGCAAATTCAATTTTCACCTACACAACAAACTTAA
Organism: Pinus tabuliformis; assembly: GCA_031772625.1. Lineage (NCBI taxonomy): Eukaryota > Viridiplantae > Streptophyta > Pinopsida > Pinales > Pinaceae > Pinus > Pinus tabuliformis. The sequence goes on from CM062820.1 coordinate 1,551,902,176, forward strand.
AATCTCATCTTCTATACTTTCTTCAGCTCTGGTACCATGTAGATTTTTACTTGTAGAGTCAGCAACTCATGTGATATACAAAAACACAAGACAAGAATCTACTCTACTCTTCTCAGCGGAAACAAAAAATGATCAATGAAAACAACAAGTAAAAAGGGGAAGAATAGCAATCGCACATAACATAATCTTTCTCTAGGGAAGGAAAGTTATCAAAAACCCGACTATCTATATTGCATTAACCAGAAGACCTGAGAATAAAATACAATGCTTGTTCACTCTAGAACAATTATTTCACAAGCATATTCTAACTTTCAACCTCACAAGCTAGCTCAAGCCAACGCTTAGCCAATTTTGTTGCCTGCCAAGTCCCTACCTCCTTGCACACTTCCTGAGAGAATTAGCCCATATTTAATTAGGAAATCCTTCCTCCATAGTTGTGCAATCCAAACATAGGTCCTCAATTTATTGCATGCACCATCTGTACAACTCGGAAAATTATACAATTGAGAGTACACTATCCCTACACTCTAGTCTCAACTTGGTCTTCCTCTCAACTGACATGCATGAGTTACTTATGACTGAATCCTCAGTTAGATGGTGTGGTACTGGGGATGGACTAGTGCACCACTTCACTATTAGACCTCTACTAGTTCCTCCAACAATTAGAACTAGTTTAACTCACTATAACTCAGTTAGACCGAGTTATCTAATTACAACTCCAAAGAACTCAATATGGACCCCTAAAATTTATGGATCACTCTACATGACTCTAAAAAGACTTCCAACTCAAATTTCCTAAGTCAATTTAACTTAATTAACTATTACAATTTTAATTCACAATTTAATTCAAGGAGAAATTAAATTGGAATTTCTTGTTGCTATTTTTAAGACATTTGTCTCCCGGACATTGTGCTCTAATCTTTTGGAGAGATATAGTTTTTAGTCAAGGCCTTGCAATGTGACAATGTTGGTTGATATGATGAGATGCACTGGTATAATATGAATAAATAACATATGAGATGGCTTACCAATCAAACTCTTCTTATGATAATTCTTCAGTATGAGAATGTCTAAGTACCTTGTATGTATTATGAATACCTCTCTAGTTAAGAGGGAGTGTCGAAGCATGTAACTAGCTTCGGTCTTTATAAATATGAAATGTACTCATGATTCTTATAAATTTTAAAAAGAAAGAAAAAATAGTATTACTATTTTTGCAGCATCAATTTCATGGTCAAGATAAAGTTATGTGTAGGTCAAGCACCCATTGAGTGCTTTTAGGGCTTCTTATGGAGTCAATAAGTCAATAGAGTCATTGTCACATATATAAGACCCCACTGGGAACTTCACATCTTGTAAGAAAAAATTATGTAGGTCAAAAAGTGTCATAAATACCCTGCAAGACCTAGTCAGCCTACAAAAGAAGGAGTTAGCCCAGCAGGGAAAAGTGAGCCTCATAAGGGCTATTCGACCATCATGGGAAGCCTATATATAAGGAAGAACTCGAACTCATCAAAATAGAATTAGAGAAAGTTTGTTGAAGCACAAAAAGGAAAATTTTGACCAACAAAGAAGATGAGAGAAAATAGGGAAGAAAATTTGAAGTTTCCAATATTGTTTTAGGGCTAAATCTCATACACGTGCAAAGAATAATTAGGGCATCCTTAAGTTGCATCAAGACCAAATTGCAATCACATCAAGGAGATGAATTTAGTGTCAAGAGGCATCAAGATTGAACTCCAAGTTATCAAGGAAATGAGATTAAACCAAGTGAAGTTGAAAGGAGGAACAATTCATCATCATATTCTCAGACATGCTAGCTAGGGTTTTAATAGTAGAGGCTGGGAATTCCAATTCTAATATAGTGACCAAAAATCTAAAGTAGAGGCTGAAATTTGAATGTTCGGAGTAGGTTGACTTATGTTGACTTTGATAAGGAAAAGCTCATCAAAAGACGAAGTTGACTTGGTCTTGGAGGGGTCCTTTGAAAATAGTCTTAGGTCTTTGAATTCGTTATTTGAAGGTTCTATAAGAAGAGAATAATTCTTGTGGGTTTTTCTCTCGGGAGGAGAGGTTTTGGCCCTAGCTAGCAACCTATATTTTTTGTCCTCTTGTCTCATTGATCTTCATAGTTTGGAAGTTTTTTGATCAAAATAACATTACAATAATCGTGTGAAGAAGAACTTAACTACAAAGTACATCAAGTTAAGTAAAATAACATTAAAATAAATTATCAAAGTAAGAGAAATCACCCTAATCTACTGCCCTAGTTTTCTCAACACACGAATCCCATGTAAGTTGAGGTTTATGAAAAGAATCTAATGTTATAATTGGTTTACATTTTTTAGTGAAACTAGTTTCAAATTTACAACCTTGAATATTTTCCTCTTAAAATATGTTTCAAGGATCTCTACCCCTAAGCTATTATCGACATGATATAACCAAAAAATATAGATTGATTTTAATATCACTTTATTTTGTAGTTGTTTCTTATTCAAGGGTATGTAGTGCAACTAAGATGGTATACAAGAGATTCAAAACCAATCGAATATGCAAGCTATATGACAAATGCAATCACTTTTTCAATTTGCTGAAAAGGAAGCTAAAGCAATGGTAGAGATTTGTTTTCTTTTTAGAAGTGACAAATAAATCCTAACAACCTCTCTCAATAATTTCTGTATATACATAAAATACTTGTGAGAAATCAATTCCTAATAAAACTTAGAAATCAAATCAATCACTCTATGATGTTAATGTAAAAGCACAAATAAGACACTCAAAAGCACAAAACTATGCCATTGAAAGAAAAATATGTAAACTATGAAAAAGAAAAAGAGTAATTTTCAATATATAAATTGATGCAAGTATCCAACAAACCAATCCTATAAGGATCTACAAGGGTAAACAATTCCAAACCATAGACAAGGGAGCATGACGGAAAATAACACAAAACTTGGTTTTCATTGAAATAATTCAAATTAGAAAGGAAAAAAGTAGTACCTAGGAATAATAGATCAAGATTACAATGCCATAACAATGATTAGGAGATCCATCACCAACAAGGAAATCATTGCAAAAAATATCACATAAATAATGACCAAGTATGAAATGAAACTAGAGCTCTTAATCAAAAGGGGTAGTGGATTAGATCTCAAATATATTTTACCATTCCACATTCATATAAATAATATCCAAGATAAAACTAGAAAAATGAAATTAGATCTCCATAAAAAAGGCCTCCAACAATCACCACTGCAAAGTGTAGTTTTTCCTTTTTCCTCTTTATAGCATAAAAATAATCATGCAAAATTCAATAAAAAAATAGATAAATCCTAAGGCTATATTTAGAAATACTATACTCCCTATGCTCCAAAGGAAAAAATAAAAAAAATGAGTGTTTTTTGCACTCTACAACCGTTGTTTTGTGCACCCTAGAGGCTCCATTATCCCCACAAAGAAGATAATATGTATATAAGTCTCTATGAAGGACACTGAAAATTATTGATAATAGATTGAATTCTTCCTATAGCCCACTGATTGGGATAAAATAGGCTTTGAGATCGACTTTTTTTTAATTCGACTGAAATCTGAGTCTTAGGCTATGGATCTGGGATGAAACAACCACAAAGAAGCTCATAACTGGTAGAAAACCACTTAGAAACAAATGAAACTGTGATATATAGAAAATAAAAGAATAATTAAAAACAATAGGTAATTCTCCCTAGTGGAGTTACCAATTTTATTTTTTTGATTTATGCTCAGAACTAAGGGAATATTTTCCCACATATCTCACCTCAAGATCTACCAGACAATAGAAATGATGAGTAATTTTTTTTCCAAGATTTTATAGCAATCTATCCTTTTCCTGGAATCAAAATTCTTGGGATAAAGGCATACCCTAATATCTAGACACGTTGATGAAGATAACATACCTACTCTAGAAGTTGGAAGCCCGTCTCCTAATCAAAGATCCAACTCCAACTAGGTCTCAACACTTTCACAAATGAAAAACCAAACAATGATGATATATTTTCCCTTCCAAGAACACAAAAAATAACATGGTATCATAAACATCATCAATGTAGAGAGGGAAACCAAATTTTCATTCATTTATAACAACAATGCAAAATACAAGTATACCTCCTAGTGTGTAGAATCCTCCTATGATTCCTTGCTCCTTAGCCCCCCTTGACTAACTCATAAAATTGGCTCATTCATGTTGCAAGTGACAACCTAGTCTAGTGGTGTTTCTACACCACAACTAGGTAATTTCACTATGTTCTCATTCCTTCCACCGCTAATAGTGCCTCATTATATAACCTTTTCCTATATTTGGGACGATGTGTCTAGACACATAGGGACAATAGAATCTAGGCTTTATGGCAAGTGAACCAAGCAATTGTGAATCACACACAAGTTTCTTTTGTAATTATGAGATTTTCCCAAATCACTATTAACCTTTTTCCCAAATATGAAATAGGCATTATTTGATAAGTAAGAAATTGTCACAAAATAATTATGTGAAATTCCTCAACTATGTAATTTCATCTTTATAACATCTAACAAATTCTTTATAAAATATATATGATAAAAAACAATGGTGAAAGGAGAGGCATTCTAGGCAGAAATTAAGGTAAGTTGAACTATGGTCTATCTCACAATAGTGGAGTGGAAAATAGCATTATAAAAGCCTTGTTTGTTGAAGATCTAAAGGAATGATGATGGTGTTAGGGTAATGATTGAGGGAATTGAACCAATCTGACTTTTTAACCTCACAAAAATATTTTAAAAGAATGGAGTAAACATGAAAGAGAAAATATGTAAACAAGAGGTGTAGGTGAAGAGAGTAGAGCAACAGAAACCCATAAGAGTTCAAGGCATTGAAACAAGAAAGAGGTCATGTAGCTAGAAAGGGAAACAACTCGTTGAGTCTAGTGTACAATTCATGGTTCATATGTCAATGAACAACACATAATAAAAATGAAGACTAATTGTAAGAGAAATTTGTTGTGTATGGGAATAAGAAATAAAATTGGTTTTTTTCTCTTATTTTGTCTCTCATCAATTACTTCTCAATTTCCTTGTTGTAGGTTCTAGCTCATGCATTTATGTAATGCTAGTATATAGTAGTTGTGTGATTTATCGGTAGAGATAAAGTTTATGTAGTGCTTATGTATCAGAATGCATGTACCATTTGTGTTAGAATCCTTCCATATGGTTTGAATCACATGGGAAACATATTGGGATATGCAATATGACACAGTAAAAGATTTTTTTTTTCATTTTATGCATCATGAAAAATAAAACTTTGGTACTTTGTGATGTGTCAAAAATATAGAAATTTGGAGTAGTTGTGATACATGTCATAATTTACAATGGTACAACATAATTGACCATTCTTATAAATTCACTAACCATTATCAACCATGGCCAAATATTATCAACCATAGCTAAACATGGTGACCCATAGATAAACATGCTCACCCATAGTTAACGAAAATCAACCATACTCAAAAGTTTTGAACCATAGTGATACGTTGCCAACTATGGTCAACAATCGTTAAACATAATAAATCATGGTCAAACTATCATTATTTTGTAATTTTTAAATCTTATACAATAATGTATTTCATACATATAAAACAATGGAAATCACATATCACATAGATATTTTGTTAGGTCCCCATACTACTACTATAACCCCTTATTGTTATTAGTGCAACCGCCTTATTGTATTATTTTTCCCATATAGTCCCCATGTTGTTATTATTCTTACCCATAGAACCCCACCATTGTTATTGTTGTGGCCAGGTACAATATTGTTGTTATGTAGGCTCTAATTGTATTAGGACCCCTTAGACTCCTATATATAGAAACGGGTTCTTGTCATCTGTATCATCCAAGAATTATTCATTTGTGTAATATAAAGGAGTTTTCCCCCTTGAAGAGGCTGATTTTGAAGTCGTTGATCTATATTTTATTTTATTTTGTGAGTTGGTTGCATAACATTTGGTATTAGAGCTTTGGATTCTAGGGTTTCATTGCTTCAAATAGGTCATCATGGAATTTTCACTCTAACTATTTGTCTACGAAATTTCAGAAGTTGAAATTGAAGCCTGTTTGATTTGAAATGTTCATGAACCAGTGGTCCAAATTTCAGATCTTGTCTCGCTATATTTTCATAGATATGATCCAAGGAAGTTAGGCTTTTTGCAGGCTCTTGAATTATATCTCAAAGAGATGACTGGGGGAAAATAGTCATAACTTTCACTCTGAGCATCAAATTCAAATTCCGTAAAAAGGTATAGAAAGAGGATGAACTTTTTTTTGTGTATTATTTCCAGGTATGAAGGTCGAAATAGTGACACGTGGAACTTCGTACAAGTTCTCTCTACTGAAAGAGTCTATAATCCAATCATCGTGGGATATTTGGAATAACTCTTTCTTGAAGAACCCAATCTTAATAATACATGTGGTGTTGGAAAGAGGATGCAGAGGGCTACCATACGACAAAAGTCCAAACCTTAGAGATCCATATTACAAAGATACAATAGATTCAATATCGAGCTCCTATAAAGCGAAAAAAGAAAGAAAATGGAGACACCTAGTAAGAAACTTGAAATATCTACTATGACTCATGAAGAAGAGGAAGAAATGATATAGGACATATCAAAATTATGAGACGAAGTGCAAAAAATTTCACTCTCACAAAAAGTAACAAAAGCAAAGATGGATGGTTTAAATAAATGCGTGGAAGCTAAGATGAATGGCATGGAAGCTAAGATTGATGGCATCAAATATAAGATGGATGGTTTGGAAATAAACATTGAATATTTGAAGAAAGTCATGGAAGGTTTGAAAGGAGGTTTGGTAAAGTTTCTTCAAGAAATGCTTCCTAATGGCGAAAGGGTAGTAGAGAAAACTCATAATGAGAACAAAATAAATGTTAATCATGATTCCATAGAATCTAAGGTTGGATTGAAGATCCACCATGTTTCAATAATTGATACGAGGAAGTTTCATGGAAAGGATCCAGTAACATGGATACTAAATATGGAGCAATATTTTTATCTCCATAATGTTAAAAACACACCAAAGGTACACATTGAAACTTTATCTTTAGAACCCAATTAGTTTGTATGGTTTTGATTGCTTTTCTCTCGTAAACAAATTATCACTTGGTATTTTTTTATGGAGGAAATGATAGAACATTATGAAGATACAAGAAGCAACAACTTATTTATCCAATTGATAAATCTCAATCAAAAGGGTTCAATGGTTGAACACATTAATGAATTCCAAAAATTGAATATAAGGGTAAAATACATTCCAGGGGAGCATATAATTGATTTGTTCATAGGGACTTTGAAGGATAACATCCAACATGAGGTTCACCTTTGGGAACCTGATTCATTGGATAAGGCATTCAAGTTTGCAAGAAAACTTGAGAGAAAAATCATGACTGTTAGAGTCGGTCTGGTCAGCCCTCCGTCAGAGATCAAAGCTCTTTGTGCATTTCAATTTTAGGTGTCCCACTTCATCCACTCAGCTGCATTTCACTAGGGACATGTCATGATCTGATGGAAAAAGTCATGCTACTCATTTTCCCTCATGTCTGGCCTCTGCTGATTCAGGTCTTGGTCCAAAATCAATGGAATTCATGATAGTCAAGGTCTGGTCCTATTTCAGGAAAGAGTCATTTTTTATGGTTTGGGTCTAGAAATTCATCAGTTTGGTCTCTGAAAAACATGTCCAAAAACAAGCCATGCAGGCCAGAGGGAGACCTTATACAGCTATGGTTCAGAAAGCTTCATCATCGCCTGAAGAGACATCGATTCTTCTTCAAAACTCTGTTTTGAAGAAAAGTCAAACAAGGTCAACTATGACAAAATTTTCCAAAAATCGCCAGTTGACATTTTCAGATGCAGTCATGGATTTCAAAACCAGGTGCCCTGTCATATAGTCCCTGCAAGCAAATGCCAAAAATTTCATTATTTGAGCCCAAATTTCGAAGAAAAAGGAAAAACAAAGTGTTTTAAAAGTCAATGAAAAGTGCAAAACTAAAACATTAGAAAGTGGGTTTTTAAAGAGGAAAAAATCAAACCCATCTCTCCCAAGCCTATAAATACATGTTTGGCCCCAAAATCAAAAGCATTATGCTGTTGCAAGCCTGGGAGAGACAGTGCTAAGGTAAAAGAGTGATATTGTGAACGATTGAGTGAGTTGGGAGGCGATTACAGAGAGCACGACGCATACACCAGGTTGCGCGGTGCACACAGAGGGCGCGATGCACTGGCAGCTAACCCGTAGTGTAAAATCACCACAGGCGCGGCGCATATAAGGCGCGCGACACACTGGGTTTGGCGCGCGACGCATAGAACCATGAGGATAAAAAACCTTGTAAACTACTTCAAAATCTCGGTGGAGGCGGGCAAACAAGAGGTAGGCTCAGTTGAAACTTCTTCTTCATCAATTTTTTCTATGCTTTGGGGTTTGTAAGATGTTGAATGATATCCAAAGCATATTGGCCATCCATGAAAATAATTCATCAAAGCAAAAATGATAAACGGGATTACAAATTTGCAATGATGTCACCAAGGTCTACTCCCCTCCCCTTGTCTCCTCACTTCTCATTGTTCCCGCCTCCATTCCCATCATGATTCCTAAGGAAAATGCCCTAAAACCCTCACCCCTTGTTTTTCAAGCAAATTTGGTCGACTTTAACAGTGCACGGCGCACACACATGGTGGCACGGCGCACTCGGGGCATGCGGCGCACTGGGAGCCCGGCCACAGTGCAAATTTGCCACTGGCGCAGTGCATACCCGGCACGCGGCACACTGGGCAATGCGCACGACGCACAGACTTAAAAGCCCAACAATGCATTAAATCGCCCAAAATTTTGTGAATACCTATGAAATTTGAAAGGTAGACCAACCACCTTCACTCTTGGCATTAAACTTGAAAAGAATACCAGGATTTTGATGAATATGAAATCAAATGCAAAAGTTTTGATAAAGCCAACAAAAGGAGACATAAAGAACTCAAACTCCTAGGGTTTCGCTACAGTAACAAGGTTGTCAAAGTGTTCCCCTACCCTACCCCTATCACCATTTTCCCTGCATCATCCTCCCTATGTCATCACCCTAACACCCCTGTAATCCTATTCCTTTCCCCCCTTTATTCCTATGGCTCAAAATTCAAACCCTACCCCATCAAACATATACCCAAAATACTCCTAAATCCCTGATAACTTTCTCCTCTTAAACCCCTATCGATATTTCATCATTCCCCTCCTAATACTCCCTATTTTATTGTCCCCGTGGTGACAGATTTGTAGAGTATCTACCAGTTCAGTGGGTTCAGAGGGTAGCAAAGAAAGTCAGGGTACAAGCAGCAGAAATGGCATCAGAAAATTCATCAGAATATGAGGGGGAGACCCACAGGGACACAGCTTCAGGAGAACAGGCTCCCCAGAGACCTAGGAGTGGCAGACATGTCAGTGATGAACCAAACACCCTCACTGAGTTGCAGGCATGCCCTCTCGCTATGTCTTGTTTCCAGCACTTAGCATGTTTCGAATTTTGTCAGAGGGTGGCAAATGTCAGAATTCATCATGAGTTGGCCTGTCTTTTTGCACTACACCTGCATGGAGGACAGTCTATCTTGGCTGGGGTCAATTTCACATTGACACCCGAAACCATATCAGTGGCAACAGGCATACCAAATGTTGGAGAACAGTGGCACAAGAAGATGAAGGTGGAGAGGGAACTTTATGAGCCTTACATAAAGGCCAGTTGTTTCAGTCAGCTAACGAGAGTTTTCCAATTCATATTTCTGAGAGATAATTATGCTCCACTCATGAGATTGATCATGAAATACTTCAGTTGTGAGGGAAGGTTTTCTCGCCTTTATGCCTATCACATCAGGTTGCTCATGCACTTTACCAGGGTGCGTATGATGAACCTCCCATTTTTCATTTGTGGGAACATAGAGAGGATGAGAAAGTTCATGCAGCACAAGACCCCTCGGCAGTAGCTCAACAGTGTTTATCACTTTGCTCTTATCCAGATTTTGGTGGACCATCAGTTGGGATTGCAGGGCATTGCTTGGGAGGACTTCATCTCCCATGACTTCTTCAGCGCTCCACAGGTAGTAGCAGAGGAAAAGCATGAGATAGGTGGTCCTTCTCATCAGCATGAGCGCCATGAGACCATGGTGGTGCCATTTTCCATCACATATCAGAGAGGCTATCCAAAAGGCACCAGGCCTTTGTTTGCAGCAGCAAAGCGAGTGTTATCTCCACCCGGGGTGGAAGGGGCCTCGCTTCCTACATCAGAAATACAGGTACAGGACAAGGGCAAGAAGCCCAAGCATGAGGAGGGGCCTTCAGGTGTGCCACCAGGTAAACGAGAGACCGGATTCATTCTCCTTCATGATGATGATGATGCAAATACACATCCACAAAATGCACAGCTGAAAGAGATCTTCCAGGAGCAAGAGACAGAGATTCAATCCTTGACACTCAAGTTGGAGATGGCCAAATGGAACATCAGGTATTTGGAGCAGAGGAACAAACAGCTGGAAGACCAGCATGTGATCATGGAGCTGCAGAACATCCGTGAGGATTGCCTAACTGCACAGCAGAGGAGGATTGAATTCACTTCCTTGGAGCAACAGGTTATTGATGATCGTGAGTCTGTTCTCGAGAGATTTAACATGCACCTGGACAACATGTTGAACAAGGCCAACAAAGACAACACACTGTTGCGACACATGGCTCGTCATTACAGGGCACGAAACTTGAGTTTGAGAGCCCGAATAAGGAGTTTGAAAGCAAAATTGAGGAAAGCCACAAGAAGGTCAAAACGGGAAAAAGAGCAAGACAGGATTAGAATATTGGCTAAGGCTTCGTTGGCTCAGCATGGCACTCCATAGAGAGCCCCCAGCCCAAATTTCAAAAAATTTGGGGCAATTTTGTGTTTTTGGAAATTTTTTGGTCAAAAAACAGGGTTTTTCTCCCTGTGCGTCGCACACCCCGCGCGGCGCTAAAATTCTAGCACTCCAATCAAGAAAAGGTTTGCATATTTGGATTCAGCATCAAAAAATACGTCTATTGGTGTCCGGGAAAGAAATTTTGATAAGTTTTGGGTCTCCTAAAGGTTAAAAAACACCCAAAAATGGCCTCTCTGCCACGTTTTGGAGACAGAGAAAGCAGTCTTGGGAGAATGAAGATTTGAAATGGAAACTGAGCACCGAGTTGAGAAATTACAGTGGGGTTAGAATGTAAACAGGCTAAGGTTTCCAACAAGCCCACTTGGGCACATTTTGGACACCTACAAGTGCCCCAAAACAGGCCCCAAAGTAGCACGATGCACAAAGAAAAGCGCGCGACGCACAGAGGAAATTTTGCCCAGTTTGCTCCCGTTTCGCGAAATTTCGGGTCTCGACTTCTCCAAGTGGGCCCGGTCATCCACTCTTTGGTTTTTTGGCACCAAATGCAGCTTTTAAAGAGTTTTCTCTCCAGGTGAGCATCTATCGAAGTGGCGAAGAATGCAAAGGGTCACCACAGCCAAATGTCACGCTTGAGAGCGCTACACCTGTAGTTGATGGTTGGCTCTCCATCTCCATTTCGAAATGATTTGAGTAACTTCCCAACCCCTGGGCTTTCCATCTCTTCTCCACATATTCTATATATTGTATACATTTTATTTGCAGAGGGTTGGGTGGCTTGTAACTTCTGAGAGACTGTGGGAAAGAAACTCTGTTTCTGCACTGTGTATTTTTGACAGAGAGTTTAATGAAAGGCATCGGCTCTATTTCATGAGATTCTTGTGGTTGTGAGTGTAGCAAATGTGTTCTTATGTTCCATATTTATCTTGTTATGTTTCATAATTCATTTCATGTTTCATTTCAGTGAAATTTTCTAAGTGAGATTAGGTAGAATTCAATTTATATTGCTCTGCCCGTGGGAAAATTTCATATGCAGTGTTATTATTTTGTTGAAAAGGATTCATGCGACCATGCCATTTTCACCATCTTCAGCAATCTTTCCATTCTGCGTCACCTTAAGTTAAAGTTGCTGTGCTTCCCACCTACCCTGCCTCACGGAATAATCTGTGCCTTCATTTTCAATTCTCTGTTCTTTGCTAAGCACCAGTCCCATATGCATCTCAGAAGTTCAGTCACTTAGAAAATCTTTTTCCAAAATCCTTTTTTCACTTACTAGCCTAAGGTAAATATCGCATTGCAAGTCATCTCAGACCATTTTTCTTATCCATTCGTTGAGTGTGACTCGGAGAGAGCCCTCTCTTGCTCTCGTAGGGCTAGCTACGAGACTGAGCATGGTTTGTGTTTACCCTGATTTTTGCCTTCCTTCAACCTAAGGGAGATTTAGGCGATAACAATGACAACAAGGAAGCCTACCACTCACAACTATCAAGATGGAAGTGTTTCTTCCCCTAGCCTTCCATAACCTACAAGGTTGAAACCACAATGGTTGAAAGAAAAAAGAGAAAAAGCGATCTGTTACAGTTGTGATAGAGAATACACTAAAGGTCATAAGTGTGTTGAGTAGAAATTATTTTACATAGAATGTGAAGAGGATGAAGAAAAGGAACAAGAAACATCAAAAGAAGAGGATATACACCAGGAACAAACCCTAGAGAAAGAAGAAATAAATCTGACCATATCTTGTAATGCATTGGTAAGAATTACCACTCGTCAAACTCTCAAGATAGAAGGACATATCGAGAAGAAAAACATAATAATGTTTATTGATTCGTGTAGTACCCATAGTTTTATTCATTGTAAGGTAGCCAAGGAATTGAATTGCTTCATATATCTAGCACCAGAATGTCAAGTGACGGTTGCAAATGGAGGAACCATAAATTTCTTTAGAAAGTTCCATAATATCAAGCTATCCATGGGGGAATATGTAATGAATAGTTCAATAATTTCCATTCCAATGGGTGGTGTTGATGTTGTACTAGGAGTCCAATGGCTACAATACTTGGGTATGATACCTTTTAATTTTCAAGAAATTTTCTTGAAATTTTTTTTGGGAAGGAAAAGAAATTGAATTAAGGGGTATCATAGGGAAACTAGGAAATATAATCATCTCTAAAAGAAAGACAAATCTTATAAGGAAATATGAACGGGCCGTAATTGTACAATTATGTTCACTAGAGGTTCTCGCATCAAAATCATCTATTTCTCAAGATCTCCAAAAAGTTTTGGACAATCATTCCAAGCTATTTGAGACTCCCAAAGGCCTCCCACCTTTTCGTGATCATGATCATGCTATTGATTTGATTCCAGGAAGTGTTCCCCCAAACATTAGGCCTTACAAATATCCATATGCCCAAAAGAGTGAAATTGAACGTATGGTTGGAAATTTACTCTCAAGAAATGATGAGGGTGCAGAGGAAGTTTTTTTGTTCCATTTTTTTTATCCAACCATCTTCGATAAACAAAGCAAGGGGTGAATGGAAGAATGACGAAGTAGTGTGGGCACTCATTCAAAAATTTTAGCAAGATCCCAGTACATCTAATACATTTAGCTGGAAAATTGGTTTGTTATGGTACAAAGATAGCTTATACCTCTATAATAATTCCCAACTCAAAAAAAAGGTTCTTATGGAATTGCACACATCTCCCTTAGGAGGTCACTCGAGATTTTTAAGAACTTACCACAGGGTTAAGAAATAATTTTTTTTGGGATGGCCTTAAATTTGATATTCAAAAGTTTGTGGTAGAATGTTTGGTTATCCAACAAAATAGAGTTGAGACAATTAAGACCCCAAGTCTGTTACAACCTTTATCCATTCCAAGTCAACATTGGGAGGAGGTTTCCATGGATTCTAGCATAGGTTTACCCAAGTCCGAAGGAAAGAGTGTCATCATGGGGGTAGTTGATAGGCTTACGAAGTATGCAAACTTTTGTGCATTATCTCATCCATTTAAATCCAATATAGTTACTACTGCATTCATTGAAAAAATTCAAAAGATACATGGAAAACCAAAGGTTATTGTAAGCCACAGAGATCCCATTTTCACTAGAAAGTTTTGGACAAAATTATTTTCTTTTATGGGTACTCAGTCAGCTCATAGCTCATCTTATCATCCTCAATCTGATGGAAAAACTGAGATAGTGAACAAATGTTTGGAAGGATATATTCATTGCTTTGTATCTAATAAACAAACACAATGGATCAAGTGGCTACCTCTAGAGGAATGGTGGTATAACACTTCCTTCCATGCTACAACAAAAATTACCCCATTTATGGCACTTTATGGATATCGTCCACCATCAATCACATCATGTTTAAAATAAAATTCTAAGGTTCAGGCAATGGAATTTCACATCAAGCATCAACAACAAGTTCTCAAACTCTTAAAGGATAACCTCACTTTGACATAGAATAGAATGAAACAACATGGAGATCAATATAGCAGTGAAAGAAGTTGTGATGTAGGTGACTGGGTATTTCTAGGAATACAAGCATACAAACAAATGTCCCTCAAGCAAGCTAAGAAGGATAATAAATTATCACCAAAGTATTATGGTCCATAGAAGGTGTTACAAAAGTTTGGTACTATAGCATACACATTGGATCTTCTTGCATGTTCCTGACCGCACCCTCTTTTCCATGTTTCATGCTAAAAGAAGGTTATAGGTGAGAAGATCCCAGTTGAAACAATATTGCTAGAACTTGATGAGGAAGGAAAAATAAAATTGGAACCTGAAGCAGTCACAGAAATAAGAAATCCACAGCTATGAAAGCGATCAATTTCATAGTATCTCATCAAGTGGAAAAACTTACCTGCTGAAGGTTCCAGATGGGAGGATGAGAAATTTATACAGAAGCATCCAGAACTACTCAAGCATTTAGGACAACACTTTTTGAAGGAGAGGGGCATGTTAGGTCCCTATACTACTAGTGTAACCCGTTATTGTTATTGACGCAACCCCCTTATTGTATTATTTTTCCCATATAGTCCCCATGTTTTTATTATTGTGCCCCATAGAAGCCCACTATTTTTATTGTTGCACCCCTACAATATTATTGTTATGTAGGCTGTGATTGTATTGGGACCCTTTAGTCTCCTATATATACAAAGGAGGCATTGTCATTTGTATCAACCAAGAATTGTTCATTTGTGTAATGTAAAGGAGGTTACCCCCTCGAAGAGGCTGATTTTGAAGCCATTGATCTATATTTTATTTTATTTTTTGACTTGGTTTCATAATGTATTTTCCCTCGTAACTCAAATTGGGAAAACTAATATATTGCTTAGAGGCACATCTCTAATTTTTATCATCAATTAACTAAATTTAATGCAATATAACATATATGAGCATGGAATACAAAGCCACAAATCCATTAACCTAGATTAGACTATAAAATTAATTCCTTAATCACAATTAGAAAACCATTAGATGAAACACCATGTGTAAAACAACTACCATATGAGAAAACAATGTGCCAAAAGACATTGAAAACATATGCAAAAACTGATATTTTATCTTTCTATGGATATGCCCCTTTTCAATTCCCTGATGTCAAGGGGGCTACTACACCCCATAACCACCCCGCTACATATAATGTATATAATTCATGTGTGGGATAGTCGTACAAAGAATATAACACATACCTAGCATATATATCCTCAAACATGTTGAATCATGGTCAAACATTTAAGACATAATAAACCATTCTGAAATATACTCAACCATGCATAAACATGGTATAACATTATAGTGAAGCCATTAACAAAAAATAATGATATAGATGAGAAATACAGATTTATTTCTAGATGGAAATATATTAAAATATGAACACTACAATTCTAGATATATTGCAACAAATTATTTATTAGAGATGTGATAAATTTGTCCTCTTTATGATACATTGAGTTACACCAAACATTTTTTTCATTGGATATATGTTGTACTAAAATATATAACATAGAAACACAAATGATGCTAAATATTTTGTTAACTAAGATACCAATTAAATTCAAGTGTGCATTTATCATTTTTTCCTTGATACAACACTATTTCAACAACATCACTATTGTCACATTTCCTTGATGTTATTTTTCTAACACTATTGCTGCAACACCAAAATGTATATATGTTGTCTTGAACCTTATGTTGTCTCTATTAAGCATTTCTACTAAATTACTGAGCATAATTTTAGTGATTCCATGTGTCTCTAGGGGATCATGGTGAATTGATTGACTTCTTATGTGGAGAAGTAATGGTAAATTATGAAATTGTTAGGTCCATATAATAGTAGTGTATCCCCCACTATTGTTATTGTTGTGCCCATGTAACCGCCATATTGTTATTGATGTGCCCCATAGAAGTCCACTATTGTTATTTTTCTGCCCTTACAATATTATTTTTATGTAGGCTCTGATTATATTGTGACCTCTCAGACTCATATATATAAAAAGGAGGTCTTATCATTTGTATCATCCAATAATTTTTCATTTATGTAACATAAAGGATGTTTCCCCCCTTGAACAGGGTAATTTTTAAGTTGTTGATCTATATTTCTTGTGAGCTGGTTGCATAACATTTAGTATCAAAGCTTTGGATTCTAGGATTTTACTACTTCAAATAGGTCATTGTCGAATTTTCACTATAAATTTTTTAATACGAAGTTTCACAAGCTAAAAGTGCAACCACATGGAGCCGAACTCTTTATAAACCTTTTTTCAAAATTTTAGTTGTTGGTTCGTTATAGTTTTTGAGATATGGTTCAAGGAAGTTACGACTTTCCATGATACAAAATTCAATCTCAAACACCTGACCGGGGGAAAATCATCATAAATTTATGTTCGAGCATTAGATTCGAAGTTCATAAAAAGTGACGGAAAGAGAATGGATTGTAATGTCTTGTGTATCCATTTTGTGGCTTATTTCAAAAACAGTGACATGTGGAATTACATACAAGTTCTCTCTACTAAACCGGTCCCTAATCAGGTCATTGAGAGAGATTTGACATGATATTACCTCGAATAATCCAATTTTGGTCTGACTTGTGGCATTGGAAAGAAGACTCAGAGGGCTACAATAAGAAGGAATTTCGGACTTTGGATATTTAAAATTATAGAGTTACAGTTGTTTAAACATTGAGCTCCTAAAACCAAGAAAAAGGTGTGTATTTCTTTTGTAAAAGCTGCATAACTTTTGTTTGAAAAAATAGTTGGAAGTAATTAAAGGGGAATAGTTAAGAATACATATCGTTATTTGATTCCAAAATTGCTTGAAACAAAAAAGTGGATACACGTAGTAAGAAACTAGAAATCTCTTCTATGACGCATGAAGAAGAGGAAGAAATGCATCATGATATATCAAATTTACAAAACCAAGTGTAACAAATTTCACTCTCACAAAAAATAAAAATAAAAATGAATTGGAAGCCTTGATAAATTTTAATATAGATGGTATAAAAATGGATATGGAAGTTTTGAATGAGTTTTTAAAATTAGACATGGAGGTAATGATGAATGTCAAGATATAGGGGTTGAAGGAAGGTTTGGCAAGGTTTCTAGAAGAAAGGCTTCCGAGGGATAACAAGGTAATCCATGAAAATCATGATGAGGACAAAAGGAATATGAACTATGATTTTAGAGACTCCAATTTTGGGTTTAAGAACTAGCAAATTTAGAAGATAGATATGACGAATTTTGATGGCAAGGATTCAATAACTTGGATACTACAGATGGAGCAATATTTTGGTTGACACGATGTGCAACCCTCACAAAAGGTATGCATTGCATATTTATATTTAGAAGCCAATCATATTGTATGGTATATATGGATATTTTATCGTAAACCACTTGTCATGTGGTCAATTTTTATGGAGGAAATGATAGCACATTATGAAGATACAAAGAGGAACACCTTATTTAGCCAATTAATAAATCTTAAACAAAAGTGTTCAATGGTGGAGCACATTGAAGACTTCCAAAAATTGAATATTAGGGTAACCGTTATTCCAGAGGAGAATAGGATTGATGTCTTCATAGGGAATTTAAAACATAACATCCAACATGAGGTTCACCATTAGGAACCTGATTCATTGGAGAAAGCAATTAGGGTGGAAAGAAAAGTTGAAAGGAAAATTATGGAAACAAGGAAGTCTACCACTCACAACTATAAAGATGGAAGTGTTGCTACTCCTATTATTCTAGAACCTACAAGTTTAACCCCACAACAATTGGAGGAAAGAAGAGAAAAAGGGCTTTGTTACAGTTCTGATAAAAAATAAACTAAAGTTCATAAGTGTGTCGAGAAGAAATTATTCTACATAGATTTTGACGAGGATGAAGAAAAGTAACAAGAAACATCAAAAGAGGAGGATATACAGCAGGAACCAATCCCAAATAAAGAAGAAATGAAACTAACCATATCTTGTAATGCATTGGCAGGAATACCACTCCTCAAACTCTCAATGTAGAAGGATATATCAAGAAGAAAAAGGTAATAGTGTTGATTGATTCAGGTAGTAACCATAATTTTGTTCATTGTAAGATAGCCAGGGAATTGAATTGCTTCCTACATCCAGCGACAGAGTGTTGAGTGATGGTTGTAAATGGATTAGCTATAAATTTCTCTGGAAAATGCCATAATATCAAGCTAACCATGGGGGAATATTTATTGAATAATCCAGTGCTTTCCATTCCAATGGGTGGTGTTGATGTTGTACTAGGAATCCAATGATTACAATCTTTGGGGAGGATAGCTTTCAATTTTCAAGAAATTTTCTTGAATTTTTTTGGGGAGGGAAATCAAGTTAAACTAAGGGGTATCACATAGAAACCAGGAAATATAATCAGATCTAATGACATGACAAAGATTGCGAAGAAAGAATAACAAGGTGTAGTTGCACAAGTATGCTCACTAGGGGCTCAAAAAACAAAATCATTTATTTCTCTAGATCTCTAAAAAGTCTTGGACAATCATTCCAAGGTGTTTGAGACTCCCAAAGGCTTCCCAACTATTCATGATCATGATCATGAGATTCACTTGATTCCATGAAGTGTTCCTCCAAAGAGCATGCCTTATAGGTATCCTTATGCCCAAAAGAGTGAAATTGAATGTATGGTTCCAGAAATGCTAGAGGCCGGTATAATTCAACCTAGTCAAAGTCCTTTCTCTTCTCCAGTAGTATTGGAGCAAGGATGGATCATGGAATATGTGTCCAGATGGAGATCAAAAAGATCACTATTAAATATAAGTTTCACGTTCTTCTCATAAATGAATTTTTGGATGAATTACATACAGCAATTTACTTCAAGAAGTTGGATCTTTGTTCACGATATCATCAAATTAGAATGAATATTGAAGAAATTATGAAAACAACATTCAAAATTCATGAGGGTCATTATGAATTTTTGGTCATGCCTTTTGGCCTTACTAATGCACCTTCCACGTTTCAAGGTTTGATGAATTCCATTTTCAAACCCTTCCTTAGAAAATTTGTGTTTGTACTTTTCGATGATATACTAATATCGAAAAATTCTTGGAAGGATCATGTTCAACATGTTGACAGGGTGCTCAAACTATTGGCGAAGAAACAATTATATGCAAAACCCTCCAAATGTGTCTTTATAGTACAAAAGGTTGAATATTTGGGCCATATTGTATCTCATGACGATGTTAAGGTAAACCCTAACAAAATTAAAGACATTAAGTAATGGAAAATCCCCACAACCATAAAGAATCTTTAAGGATTTCTCAGGTTAACAGGGTATTATCATAAGTTTCTTAAGAATTATGGGAGAATAGTGGCAACTCTAACATCATTACTGAATAAAGATGATTTTTCTTGGACTCGAGAAGACATGAAGGCCTTTGAACATGTTAAAGAGATAATGTGCCAAGCACTAATCTTAGCTACGCCAGAGTTCACAATTTTTTATTTATTTTGGAATGTGATGCTTCAAGAGATGGAATTAGTGTTGTTTTAATGCAAGAAGGAAGAGCCATTGATTTTAAAAGTCGTCCAGTCAAAGGAAAGTATTTACATAGGCCTATTCATGAGAAGGAAATGTTGACAATACTACATGCACTAAAGCAATGGTGAGCTTAGCTAATGGGAAGAAACTTCAAGGTAAAAACAAATCATCATAGTCTTAAATACTTTTTGGAACAAATATTATCTTCAGAAGATAAACAAAAATGGGTGACAAAGATGTTGCGTTATGGCTTTGAAATCAT
Source organism: Pinus tabuliformis (assembly GCA_031772625.1). NCBI lineage: Eukaryota > Viridiplantae > Streptophyta > Pinopsida > Pinales > Pinaceae > Pinus > Pinus tabuliformis. The sequence goes on from CM062820.1 coordinate 1,551,922,414, forward strand.
CTACAAAAATAGGACGCAAAAATTTGTTGCAGATGCACTCTCAAGAAAGGTTGAGGATGTGGAAGCATTGCTTTGTTCCATTTCTACTATCCAACCTATGTTGATAACCAAAGAAAGGGATGAATGGAAGAATGATAAAGAGGTGTGATCACTCATTCAAAAGTTGCAACAAGATCCCAGTACATCTAATACATTTAGCTATAAAACTGATTCATTACGGTACATGGATCACTTATATCTTTGTAAAAAAATCCCAACTCAAACAAAAAATTCTTTTGGAATTGCACACCTCTCCCTTAGGAGGGAAATCATGATTTTTAAAAACTTACCATGTAGGGTCAAGAAAAAAAAATGGATGGCCTTAAATCTGATATTAAGAAGTTTGTGGAAGAATGTTTGGTTTGCCAACAAAATAAAGTTAAAAGAATTAATACCCGAGGCTTGTTACAACCTTCAGTCATTCCAAGTCAGCATTGCGAGGAGGTATCCATGGATTTTATCACAAGTTTACCCAAGTGTGAAGGAAAGAGTGTCATTATGATGGTAGTAGACAGACTTATCAAATATGCACACTTTTTTGCATTATCTCATCCTTCTAAATCCAATACAGTTGCTACTGCATTTATGGAAACAATTCAAAAGTTTCATGGAAATCCAAAGATTATAGTAAGTGACAGGGACCCCATTTTCAATGGAAATTTCTGGATGAAACTGTTTTCTTGTCTTGGTCCTCAATTAGCTCATAACTAATCTTATCATCCTCAATCTGATGGGCAATCTGAGATAGTGCAGAAATGTTTGGAAGGATATCTTCGTTTCTTTGTATCTGATAAAAAAACACAATGGGTGAAGTGGTTATCTCTAGCTGAATGGTGGTATAACACTTCCTTCCATACTGCATCAAAAATGACCCTATTTATGGAACTTTATGGATATCATCCACCATCAATCATACAATATTTAAGAGAAACTTCTAAGGTTCAAGCAGTGGAAAATCACATCGAGCATCAACAACAAGTTCTCCAACACTTTGATAAACTCACTCTAGCGTAGAATCGAATGAAACAATAGGTCAGTCAACATCACAGTGAAAGAAGCTTTGATGTAGGTTACTAGTCATTTTTACGACACCAAACAAAAAAAGTCTCTCAAGCAATCTAAGGGGGATAATAAATTATCACCCAAGTACCATGGTCCTTACAAGGTGTTACAAAAGATTGGTACTATGGAATACAAATTGGAGCTGCCTACATCTTCTCGAATACACCCAATTTTCCATGTTTCAAGCTTAAAGAAGATTATAAGTGACAATATTCCAGTTGAAACAGTGTTTCCAAAACTTGACAAAGAAGGAGAGCCTGAAGTAGTCCCGAAAATAAGAACTTGATCACTACAGAATCGATCAATTTCAGAGTATCTCATTAATTGGAGGAACTTACCCACTGAATATTCCACATGGGAGGATGATAATTTTATAGAGAAGCATCCAGAACTACTCAAAAGTTGAGTACAACACTTTTTTGAAGGAGAGGGGCATGTTAGGTCCCTATAATACTAGTGTATCCCCTTATTGTTATTGTGTCCATGTAACCCCCATATTGTTCTTGTTGTGCCCCATAGAAGCCCACTATTTTTATTATTGTTCCCTTAAATTATTAATTTTATGTAGGCTCTGATTATATTGTGACCCCTTAGACTCCTATATATACAAAGGAGGTCTTGTCACTTGTATCATCCAAGAATTGTTCATTTATGTATTTTAAAGAAGGTTCCCCCTTGAAGAGGATAGTTTTTAGGTCGTTGATCTATCTTTTCTATGGGCTGGTTGCATAATACAAACTTCATAAAGAAGTAATTATTAGATAGGAAACTAAATTAAGAATTGATGATTGGCCACCGAATTGAACCACATTGAATATTCAACATATGAAGGAATGATGATAGGGTTAGGGAAACAAATGAGGAAATTGAACAAGTATCAAGGCCTAGTCTCCAAACCATCCTATAAGAGTGTGGAACATATAGGAAAGATAACAGATATAAATGAAAGGAGATGGAGAAGAGAGCTAGGAAATTGAAACTTAAAGGAGCTTAAGGTAGTCAATTAAAAAGGAGTTCATGTAGCTAGGTAAGTAGATAGCTAGTTGATTATGGTGTGAAATATTTGGCTTGCAATTCAAGATACAATGCAAAATTGAATTGTACACTAATTGTAAAAGAAATGTTTTATGTATGGGAATAAGAATGAAAAATTTCTATAACCTATTATTCCTTTTCCTATGAATTATTTCTCAATTACCTCATTGTAGATGTTATTTTTCAAATTTCTATAATGCTTCTATATAGCAGCACTGTGCTTTGTTGGTAGAGACTGAGTTTGTTTGTTGGTTTTATATAGGACTATATGTACCCTCTACATCAAAAATCATTCAATATGGTTGGAATCACATGTGAAAAATACTAAGATATAGATTATGTCAAAACGAAAGAATTATTTTTCCCTTTGGTGTATCACATAGAGAAAAATAATGATAAATTTTGATGTGTCACAAAGATATAAAGTTTGAGCATATGCAATATGTGCTATGGTTAAGAATGATCCAACTTAATCAACCATTCTTAGAAATTTATTAACCATTTTCAACCATGGTCAAATAATCATTACGTTGTATGTTATAAACCTTATACAATAATAAAATTCATAGACATATTCTTAATAACAAAAAAAATACAATGGAAGTCACATATTATCTATAGATTTATCCTATAACATCAAACTAGGAAAATCAATGAACTGTTTAGTACCACAACTCTATTTTATTTAATCATTCAATTCAATTATTGATTGTACAATATATATGTTCCCCTTGAATAAAAATTCTCTAATAAAATAACCTATACTAGTTTACAACAGGAATTCCTTAATCAAAATTCGAAAACCATGCGTTGAAACACCATATGCCACGAAACCCCCAAAGGACAAAATTGAGTGCCAAAACCCCCAAAAACGGATGCCAAACTCCCAATTTTTAATTTTTTTGGGGCTCTTGCCCCTTTCCAAACCCTAAATACGAGGGGCTTTCACCCGCTCATGACCTTCTTGCTATGCATGATGCATACAAATCATGCCTCAGGATAATCGTTGAAATAATATAACATATACCTAATATATGCATCCTCAAACATGTTGAATCATGGTCATACCTTTCTAACATAATAAACCATAGTTATATATAGTCAACCATAGTTAACCATGCTTAAACATACTTTGACATTATAGTGAAACCATAAAGTAATGCTATAGATGAAAAATCAAGCTTTATGTGGAGATGACAAAGTATTGAATATAAAAAATATTGTAAATGTGGATATATTGCATTTCAATAAAACATTCTTTAACACATAATATTTATTTTCTTTTTTATGATACATCAAATTGCTCCAAACATTGTTTTAAATGGATACATATTAAACTAAAATCTATAACAAAGTAATACACATCAGGTTAAATATTATCTTAGCTAAGATACCAATGAAATTAAAGCATTCGTAAATCATTGTTATGTCATTGCACCACCTCTAATATGACTTTGTCTTACTATTATGTTGTTGCAACACCTTTACTGTGACATTGCCTCGATATTACATTACGGAATAAATCTTGCTACAATATCTCTTTTGAAACATCTTTGCTAACACATCACAATGTGGTTATGTTGATGCGAACATGATGTTATTTCTATGTTGGATTCCTACTAAATAACCATGGAACATGACTTGGAGTGATTGACTAGTTGCGAAATTGGATAAAGAAATAATTATTAGAAAGGAAACTAAATAAAGAAATGATGATTGGACATGGATCCAAATCACCATGATTGCTCAACATTCAAAGGAATGATGATGCGATTGTGGAAACAACCAAGGAAACTAATCCACTACAATAATTCATCCTCCCACTCATCATTTAATAGATTTGAGTGGAAACTAAAGGAAAGAGTTGTAAACAAGAGGAGAGAGGAGGATGAGAAGAGAGTAGAGTAGTAGAAACCCATGAGAGTCAGAGGGGATAAAATAGGAAAGAACTTACGTAGCTAGAAAAGGAAATAGTTGGTTGAGTGTAGTGTGGAACTGATGGTGCATGTGTTGAGGCATAGTGTCAATATAATTGTATAATACTTGTAGGAGCAACTTGCTATGTATAGGAATAATAATAAAATTTTCTATAATCTCTTGTTTTGTCACTTGTGAATTATTTCTCAATTTCATCATTGCAGGTGTTAGTCTTAAATTTTTTTTGATGCTGGTACACAGTAGCTTGGCACTATATGGGTAGAGAACATGTCGTGTAGTGGTTGTGTACATGATTGTATCTACCTTTTACATTAGAATACTTAATGATTTTTGGAATCTCATGTCACAACAAAAGTTTTTTTTTACATTTTATGTATTTCATAGAACAAAACTTTAGTATAGTGTGATGTGTCAGAAACATAGAGAATTTTAGGAGATGCAACATATTCCATAATTAACAATAGTCCAACATAATAAACCATTCTTAGAGATTCATTAACCATTGTCAACCATGGATAATATCTACAATAAACCATTCTTAGAGATTTGTTAACCATTGTCAACCATGGATAAAGATATTTGGGCATAACTAATCACGGGGATCCAAAGGTAAACATGGTTATCCATATTCAAGCACAATCAACTCTCATCAAACATTATCGTGAGTCATTCATCGCCAACTATGATTAAAAATGGTCACACTTATTCAACCATTGTGAGATTATACATAGATTTTCAATAAACAGAAAAATAAAACAATAGTAATGACATATTACATAGATTCACCCTAGAGACCTAAATTAGGAAAACTAACAAACCATTTAGAGACCCATTTCTAAATATTTATAATCAATCAACTATGTTATTTACATTAGAATATATATCACTCTGTGACATCCAAAACATTTAATCTATAATCTCAATTATATTATAATATTAATTCCTTAATCGAAACTAATAAACTATGGACTAAAACAACACACCAAAAACTATCAAAAATAAATGCCAAAATCACGAACCGCAATCACCCACTCTTTTGCCACCCATCACCTCTTGTTGCACATAAATCACAAAGAGGATAGTCATATAAAGAGTATAGTAATCGTTAAACATGTTGAATTATGGTGAGAGATTTTAAACCTAATAAACTATGCTAAAAAATTCAACCAGAATTAACTATATTTAAACATTATTTACTATTATAATAAAAACATAAAATAAAAACAAATAATAGTAAAAATGAAAAATAAAACATCATTTAGAAATAACAAAAAAATATTTAAATATAAGAAAGACCATAGTTATAGATATATAATATTGCAAAAAACCTTCCTTTTCCACATTAATTTTGAACTTTTTAAGATATTAAATTACACACTACATTATTTTACTTAGATCCATATTACACTCTGTAATACGCACATGGCCACATATTTCCTTAATTAGGATGCCATTAAAATTAAAATGGCATGGCTTTCAAATAGATCCATATTACACTCAAAACTCCAACAGAGTTATACACACATGACCAAATATTACCTTAATTATGATTCCAATGAAATTAAGATGTGCATAAATCTTGTAACTACATGGCTTTCGCACTTTGAAAGGAGCAATTGCTACTTACCTAATAACTTCATAATTTTCCCACTTTGAGAAAGGAGTTATTGCTGATTACATTGTTACAAATGGTTAGAAAGTATAACATAAGTTTGACTATTGATTTAAATTTTCAACCCCTGAAGACAGGTCATATGGCTGCGGCCCCCCTTTCGAAGTGGTCCAGTATTATATCTTCCATGGTAACCTACATTCCCTTTTCACCATGCGAGGCATTGGGATTAGGTCCTCGTAATTTGCCAGTACGTTACTAGGACAACGTTGAGACACTGGTAAAAACATTAATAATCAACAGCGAGGCTGCTTTGGATTAATTAATGCGTGGCTCTCTGAGAAACTACCAACCTTAATGACAATATTTTATGTCAAATACATTTATCCTGTGCATTATAGACTTTCATTTATCATCGGTTTATTATATTACAACATTAGCAGAGGAGCCACAACAGACAGTGCAGTTGTGTGTTTTGGAACGACGCTACTAGTTTTTTGTTTTTTCTCGTTTGAAATGACACTACCAGTATTTTACCGCTTGGAATATAATGAAGGTAGGAGACTGAAGCGTGGAGAGCGGGATCCGATGTTTTTATTTTGTTATTTTATGTTTGACAACTTTTATTATTCTGCATGGGGAGAAATATTGAGTTGTTTAACTATGATTATAACGTCTGTATTCTGAACTGCAAGAATCTCTGCCATGTTTCGTAGCTTCCTCTACGTCGCACGCATCTTGTTTTATTGCATTGGTGTTTCTGTTTATATATTGAGATTATTGATCCTCGTCCTTTTTTCAAACAAGTGAGATCTGTGTGAAAGATTTCTTGTTAGTATAAAATCAGCGTGTAGAGATGTAGAATATAAAATATGTTATTTGACAATGACTTGATGGTTGACTTAGCTTTAAAAAAAAAAAATGGATACTATACCATTTACCATATCAAATTGTATTTCATCTTATTCATGTGGGGAATCTATTAAGTGCTCTTGTTTATGTGATTAGTTAGAAAACGATTGCATATAATGGTTAGAAGGTCATAGTATACAAAGAATTTGAGTTGGTAAAGGTAAGGAGTATACATGAAAATGTTAACATAGGTTATAATAATATGAAAATGAAAATTTAGATAATACAATTTAGAATTAATTTTTTAATACAATAATAACTATCATGTCCAATCTATGTTATATATTTAAATTTTTTAAAATAAAAATTTAATGATTATTTTTGAAGGTTTAAAGTAATGACATTGTAAACATTATTGTTATAATGATTATATTAGGATAATAATTAAAATTAAAATTAATATAATAATATTATTAAGAAATATTTATACATTATTATTATGAAGACAATTGATCATTTTTATTAGAATATTTGTAGTCTTTATTGTGTTGAGAGAATCAAATTTCTGAAATTAGAAACTTTTTTTGTATTTTACATTAAAAAAAATTTATACTTTAAAAAATTTAATCCCTCTAAATATATAATAAATCTAAAATTAATATAAATTTAGGCTAACAAAAATATGTTCTTACTATGCGTATTTTTGGTCCGTGCCAATAGCAATTCTCTTCTGGTGTGATCATACTTTTATATGTTTTTCACTATGTTTTATGGCTATCTTTAGGCTTACTTTGTTCCATGTTTATATCTTAAGATTTGTTCCACTTGTTTTAGTAATAGTATAAAATGTAAATACTTTAGGCTTACTTTGTTCTATGTTTATATTTTAAGATTGGTTCCACTTATGTAATTTTGTTTTAGTAATAGTATAAAATGTTTATTTACATAATAATATTGATTTTTTATTTTATTAATTATTAATTATATTAAAGTCTTTTAAGATTTAAAATTGTAATCATATTAATTTAGATTTATTTTAACTATATATTTATTAAGCGTTCAGAGGGATCAAATCTTTTGACGTGCAAATCTCTTTGCTTAGTGTGAGGTAACATAAAATATGTCGCAAATTTAATTCTTCGTCTGGTTTTATATATGTTAAATATGTCTTAGATTAATTTGGTCATTTTAATTTTAAATTTTCCCAATTATCTTAGTTTGTTGAGATCAAATCTTTTGAGGTGCAGGTCACATAAAATATGTGGCACATCTAATCCTTCATATGGTTTTAAATATGTTAAATATGTCTAAATTAATTTGGTCATTTTAATTTTAAATTTTCTCAATTATCTTAGTTTGTTGAGATGATACAAACTCTTAATAACTTAATGATGAATATTGATGAAATACAAATTTTGATTACAAAGCCACAATGTAATAGTGTTGTATGATAGAAGATGTAAATAATAAGAATGTATTCAATTACAAATAATATTCATTGGGACCAATCTCAAACTCTTTTCTTCTACTATTCTTATTATCACACAGGTAGTTTTTGCATGTTTTCGTATCGATCATATGAAAAGGGATGTTCAAATCATAAACCATTCGAATTTTTAACTCGCACTATTGTACTAAATGTTATGCCTTGTTTCTCTTGCTTTCCAATCTTAATAGTATGTTTCTCCAAAGTTAATGATGGTGACTTATGGAGCCTTATACCTAGAGTAACTTTGAATGGTACTTGTTTTCTACTACCTCATTTGAATGTAAAGTGACTAACACTATTGAATGATGAAAATGTAAATAATATGACTGCATCTAAATGCAAACATTTTGATTAAGGGAACATTTTATTTAATAGTTTACATATATGATTGATATAAAAACATGGTAGGTTAGATCAATCTTAAGTGAACATTTTATTTAAGATGAAAATTCAAGTATTTGATTTATGGTTGAATTATCTTAACATAGAAATTAATGCAGGCCATCAATAATTTTTTTTTCTTACATTGAAATTAATGTACACCATACACATAGATACACCAAATTAGAAATCCACATTTACACTGAAATCAATGCATAAGATTAGAAATCAAAATCTACACTAAAACCAATTCATCTAATGCAAACAATTAAATATGATTAAAAATGAGCATCTACGCTAAAATCAATGTGTCTAGTGCTAGCAATCAAATATAATTAGAAATCAACATCTACACTAAAATCAATGTATTTAGTTCAAGCAATCAAATAGGATTACAAATCAACATCTACATTGAAACCAATGCATACAATACAAGCAATCAAAAAGGATTAGAAATTAACATCTTCAATGAAATCAATGAATCTAATGCAAGTAATCAAATAGGATTAGAAATTAACATCTTCATGGAAATCAATGCATCTAATGCAAGAAATCAAATAGGATTAGAAATCAAAAGCGACACTAAAATCAATGCATCTTGTGCATGAATAAAATATAATTAGAAATCAACATCTACACTAAAATCAATGAATCTATTGAAAGCAATCAAATAAGATTAGAAATTAGCATCTACATTGAAATCAATTCATCAATCACAAAAAATCGGCTTCTGCTTCTCTCCCCCTCCATCTATATCTATATCTTGCTTCATCTCTCCTTCTTTGTCTCACTATCTCACCCACCCTAACACACATGCTCTCTCTCTCTCTCTCTCTCTCTCTCTCTCTCTCTCTCTCTCTCTCTTCCCATTCTATCTCTCTTCCCTCTGTCTCTCCTCTCTCCCTCTCTTTGCATATCACATGTCACTCCCTCCCTCTCTCTCCACCTTTAAATCTCTATGTATTTCTCCTTACCTCCCTCTCTCTCCCCTCCAACTCCATCTCTCTCTCCCTCATTCTCTCCTTCTCTCTTTCAAGTCCTCTCTCTCTTCTTTCCTCTCTCCCCCTTTCTCTCCCACCAACCTCCCTCTCTCTCTCTCTCTCTCTTTCTTCATCCTCCAACTCTTTCACTATTTCACTCCCTCTCTCATTCTTTCTCCTTCTCTCTCTTTGTTCTCTTTATCTCTCATTCTTTGTCTCTCTATCTCACCCACAAACATGCACATTCTCTCTCCATCGCTCCTTTGTCACTCCTTCTCTCTCCCCACCTTTATCTCTCTATGTCATTCTTCTTCCTTCCCTATTTTTCTCTCCAACCTCATTTCTCTCTCCCACATGTGCCCACTCTCTCCCCCCACATCTCTCTCTTCCCTCCAACCCTGCCACTATCACCCTCTCTCTCTCCTTCTCTCTCCCCACTATCTCCCTCCCTCTCTCCTTCTCTCTCCTCATCCATCTTTGTGTTTAGAGTTAAGATAAATCTATATTAGTAATAATTTTTAATACCACTTTAATTGTTGTATTTCGAATGTTGAATTTTTATAATTTATTTATTTTATTAATATTTTAGTGATTTATAAGTTTAATTTATTTATTTTCCAATAATATTTAACTATTGAAGTATTTTGAATACCTTTAAATATTTAATTTTATTTAGGTATTATATTTTATTTAGTTATATCCAAGGTTTTTTGAAAATCTTAGAATATTGAATTCAAATATTGATTTTTATTTGGCGATTATATTTTGTATAGTTAAATTTTAGTCAAATTTTTAATTTGATGGAAAATTGTGAAATATAAAATTACAAATTGCAATGCATGTGAATTATAACTTATTATAATAAAAAATGTTCAATATTTCTTGGAAGATCTACATTTGACAACACACTGTGGAAACCGTAACTTGATTGAACACATGAAAGTGAGTTACTAAACAAAATTTTCTCTCTATTGGTCCCGTTTCTTTTTCGCATAAAAGGATTTCTCGATAAAAGGAGCATAAATAAGTATAAAAAATCTTCTCTCTAATTTCTATTTCTGTCAATAATGATGGTCCTCATGTTTAATTTTTTTGTAGGTATGGTCAATTTATTACTATTAAATTTTTTTACTAGTTTCAAGTGTTCAGTTTTATATTTATCATAGATTTTAAGAAATTCTCAATTTTAGAATATTTTGAAAATTTAATTAACATAATTAAATAATTAAATTTTTATCATATTAATTAAATTTTCATAATATTTTATGATTATAGGACAATGCTTTTCACTTATCGACCAACTATATATTTATGCATTTCCAAATTAAGGTCGGCTATCGCAAGAGCAACTCGTTTTCACTTCACTTCATGTTTTCATATCGAGTTTCAGTCTTTCACCTTCAGTCATAGGATGCTGCAAATATCAATATTTTAAGTATGGACATTTAGAAACCACCTAATTAAGGATGCTGAAATATCTTATTTTTTTTAATAAACATTAACTTTTGACAAAGACATGAGGGTTGACTTAAAAGCCAATATTATATAATTTAGTGTCTCGATTTTTATTTTTATTCTACCCTATAGTAGAGTATCATACGATATATTTGGTTTTGTCTTATTCTTATGTTATTATATTGGATGGGACAACTCCATCCATTAAAAGGGAATTAGGTTATAATTTGTTTAAAAATTTAAATTTAAATGATATGTCTCTGTTACCTTTATATATTAGTTTGGATACATTTTAATTATAAATTTTTTTGAAGTGTAATTTTTTTTATAGTTTAAAATTTCGAAAAAATTGCATTTCTAAAGATTGAACGGACTAGATAGATGATGGTTAAAATTAATCTTCCTCTGTATATAATTTTTCATTTTTTAAATTGTGTTTTTGAATGCATAAATAGATTCAACTTCTTGAAAATCCCTTGAACACATGGAATAAAATAGCTCAAACATGCAATTTCAACAAATATTTGCTGAATTCAAAATTAACCCTTAATAAACGGTTCAAAATGTAAAATATTAATACTCGAAATGCTATAACAATAACAAAATAATTTTCCAATTACTTTATACTAACAAAACTATATTAATAAATGTGATTAATATAAGTTGATAAGTGCATACCGATTACATACATAACCACAATAGTAAATGTCCTTGATATAAGTAGATAGATGCTAATCATATATATTTAATATTAACATTAGCATTGGTATTAATAAATATATAATGAATACTAATATAATAATAATTGTTATTATATTTAAATATTGTAATTATATAATAATTATAATAAATATAATAATAATTTATAATATTACGAATATATTATAATAATATATAATGTTATTGATATTATCAATAATATAATAAACCAAATTGATAATTAATATTAATACACTAAGGGATTAATAAATCCAAGGGATTAATAGTATAAACCTAATGGATTAATAAATCTATGGGATTAATATTATAAAGTCTAGAAAAATATTAAACTCTAGGAATATAACCCCTAAAATTAATATTATAAACCTGAGAGATTATAAACCTAAGTGATTAATATTAAACCCTATGGTTAATATTAAACCTAGGATAATATTATAGAGCATATGGTTAATATATCAAAACTAAGATTAATATTATAAACCCAAGGGAATATTATGAAATCCTAGGGATGAATATTATAAACCCTAAGATTAATATTAATCCATAAGAATATAAACACTTAGATTAGTATTATAAACCCAAGGGATTATAAACATTATGATAGTGATTGTCAAACTAATTAATATTACAAACCTTAGGCTTAATATTATAAACCCAATAATAAAAAGCACTAATATTATAAATATAATATTAAACCCCATTTTTGTAATGTAATAATTCTACATTGAATAAATTGTAATGTAAGATAACATTGCTCCAATGATTATCAAAATTATTGTCATATTGCGACAATGTTTCTCACAATGTGACATTGGATAGATTTTTTTACCATTCCAATTTCACATTATTAAACCCTAATATAAAACCCTACCATTATAATTGTTAATATAATAAACCCTAAAATTAATATTATGAACCTTAATATCAAACCTCACTATTATAAATTATAAACCCAATATTAAAAATTGTAATATTATAAACTCTAATTTTGTAATGTCATAATGCAGTATTGAATAAATTGCAAATTAATATAATATTTCGACAATGATTTTTAGATTAATTGTCTCACTTAGACAACATTTGTCACAGTGCGATATTGGATAGATTTTTGTACTATTCCAATATCACAATATTAAACCCTAATACAAAACCCTAACATTATAAAACCTAATATAATAAACCCTAAGATTACTATTATAAGCCCTAAGATTATAAACCCTAGAATTAATATATTATCCATAGGATTAATGTTATAAACCCCAAGATTAATATTATTAATCCTATCCATCCACTATAAGCCTCTATAGTCACCCATGGTCATCCACTATGGTTCACTATAAGTAACTTATAGATAGACTATGATTCTCAAGATAAGTATAGTTCACCATGGTAGTCATGTTGACTATTGTTGACCATGGTGTTAATGTTGACTATAGTTGACCATGTCAACAATAGTCAACCATAGCTAACATGCGTTAATGTATAGATTAAATTATAGTTAAAACATTGCAAATGTGTAAATTAATATATTATTGAAGTGTCGTTAATATCATAATAAATTGTTATTAATGTTATTTATATATTTTAATAAATTTATTAATTTTATATTAATACGTTAATAATATTATATATATTTCCTAACACAATATTAATGTTGGAATTAAATATTAATAAATTAATGTTTTAATTAAAGTACATATATATCAATGTTTTGATTAATATATTAATGTATCAATTAACATTTCAATCATCAAAATATTATATATAACATAAAATTAAATTAAATTATTATACATAACATTTGTTTAAGGATTATTAAATTAAAATTAATTAAACTAAAATTTAAAACCCTAACTATATCACGAAATGTAGCGGATAAACGTTAAAAAAATAATTCCCTAAAAGCTCAAGATTACATTCTATGGTTCACCATGGTAGTCAAGTTGACTATTGTTGGCTATTATGCCAATGTTGAGTGTAGTTGACCATGTTAACAATAATCAACCATAGTTCTCATGTGTTAATTTATAGATTAATTTATAGCTAAAATGTTACAAATGTGTAGACTAATATATTATTAATGTGTCATTAATAATAGAAGTGTTAAGATTAATATATTAAACACTAAGTTTATATAGTAAACTTGACGGTTATAAACAATAAGATTAATATTAAACCATAGGATAATAAACCCTAAGATAAATATTAGACACTCTAAGATTAATATTAATATTACAATTCATGGGATTAATATTAAACGCTATTATTAATATTATAAGCCCTAATATTATAAATTATAAAGTCAATATTAAATCCTAATATTATAAACTCATTATTAAAAATCCTAGTATTATAAATCCTAATAGAAAACCTCAATTTTGTAATGTTGCAATGTGATGTTGAATGAATTGTAATGTAATGTAATATTATGACAATGATTGTTAGATTGATTGTCGCATTGAGACAATGCTTTTCATAATGCAACGTTAAATATATTTTTGTACTATTCCATTGTCACAATTTTAATCTCTAATATAAAACACTAACATTATAAAACCCAATAAAAGAAACCCTAATATTAATGTTATAAACCCTAATATTATAATCCCTTAGTTTAATATATTAAACATTAGGGTTACAAATTCTAAGACAAATATTAAACCCTAGGATTAATATTCTAAACTCTAGGATTGATATAATATACCCTAGGATTAATATTAAGCCCTAAGGTTGATATTAAAAACCCTGATATTAATATATTAATATTTATATTAATATATTAAATGTAGGGTTTCATATATTAACAAGGTTTAATATATTAAAGTTAGTGTTTCATATATTAATCTTAGTGTTTATAATATTGGGTTTTATACTATTAGTAACTATAATTATTAATGTGGTTGTGTGTGTGCTTGATATACGCTTATGCAACCATATTTATTAATGTGGTTAGACTATGGTTGACAATGTATAAACCCTATTAGTATAAACCAAACATATAATTCAAACATTTTAATGCAATATAATACTAATTTATAAATTAATGTATTAATACGTAGCTTCTAATATAGTGTGTTTAAATAATATTATTAAATTATGTTTTCTAAAGAATTATCTAAGGGAGAACTACTGGAAGTGATCACATCTCACCGATTTATTAGGAGAGCCTAAACTCAAGGAAATCAAGGAGAATTGACCACCTGACCTCCCATTATCATCGTGATTTAATGGTGTGAGCTCAACCAATTGCACTTATCCACGGGACTTGAAAATTTAGACCATTTTTCAATTTTTGTGTGTCATCCTTGTGCAAGGGCCATGCTAATCTTCTCTATATCATTCCAATTTTATAGGATGTCTCTGAAAAATAGTTATTTATATTATTATTACTACAAAGTTTATTTATAAGTTTTTAAAATTTGATATTTCTATTAATATTTCTATTATTAAATTTATTTTTAATAAAATTTGAATTTAAATTAAGTATAATAATAGTTAAATATTAATATCAATATTAATATCAATATTAATATTAATATTTGTTTTTTATTCCAGCAGGTATCTCCACGAATTGAATTGTTTAGTGTATTACTCAATTCATGAATATATACATGAGTGGAGAGACTCTTGGGATTCCAGTTCTAATGTCTCTTTGTTTTCTCTAATGCAAAACTGAAACTATTTACAATTTATACAATAATCTGAATCATTTCGAATTAGGTGTCAACATTTCCCCCATTGATCTAAAGGAATGTTGGTGAGTCCAAGCATCCTTTTGAATCTTTCAAACTTTTCCCTTCTAAGCCCTTTGGTGAAGATGTCTGCAATCTACTCATTTGTGGAACAATGTCGTACGTGGATTGTCTTGGTCTCAACATGATGTCGAATCATATGACATTTTGTATTTATGTGTTTCATTCGATCATGGAACTTTGGGGTCTTGGCCAAATTTATTGCAGAAGTGTTATCAAACAAAAGAGGAGTTGAGTGCATTTGGTTCTCCTGCAAATCTTCTAAAATTTTCCTGAGCCACACAATTTCCTTTGTTGCTTTAGCTGCTACCAGAAATTCTTCTTCAGTTGTGGAATTTGCTGGAACTGATTGTTCGTGTGATCTCCAGGAGACAAATCCTAATCCAAGACTCATAACATAACCTGAAGTAGATGCCCCAGTTTCTTTATGTGCATCGCAATTTGAATTAAAGTACCCAATCAAGCTGAAGTCACCCACATGTTTATACTTGAGTCAAAAGTCTTGAGTTCCCTTTAAGTACTTTATAACTCTTTTTGTAGCAAACCAATGAGCCTCACAAGGATTTTGCATAAACCTGGAGAGGATTCCAACAAAACATGAAATGTTTGGTCTGGTAGTGGTCAGGTAGTTGAGACTTCCTATGAGTTATCTATACTTTGTTGCATCCTCAAATTATTTTCCTTCAGTTGATGTGAGCTTTAAGTTCTGTTCCATTGAATTAGTCAAAGGATTGCACTCAACGATGCCAAACTTGTTCAACAAATCTCCAATGCACTTCTTCTAAAAGAGGAATAGAAACTTTTGATGTTGAGTTACTTCAATACCAAGATAGTAGTGAACATAACCCAAACATGTCATTTCAAAACCTTTCCTCGGTTCTTTCCTTATTGATGCAATGTAGCTCTCATTATTTCCTCTCATCAAAATATCATCTACGTACACCATAAGATATACAATTATTTTTCCAACCCTCTTTACAAACAAAGTTGCATCATCAAGACCATAATGTTTGAAATTCAGTTTAAGAAGATGCTCAGTTAACCTCTCGTACCAGGATCACAGTGCTTGCTTGAGTCCATACAAGGATTTTACAAGCTTGCATACTTTTTGTTCCTAATCCTTCACAACAAATCCTTCTATTCGGGACATAAAAACATTCTCTTTTAGATCTCCATTCAGAAAAGTAGTTTTTACATCTATTTGATGGAATTTCCAACCATTCTGAGCTTCCAAGGTATTGAGTTTATAGATGGCAGCCCATTTTGCTATGGGTGAAAAGATATCCTCATAGTCGAGCCCTTCCTTTTGTGTAAAACCTTTTACCTCAAGCCTAACTTTGTTCTTTTCAAGTGATCCATTTGATTTATACGTTTTCTTGAAGACCCACTTGCAGCCTATTGCTTTGGTTACCAATGAAGGATCAACCAACTTCCAGGTGCCATTCTTTATCAAAGAATCATATTATTTCTAAATCACTTATTTCCATTCATCATGGGAAGCTATTTATTTGAAGTAATTTTGTTCGAAGTATGTAAACAAAGTCAGTTCACAATCATAAGAAGCATCTATATCAACTAGTGAATCAGGATTTTCCACATCACCTCCATTTTGTCTATTTGAGGTTCTTGTTCCTATCTTTCCAACCTCATCAGGATGAAAAATTTCAAGTGTCTTTGTTAGCCATTTTGGAGAACCTTTCTGAGATGTCCCAAGATTCTCAATTGACTCAGATGTGGCTGAATCAAGATTTAGTCTCCCAATTGTCAATCACATCACTCAAACTATCATCAGTGGTTGGAGCTTCATACGGGGGAGAGAGTGCTTTAGAATAAGATTCCCCATATTGATCCAGTATAGGAATCCCCCCTTCAATATGTGGAATCCCATTATCGAACTCCTGAAAAGACTTTGCATGTCTGAATCTATCATAGCGATTAAGCTACTGCTCAAAAACATTGTCAGTCTTGGAATATTTAAGAAATATCACATCTCTAGATATTATAAACATTTTATTGACTTCATCATAGAGACGCTATAATTTAGAGGTATTTGAGTAGCCCAAGAAGATACACTTTCAAATCCTTGCACCATGCTTGCTTCCCTATTCCTTAGGTATCAAGGCATAACAGGTGGAACCTGAAACCCCATGATGCCTCATCGAAGGAATGTGGCCATACCACATTTCATAGGGAGTCTTGTTTTTTATAACATTAGATGGACACCTATTATTTATATACACAACACATAAAACTACATAAGAACAAAACATCAATTTAACATTCTTGAAAAACATCATGGAACGTACCATATTTAAGATTTTCCAGTTCATTCTTTTAGCTACTCCATTCTATTGGGGATTATAATGCACAGTTGTTTGATGTTTGATCCCATGTTGGCAAAGATAGTTTTTAAATTCATTTGAAGTGTATTCTTATGCATTATCAGTGTGAATAGAGTGAATATGAGATTGTGAATCATTTTCATTCCATGCATGAAAGTTCTTAAATGTTTCAAAAGCTTTAGATTTCTTCTTCAATAAATAAACTGAACACATTTTGGTGTAGTCATTAATAAATGTCATCATATATTCATTACCATTTGCAGAAGGAAAAAACATTGGGCCACATAAGTAAGAATGAATGAGATCAAGTTTTCTATGTTCTCTAGAATGAGAATCATGGAAATATTGTTTGTTGTGCTTTCCTAAGATACAAGCATCACATTGCTCAAATTTCCTAGGAATTGTAGGCAAACCAGTAAAATCATTTTTTTCAAGAAACGAAGGCTATCATAGTTCAATTATCTAAATCTAGCATGCCATAAAAAGCTTGATGGAAATGTACCTTCATCATAATGAGAACTGTATGAAATTTTTTGCGCATGATCATAGGTTCCTTGTAGCTTGAGAAGTATTTCTTCTTCTATCCACGTCATATTAAGTGAGTGATATGATGCTTTTCTGACCTCAACCGTTCCATCAAATATATGAGCGGAGTGTCCTTGTTTGTGGACATGGACCAAAGGAAACAGGTTTCTCCTCAACTCTAGGAGGTATATGACACCATGTAGAAGAAATTATGGAAGACCAGGCAATTTGAGCCTAATGGTGCCAAGCCCTCAGGACTTGAGTTTTGAATTTTTTCCAAATCAATATTCTCCATCAACATTTTCACTAAATTCTTAAAACAAATCTCTCCTCAAAATCATTTGTCAAGTTACTCATGAATCAAGAAACTAATCAACCTTCCATCAAGCAAGTGAAGCATTGAATAAGTCTTTAGTTACTAAAATGTTGCAATGTGCTGCAACATAATGAGTGGATTCAGGTGTTTTACCTTTTCCTTCATTTATTTCTTTCTCAATTTAGTCTCAAGGAAACTTACAAGTGGAAGAATCATTTCCATCTCTTGCATCGTATGCAATGAAGATCAAACCTTTCCCCTTGGAAATGTCTGCCCTCCTACCTCTAAAACTTCTCCTTCCTCTCCCTCTTCAACCACCTCTTCCCCTAGAAGAATCTTGTCCCTGATTCTTCTCTTTTTGTGCAAGGCACACAACTTCTTCAGTAGATTTAGGTTTTGTCTTCTTCCCAAAATCCTTCTCTCTCTAAGCAAACTTCTTCTTAAGGGATTCAAAGTTAATGTGCTTAAGGTTTCCACTTGCTTGAAATGACTCAAGGTAATGTGAATAGGTGGGATATAGTGCCTTGACATAAGCTATGAGAGTAATATATATCTCAACACCAATTACTTTTATGTCATGAATAATGGATCTTACTTCTGATACTAAGGCAAGAGGGTCATCATATTTCACCTCAATACTAAACAACTTAATCATCAATTGAACAACTTAAGTTCAGAGTGTGAATCATTCAACTTATTTAAGGCTTCAAAGGCATTTGAAAATTGAGAAATATGATGAATCGCCTCTTCATTTACTGATGCTACAATCAAGGCATAGGCTTTGCTGTTATTATTTTACCAAATGGCAAGCTCCTTATATAAAGTGGGTTTTTCAAGTGCATTGTCTCCTTCTCCTTCACAAACCCCTTTCCATAACTCAATGAAAATGTGGGTGTGTTTTATCTTCCGAGACCACTCACAATAGTTCTCTTTGCTAGAGAGAACCACTCCCATATTGGAAATTAGTGAATGCATCATAAAAAATTATCTACACTGTGAATAACCACAAATATGAAATGCCTCTATGATAAAATTGATATGTATTGCATATAAAAATCCATCCAACTTATAATGCATATAATGGTTTCAAAATATGAACACAATATCTCTTAAATATATGTCACATATTATGTTCTTAAGATTTTCGAATGTACAAACCATATCCAAACTTTATTTTATATGTTCTTCCACTACAAACATAACCAACACATATTCATATATGTGTGTTCTTTCACCATTCATATAACCATAAAAACTTCAACGATTAAAAGAGCTTCAATTCAATTATATGTTATTACATATAGCCACCCAAAAACAATACTTCAATGCATTAGTCAAAGCACACATATATGTCATCTCGCAGCCTTTCAAAAATTTGTTTAATCACTTGTCGAACACTTTAGTCACGGTTTCTAGTCTTTAAAGAATTCAGTTATAGTTTTTTTTGTGAAATATCAAAGCACATATGAATTCAACTAACACCATAACATCAACCATAAAAAAAAAAACTTAGGCCATCGACCATCAAATGCTTCAATGTATGTGTTGTTAATGGATTTCGGTCTTTAAAAAAGGACATACCAAATACCAGCAATGTTTGAATACAATCAACACAGAATGTAGCACCATATCCATAATTTGGCGAATATCACCTACTCATCACTCCAAGTTGGCTCAAACTTGAGCATTAATAGACCAATTGTTGTGCAAATTGGAAGGATTCTCGGTGGATGGGACAAAACTGTAGAAACAACTTTACAACAGGTGTACATGTCCATCAATCGACCAACTTAGAGCCAACAACCAATGCACCAGGATTTAAACACATTCTTCAATACTATTTAACACTTCTTCAATGTATTACTCACAACAACAATCGACTTCATACATTTTAACAATCTTCTTTAACACATAGTTTCTAGAGTTTATAGGAGAAGGTTCATCGCACAAAGATGAGCAAAACACAATACATGCAAAACTCAATGCTTCAAATTATGGGAGAGTGATATAGAATAATGGTAGAGAATGTGAGAGTTACTAGGAAAACAAATGCTGAAAATGGGTCTTGGCTCTCATACTAGGTTAGGCCAGGAGCTAACTCCAAGAATTGAATTTCTTATTGCATTATTCAGTTATGAATATAGACATGAGTGGAGAGACTTTTGGGATTCTAATTCCAAGGTCTCTTGGTTTCCTCTAATGCATAACTCAAACTATTTACAATTTATACATGATCTATGTGGATATTGTTTGGAACCCACCTATTCCACCTAGACCTCTAATCGGTTTCATTTGTTTCCTTATTTATTTCAACATTTACTATTTTTAGTAGTTTTTTGGGTCGTGAACTTCTGGAGCAGTTTTGACCCCCTAAATGGCATCTTTTTTGAGGTCCGCTACAGGCCCATAGCCATAGGCAAGGGCCTATAGAAAAACTTGTGGTACTCGGAGAGACATTTCCAATAAGGTATCGTACGCGCCATATGGTGACAATATGACCAAGTTATGACCTCGGGAAGTTGGCTGCCTACCTAACCCCAACGAGGCCCGCAACTCTTGGCGTTACATTTCCTGGGGTTAGTTTTTTGGTTGTTTAGGGTTTTATCATGTTTTTCAATAATAAATAGGCCCTTGAGCCTCATTGTAACACAGTTCAGAGGCATGTAGCCACCACATATCTTTTTAGAGATAAACTATCATCACCCAAGCTAGTATTGTTTCAATTCTGTTTGTAAGCATATTTCAGTATTTGATATTGATGAAATGAAATGTTATTTCTATTGCATCTTTGTGTTTCTAGTTATATCTATAATTTTTTGCGATCCTTTTTAAATTCAAATCAATACAATAATCCCTATCCTTCCGGATTATGTGCCAACAATATTAATATTAATATTAATAAGTTTTAATATTAATACTAATACATTTTTTTATAGTTTTATAAATTTAATATTATTATTATTATTATTAATATTAATATAATTTAAAATATTAAAATTATCAATAATTTATTAAAATTAATAATAATAAATCCACTTTATTAATATGGCATCATCAATGGTTTTATCTTTGTAATAACTTTATCAACCCTATAAATTAAACCATAATTTAAAATTCAATATAATAAACTGTAACATTATAAAATTCAATTAATATATTATTAAAACATTAATTTATATTTAATACTTTATATTTAATTTATATTTAAGTTTAATAGATATTTAATTTATGTTTATTATTATTATTATTAAAATCCTAACATTTTGTGTACTCCCACTTGTAACCACCCACTCGTTAAACATATCTTTATCAGTTAACCATTAGTTAGTTTGCGGTGACAGTTGAATTGAGTAGGCTTCATCAAATGAGACTATTACCCTCTACGGAACATACACTAAAACATTATAAATTTTTTTTTAGTAATTTTGTATCAAATTACCATTGAAACAATTAGACACCAAATTTACCATTATATTGGGCTATGATATATAATATATATGAACTACAATAACACCACGTTTTTCATCCATTACATGCATTCGAACTTCATTTTATCCAAGTATTAATGAATTGTTGTAGGGATGAAGAGATGCATATATAGTATTGTAGATTGCTTTCTCTGCATTGTCATATACCCTAATCAGGTGTGTGCGAGTAAATATGAATACATGGAGATATTTCAATCAAAGTTTTACATTCAATTGTTGATTACACATATTGTGCACTATTTTTACTCGGGTGATATATAGAGAGAGAGAGTTAATTCAATTCGTAATTAGAGCATTAAAATTTAATGTTGACGGAAGAGCATCTAGAATTAGTGAGCAATGTGAAAGTTTGTTCATATGTTGTGGCTAAAAAAATATAATTTCACTGACCTGAGTGGTCAAAAGTCAGTTTTTACCGAGAGGGTTGGATCTCTCGAGAAATGAGTTGTATTTCATTATTGTAATAAATAGAAATTGTCTTATTTTAGATGCAAAGATAAGTTGTTAGCATAGGTGTGTGATATAGCTAGAAAATAGTCATTTGACTGTTAGATTGTTTAAAAATAGGGATTGAGTTGTTAGACAGGATGGGATTGATAAAAAAAAGAAAAATGTAATGTAGACGGATGGGCAGAGAGAGAGACAGAGGATTGAGAGTCAAGTAATAGAGTGTGGATTTCCAAATTGAAACATAGGTCTTTTAATCACTGTATAGAGCCAAAGGAAAGACTCTGTAAGCATTTATTTATATTGATTAATTGATTCTGTGTGAGATTATATATATATATATATATATAACGATTTTGTGTGAACTTTCATTATACCTCTGTTTATTTGTATTCGGGACAGAGTCGAATGTTTCTTTGTTTTCATGCTTCATGATATAAAATGCAGAGTTAATAGCAATCATAGGCCTTTATATTATTAACAGTGTTCATGCCCGCTTAAGTCTCAGTGATTAATCTAAGCTCCAACCAACGGTGCAAAACCCCACCGACCGTTGGATTATCCCTTGCGCATTGCAATGTTTGTTTACAAGGGAGCAGACCTCAGGCCTCGAGGAATTGTGATGTGTGATCTCCGAAATATTGCATCGCAAGAAAGCATTGGTGTATGGTAGGACCTCCAGTTGTGAAACCTTGCGACATGTAATTGTGGTCCATCGCATCGAATATATCAATCGGAAAGGAAGTGGGCCTGAAGCGTTGGTAACCTGCGATATGCGATGGGTGAAGAGACCATTGAATAGATCGTGTCGCAATATTCTATATGTGTGTGCCGAGACCTAAGTTCTTGCTCGCAGCCACTGGTGATAGAGATATAACGTGGATCATTGATCAATGTATTGCGATCTACGGTGTACCACCAAGCGATCTCTATTAAAAAGGGAAAATACCAGTGTTCGGGCTTTTACAAAGAAAATTTGATTAGAGTAGCATTGCGGAAGATTACGCTGTAAAAAAGAGATAGTGAATGCAGGGCGATTGTTGATATTTCTAAAAACAATTGATTCCTGTGTCATTTGTGGTATCAGAGCACAGAGAGATTAAAGTTGATTGCAGTAAACATGCTTCCAAGGAGAAGAGCTGGCATTGGTAGATGAAGACCGGAAGTAAATGCAGTTTTACTGGAGGAGATCCAAAGTCTGCGTATGAGGATGGAAACAATTGAAACTGCTTAGAGAAGAACACCAGATGAAGCGGATGACAATGCTAAAGAAGAATCTTTTGAGGAAGAAGAAGAGGAGGAAAATGAAACTATCTGAGTTTTAAGATGCTGGCGAAACTAGGAGGAAAACCAAAGGTCGAAATTCCTACATATGAAGGGAGTCTCAATGTAGAAGAGCTAATGGATTGGATTAGATCATTAGACAAATATTTTGACTATGAAGAAGAAGCTGACAATAAGAAGAAGGTGAAATTTGCATTTAATAGATTGAAGGGTCATGCAGCTATTTGGTGGGATGAGCTACAGACATCCAGAATGAGGAAAGAAAAGTCCAAGATTAAGCAATGGGACAAAATGGTAAGTAAAATGAAAGCAAAATTTATGCCAAAAGACTATGAGTTAAATCTTTTTAAATAGTTGTAGAATTTAAGGCAAAAATGAATGACTGTTAAAGAGTACACAGAAGAATTTTATAGATTAAGTATTAGAGCAGGACATGCAGAAGATGACATGGAGAAGGCAGCCAAATATATCAATGGCTTAAGATATGACATACAAGACGTGATCACCTTGTTAAGTTTGAACACTATTGATGATGCCTATCAAGCAAGTTTGAAGGCAGAAGTGAAGATGTTGAAAAAAACAGAATCAGAGGAATATAGGAAGAAGCTCAGTAAGAAGTAGAGGAACTACCAGACCAAGGGGACAGTAACATCAACATGAATTAGGCAGTTCAAGTAGCAGACCACCATAGAGAGTGAATTTTAATAGAGGAATATTTGCGCCCAGAGGAAGGGGCCGAGGAAGAGATATTTGGTGTTACACTTGTGGAGAATGGGGACATGTGTCGTGGGACTATCCGCATAATAAACCAGCAAGTTAGAGGACTGCGAATGTGGTTGAGGCAAAGCCAGAAACACCTTGACTTATGGAAAAGGAAGAACCCCTTGAAGTAGGAGAATCCCTGATGTTGAGAAGGACATTGCTTAAGACAAAGAAAGAGATTGAAGAACCAACGCAGAGAAAAAATTTATTCAGAACTACCTGTAAATCCAAAGGTAAGTGTTGTAATGTAATAATTGACAGTGGAAGCACTGATAACCTTGTTTCTATAGAGATGGTGGACGATATCGGATTAGCAAAGACAGTGCACCCTACTCCTTACAAAGTGTCGTGGTTGCAGAAAGGACATCAGATCATTGTGACAGAACAATGCAAGGTTGAAATACAAATTGGTACATATAAGGATGTAATATTATGTGATGTAATGTCAATGGATGTATGCCATGTATTGCT
The DNA here is from genome assembly GCA_031772625.1 of Pinus tabuliformis. Classification (NCBI taxonomy): domain Eukaryota; kingdom Viridiplantae; phylum Streptophyta; class Pinopsida; order Pinales; family Pinaceae; genus Pinus; species Pinus tabuliformis. The sequence goes on from CM062820.1 coordinate 1,551,947,364, forward strand.
GGGAAGACCGTGGCAATTTGATTGGAAAGCTATTCATGATGGGAGAAAAAACACTTATACTCTGGAGAAGGATGGAAATAAACATACATTGTTGCCATTGAAGGATGACGATGACAAAGGAGCACCTGGAAATAGTGTTATGTTGATGAGTGAAAAGGAGTTGTTGCAAGAGATTGGAAAATGTGAAGAAATGCATTTTGTTGTTGTAGGGAGACCGAAGGTAATTTTAACTTCCATGAACTTGGATGATTTTCCCGAGGAAGTTAAAATTCTGTTAGATGATTTCGTTGGTATTATTGTGGATGAGTTGCCAAATGCATTGCCACTGATCAGGATTATTAGTCATCATATTGATCTAATACCAGGAGTGAGTTTGCCAAATAAAGCAGCGTACAGATTAACTCCTCAAGATAATGTAGAAGTTGGAAGGAAAGCACAGGAACTGATGGATAAGGGACTAATTAGAGAGAGTCTTAGTCCATGTTGTACTAATAGTACTCAATCCAAAGAAAGGAGGTGAATGGCATGTGTGCACAGATTCCAGAGCCATAAACAAGATCACAATTAGGTATGGATTTCCTTTGCCATGCATGGATGATTTAATGGATTGCTTGAGTCGATCAAAGTATTTTACTAAAATATATCTGAAGAGTGGATATCATCAAATAAGATTTTGAGAAGGAGATGAATGGAAGACTGCATTTAAAACAAACAGTGGGTTGTATGAGTGGTTAGTGATGCCTTTTGGACTCACTAATGCACCTAGCACATTCATGAGATTGATGAACAAAGTCTTGAAGAAATATGCAATCAGGTTTGTTATTGTTTATCTTAATGATATTCTAGTTTTTAGTAAAAGTAAGGAAGAACATTTAGAGCATCTTAAATTGGTTTTAAGAACTCTGCAGAAAGAAAACTACTGATAAATCTAAAGAAATGTAGTTTCATGAAGGAAGAATTGATTTACTTGGGATTTGTAGTTTCTAAAGAAGGATTGAAAATGGATCCAAAAAAATTCCAAGCAATTTGGAACTGGCCTATTCCCAAAAATATATTCGAGGTAAGAAGCTTTCACGGCCTTGCAAGTTTTTACAGAAAGTTTATCATAGGTTTTAGTCAGATTTGTGCACCAATTCTTGAAACAATTAAGGATACCAATTAGTCGTTCAAGTGGACAGAAGCAACAAACATGAATTTTAAATTGTTGAAGAGGAAAATCACAGAGGAAATGATTTTAACTTTGCCTAATTTTGAAAAGGTATTTCAAGTTGAAACAGATGCTAGTGGAGTTGCAGTTGGCACAGTTCTGAGTTAGGAAAAAAGACCGATAGCGTACTTCAGTGAGAAATTGAATGAAGAGAAAAAGAAGTATTCTTCTTATGATAAAGAGTTTTACGCTATTGTGCAAGCCTTGAAAAAATGGAGACATTATTTGCTGCCAAAGGAATTCATATTGTATTCGGACAATCATGCATTACAGTTCATAAATAATCAGCCAAAATTGAACCAGAAACATTCCAAGTGGGTAGAATTTTTGCAGAGCTATACTTTTGTGATAAAGAAAACATGTGGTAAGTTGAATAAATTCATTGATGCATTGAGTAGGGTAAGTTTTATTATGAAAGAATTCAAAGTTGGTGTTGTAGGATTTGAAGAAATGATCGAAATGTATAAAGATGATGCATATTTCAAAGATATATATACAACAATTCAATCCAATAGTTCATAATAGAAGTCAATGGTTAGATTATCTCATCCAAGGAGGCTTATTGTTTAAAGGCAACAAGTTGTTTATTCCAAAATGTTCTATGAGGTAAAACATAATAAAGGAGAAACATAATGGAGGATTATCTAGTCACTTTGATCAAGATACGACCTTTGCTTAGGTGAATGCTTCTTATTATTGACCAAAAATGAAAAATGATGTTAAGAGATTTGTCGGGAAGTGCAGGATATGTCAGCATACTAAGGGGACAAGTCAGAGTACAGGATTGTATCAGCCATTTCCAATACCAGATCGACCGTGGGATGCAGTTAGCATGGATTTTGTTTTGGGATTACCAAAAACTCAAAGAGGGAATGATTCCATTTATGTTGTGGTAGATAGATTTTCCAACATGGCACATTTCATTGCTTGTAAGAAGACTAGTGATGCAACACATATAGCCAATCTATTTTTTTTCAGAAATTGTAAGATTACAAGGATTACCTATAACTATTCTATCTGATAGAGATACAAAGTTTGTAGGACATTTTTGGAGAATTCTTTAGAAGAAACTAGGAGCTAACCTCAGTTTCAGTTCAGCATACCATCCTTAAACATATGGACAGACCGAAGTAGTAAACAGGAGCTTGGGAAACATATTGAGAAGTTTACTGTATCAAAATCCTAAGCAGTGTGATTTAGCACTAGCTCAGGATGAATTTTCTTATAATGACACTCCAAACCGAAGCACTGGAATGAGTCCATTTCAGATTTTTTTTGGAATGAATCCAAGAGGTGTGTATGAGCTCAGAAATTTGGGTAAATAGGAAACAAGAAGTGCAAAAGCTGAAGAGTTTGCAGAACATATGCAAAGACTACAAGAAGATGTCAAAGGAAGATTGCAAGAAAGCAGTGGTAAATACAAACAAAGAGTGGATATGAAAAGAAGAGAGAAAGAATTCCAAGTGGGAGATTTAGTGATGGTATATTTGAGAAAAGAAATATTTCCTGCTAAGACTTACAATAAACTAAAGATGAAAAAGATAGGACCATGTAGAATTGTAATAAAATTTTCAGCTAATGCATATGAAATTGAATTGCCAGAAGGGATTGGAATATCGCCTATTTTCAATATTGCAGATTTGTATCCATACAAAGGGACAGAGATAGAGCTACAGGAGGAATCTAAAGAAGATGAAGTTCAAACCTTGAACTGGCAAGAACAAATTCCAAATACCGTTAAGAAAGAAGTAGAAGCTATTTTGGAGACAAGAGTATCCAAAAGAACCAGAGGGCAGATTTATTTTCAATATCTAGTCAAATGGGAAGGACATCCAGTGGAGGATGCTAGTTGGTTAACAACAGCAGAGTTGCAGAAGTATGGAGTAAGCCCTGAAAGTCTGAAAGATGATTCTTTTCTTCCCCTAGAGTCTGATGCAGGAGCATCTGCACTTAGCTAGTAATGTGAAAGTTTGTTCACATGTTGTGGCTAAACAAGTTGAATTTCACTGACCTGAGTGGTCAAAAGTCAGTTTTTACTAAGAGGGTTGGATCTCTCAAGAAATGAGTTGTATTTCATTATTGTAATAAATATAAATTGTCTTATTTTAGATGCAAAGATAAGTTGTTAGCATAGGTGTGTGATATAGCTGGAAAATAGTCATTTGACTGTTAGATTGTTTAAGAATAGGGATTGAGTTGTTAGACAGGATGGGATTGATAAAAAGAAGAAAAATGTAATGTAGACGGATGGTCATAGAGAGAGAGGATTGAGAGTAAAGTAATAGAGCATGGATTTCCATATTGAAATAATGGTCTTTTAATTGCTATAATAGAGCCAAAGGCAAGACTCGATAACCATTTATTTATATTGATTAATTAATGTCGTGTGAGATTATATATATATATATATATATATATATATATATAGATATAGATATATAGATATATATCGATTTTGTGTGAACTTTCATTATACCTTTGTTTATTTGTATTCGAGACAGAGTCGAATGTTTCTCTGTTTTCATGCTTCACGATATAAAATGCAAAGTTAATAGGAATCACAGGCCTTTATATTATTAACAGTGTTGATGCCCGCTTAAGTCTCAGCCATTGATCTAAGTTCCAACGAACGGTGCGAAACCCCACTGACCATTGGATTATCCCTTATCGCATCGTAATATTTGTTTACAAGGCAGGAGACCTCATGCCTTAAGGAATTGCGATGTGCGATCTCCGAAATATCGCATCGCAACAAAGAATTAGTGTACGGTAGGACCTCCGGTTGTGAAACCTTGGGACGTACGATTGCGGTCCATCACATCGCAATATATCAATTGGAAAGGAAGTGGGCCTGAATCATTGGTAGCCTACGATATGCGATGGGTGATGCGACCATTGAATAGATCGCATCACAGTATTCTATATGTGTGTGCCGAGACCTAAGTACTTGCCCGCAGCAACTGGTGATAGCGACATAACGTGGATCGTTTATCAATGTATTGCGATCTATGGTGGACCACCAAGTGATCTCTATTAAATAGGGAAAATACCAATGTTCAGGATTTTACAAAGAAAATTCGATCAGAGTAGCACTGCGGAAGATTGAACTGTAAAAAAGAGATAGCGAACGTGGGGGCTGTTGCTGATATTTCTTGAAACAATTGATTACTGTTTCAAATGCATTACATGATGATATTGAAACAACAATGATTAATTTGACATTGTTTTCATGGAAATTTTACAGATTAATTTGAGCGAAGAACTACAAATAACTCCACAAATTTTTTTGTTAGGTCTTTCAGATCATTCAAAAAAATTCAATCTCAGTAAATGTTTTTTTACTAATTATCTAATTTATTCATTGAGAACAATATAATATTAACTTATATGTTTTCTTTCAAATATATATAAACCATTGCTTTTCTCTTTCATTTTAATCACGACTTATATTAGCACAAATAAATAACCTATTTCTTTTATTAAAATACAATAAACATCCATGAAATATGATATTAAAGAACCTTCTTTATTTTTTCATTTTCTTTTTTAATTAATATGAACACACTTAAAAAATTATCACTACAATTTCTTCAAGTCTATATTGCATCTCACCTTATTAAATGTCTGATCGGAGGATCACTGTTACAAATTCTCAAGACAAATGTTCAAGTAGTTGAACCACAATATTATAAAACATATTTCTATTAAACACCAAATATAAAATAGATTCATTAATCTTTCATCAAATCAACCCATAAAAGAATCCAACTATGAAGTTGGATCCAATAATAATAAAAATGGAAAGGTATTTTGAACCCCAACCTCCCCATGGCATGCGATGTGTTATTTTATCCCTACTGACCCAACGTAGGACCACTTCCTCCTTTGATCCTATCTATGAAAACCCACCACACAACTTTTGTTGGGCCTCCACAATGGCATTCACTTTCACCTTCATTTCCATCATTTTACCCTCATTCCGTAACTCTATAGCCCCATAACCTTACATTAAGTAACCACTTTCATTATCACATGGGTTTATTATTATTATTTTCCAAGTCATTGATTTTAAGTATTTTAAGTGAATTTGTGATTAAATATTAGGGAATTAACATATTTTCATATATATCTAAAAGTGTTATGAGTTTTGTGATATTGTAGGCCTACTTCGAGATTCTAGAAGGGTCCTACTTGGCCACCCAACCACAAATTCGAATTTCAAATTCCAATTCATGAAGATTAATGAAGTAATTGTAGAAGATATGGATCATTAACTATGCACATTCAAAGGAGAAGAATCATCGATAAGAGGATTTGTATCTTACATTTTTAGCTCATTGGTTGTAACCAGAAAGAGATAAATATGGATTTAGGAGAGATCTAAGGATCTACATTTACTGTATAATTATCCTCATTTTTTGTATATATAGGACTGCACCCTTCATACAAAGGGTTGTTAATTATATGTTTTCAATTTGTTAACTATTTAGTATTGTTGTTAGTGTTAGTGTTAGTTTCTAGTTGGAGGTTCCAAGTTCCATCCATGTGGTTTGTAAAGTGAGGAGAGAGAATTCTTGTAATATCTTGTAACTTCATATTTATGAAATACATATTGCCACTTTGATCTCCAAGATGTGATAGTTTGTTTAGTGTGCTTGTTGAGGAATGGACGCCCCACATCAACCATAGTTTGCACATCTTTGTAGATATTGGTAACATCATATAGTTTTTATATTTCATTTCTTTTCATGCAAGTGTGCTTTTACTTTCAGCAAGTGTGATTTCATTTCAGCAGGTGTGATTTACTTTCCAACAAATGTAATTTGAATTATACAAGTGTTAGGTTCCTATACCAATAGCTGTCATATTTCATGATTGACTGATCAAATGCCAAATATGATCATCCCTTCCATGCTGCAAAGGTTCCATATTTTCAAAATATAAAAAAAATAAAAAATGAAAAGAGGGTATGCCGTAAAAGAAAAATCAGAGGGAAAAAATAATGAATTGGTCAAAAATCAAAGAAAATGAACCCCAAAGAAAAGACCAGGAAAGTGTGCTAGTCCAAAATGCCACTAGTATCCTATTTTTGCAAAGAAGTCCAAAATGTGTAATTAGTGACTTCTTGTCACAGTTGATGGATGGCCAAACAGCTTAACCTTGGTCAGTACATGTTTAAATTTTTTGTTTTAGAGTAGAGAATGAATTCTTTCCAAACAGTTCAAGCTTGGCAGAAAAGTAGTTAGGTAGAGAAGCGAGGGTGCTCAACAGTCAAATCTGAGCCCTAGGAAGAAATAAGAGCAGACTTATATAGGAGGGCAGTTAAAAGAAAACAAGAGAGTAAGGGTTTGCTAGTTCAAATGCACCCTGGAAAAGGAAGAAAAAATGTTAGGTTTAATAAGCTGGGTAGGCAGTTTTGAGGTTGCAGAAGCAGAGTTTATAATCAGTTTTTCCTTTTTGAATATGATCTATCTCATAGATATCACAAGTGCCATGTAAAGGTGGCTACAAAACAAATGGAGCATGACTAATTTCCCTCCTCATTTCCCCAAGAACATTTACTAACATCCCCTCAAGGACATTGAGATCTGCTCAGTGCTCCTAGTTCACTTCATTTCATGAGAAAAACTAAGTGAAACTCTATTTCTACTTAGGATATCAAAGCCACATTTCTTGTGTAAAAATGTTTTCTTCCATTATGATAAGTTTCCAAAATTCATGACTTAAACCCCTTTTCACTCCCCTAAGCCTAAGTTTCACTTTATAACTTAGCGCTTTGGTTAAAAAGCCTATTCCCCATTTTAACATATTAACACTATTATATAGTTCCTACACTATGTTTTTCCCTCCCGTATTATATAAAAAAGCCATAAAACCCAAAAAGTTAAATATCCCGACCCCCGACAATTATAGCCATAAACCATAATATTTCAGGAATTATGGGTTCCTTTGGAGCCATGTAATAGCCCTTGCGCATATAAACATTGGGATTTATTCAACGATTGGTTGAATAAATAACCACACCCGAACATTTAACCAAAGTTGAAATACACTGCACAACATTACAAAACACTGAATTAAAACGGTGGGACCCCTCCGCATAGCCCTTTGCCCGTTTTCTATGCCGCCAGCCGTTGGATCATAGCCCGTAGATCTAACGGCCCACATGTATATCGCAACCCCTTATGTGCCGAACGATAGTGTCCAGGGGATGGGCGGTATTTCCGCCGTACAGAAGACACGTGGCAGGCGCCCAGTGTGATCGCTGCCCCCCCCCTCCAATACCACCATGGCCCAAAGGCGGTGCGGGGGCCAAACCGCTTACCACCTATGCCCCCTCCCCGCTGACGTCACCCTCTCGTCATCTGACACGTCTTCTGCCACCCCGCCTCCCCATCATCCGCCGTGTCACCTGCCATGTCACTGTCAAGTCAGCCTCCGTACCCCCGCTATATGACAAAGATTGCGTCATGCTGATGTCACCCGATCGAAGCACGCCAAAACCAAATTTTTGTCAAAATGGTGTGAAAAGGTCATTTTTGCCCATTTTTGTTTGTTTGTTCTATGTGACCTGTGCATGTGATTTTTCAACCAAAATAATTGTTTGACTGCACAGTCTACCACCCAGCTAAATTCAGCCTGCAACCAGTCTTCAATCTCGGCCCGTCACCTGCAAATCGCACAATCCACTGGTTAAAGTAGGTATTTACCTACATTTCTTTCCTGAACCCTGTTCTATAAAAATTGCTCGGTGAACCCAAATTTCAATTAAAAACCGTGCTGCCTTTAAAACCTACACATTATAATCACTGTTCTGCCCATTTTTCTCGAGAAATTCCTCATAATCTATCTCCCTCTGCAATTTCGCCCAATAATCCAAATGCAAATCGGTCTCGACCTGCAAAGTCTCTGAGAAAATCCCCAGAAACTATCATTTTACCTGCTGTTGCTATAAAAACCCAAACTCTGAGCTGAAAAAATCTTAAGATATTTGGAAAAATGGAGGCTCCAGTGGCCCTCAATGTTGCTCCCCTTATGCAACTCAGAAGGAGCTGGAATGGTTGCCTTTAGCTCATAGGGACTTCCAAATACAAGACTTAATGGGTTTCAAAGACCATCTGCAAACATTTTGTGAAATTAGAAACAGTTACCTGAACAAAACTGATCTCTATGGGATATGGGAGTCCAATCTGCCCATATACTATCTTCCATCAGTTAATGTATTTCCAGATATAATCTGCTTGTGCTGTGCCAACTATGAGCCTACTCAAAGAGCAGTCATGTATCCAAATGGCACTGTCCTTTTTTATATAACTCCTGACTCAATCAATGAATTGCTGCACTTCAAACCTAGTCAACCTCTGGCTCCTCTATCCATGAAATGTTTGCTGGACCAAGGTTATAAACTATCCACTACAGAAATAGGCCGGATTGCCAAGTTATTCATGAGCCCAGACTCTCAACCTAGAGATTCACCTCCTTTTCACCATGTCTATTTCAATGAAGCTGGGAGATCTGTTATTGATATGATATCCTATGTTCTAGGATTTAAAACAAGTGAGTATGTTGATGAAACCATTTTAGCCCTGATGTCCATATTTATTCCAGGACATCCTCCTACTGTCAAGTTTGACTTTGCCACCTTCATTAGCAACGAAATCCATGACCAATTCATGAGTCTAAATAGAGAAGGAGTCTTCAAGTACTCATCATATATATATCATCTATTCTTATACTATCAAACATATTGTTTTCAGGTCCCTGTCAGGAAATTGGATGCAAAAGGAGAAAGGAGATCTATGATATTTTGGACCTCAGTCTTCCATCTAGTCCATAATTCTCCTTATACGTATTGTGAGTTTATTGATCTATTTATATATCCAGTCTCCTCTCTGCTGATGAGAAGTCCCCCTCCTAGACTGTCAGGTGACATGCAGAAAATTTTGCAGCTATCTAAAAGATATAAAATAGGTGACTGGTACTTTTACCAGAATCAAACTGAGATCAGGATATATGGCTGTCAGCTATGCCCCTATAAACTGCCAAAGTATGTGCCTATGAGACTGTGTGCCCTGGAATACTTTAGGCAATTTATTAGCTCAAATTTGACTCATTTTTATGCTGCCAAGAAAAAGGCACAGCTGAAACTAAGAAACCAATTAGGCCCATTCATCATTAACAAAAAGGAAGGATGGAAAGATGCTGAGAAAATATTGAGTGAACAACTCAAACTAAAAAGGATTTTTTGGTGGGTACCTTATGACCCAAATGGATTCATCTATGATAGAAAGATCAAAAATAGGCCATCAGGCTATGATCATTGTAGAATCCCTGATTTAGAATAGTATGCTAATCAAGATGAATGGGTATAGGGCACATTGGTAGAGCAGATTACTGAGGAAGAGAAGATGGAGCAAGAAATGAAAAACTTTGAAAAAACTCTTGACCTGGACTCTTTTGGACAGGTCTCTTTCAAATTGCCTCAACACATTGGAGCGGGCACATCATCTGCTACAAATTCACAACAACCTGCCCAAGAAAGTACTCCACCTGCAGGGACATCCAAAGGCAAAGAAGTGTTGCATTCAGAGCAACAAGAAATGACAGATCAGCCAACATCATCAAAGCAGCAAAGCCAAGGGCAACTTCCTCCTACCCAGACAAATGCACCATAGATATCAGCATTACAGACTCCACTCAATTAGGAAAAGGGCAGAAAAAGGGACCGAGAAGAGGCCGCACCTGTAAGTGGGCTAGCAGAGCAACCAGAGGCAAAGAGGCAAAGAATAGATCCTCTACCTGAAGAGGAAGTTATAGAGGAGATCATAGAAAGTCCAAGAAGTGAGAGGGCAACTAGCCCACAAACATCTCCATTGCTAGAAACATCCACCAGTTCTCATGGACAGCAATTGGGAAAACAACATAGTGTGGAAATTTCCTTAGCATGGCCACAAAGCAAGAAGAGTCCTGATATTAGAAGAACATTCACAGACATTAAAGCACATAATGAGTCAATAAGGCTGCAACTTTATGATCAATTTCTCAAGCTGACCCCTGCTAAACAGCAGAGATTGATGTCTGCATATGATATTAAGGAAGGGAAAACGATATTGAGTCACTTCAAGCCCATAGTGCAACAGCCACAGTCAGCTGCTAATTATATTAGAACAAATCTAGAGGCTCTTGCCAAAGACATTCACCCCATGGACCAGATTGAGTTGCACAAGCAAACTGGTGAAATGGTCTATTCCACATTGGCAGACAAAGCCATACTAGCTCAACAATTGCAGAATTCATTAAACAACACATCTACCCAACTAGAGTTGGAAAAGGCATCCTCTTTGGCCAAGGACAATGGGATAAAGTCCTTGGAAGAAATTATCATTGAGCTGGGACATAATTCCAAGGATGCCAAGGGAATAAAAGCACTAATAAATAAAAAACAGCATGACATAGCTGCCCTCAAGAAGCCATTAAAGCTGCCAGTTACTATGCATCCGCAGACCACAGAGGTTGCCCAAGAAAAAGCAGAAGAAGACATGATGGATTTGCTGATGAAAATGAATCAAAGGTTAAATGAGACCGAGCAGGAATTGGAGAAGGCATTGCAGGAGAAACAGGGAGTGTCAACCTCCCAGCCATCTCAAACATCTCCAGCAGTTACAGCTGCTCCCTCTACAGTCACAACATGTTGACGGGAAAAGTGTCTACTCAGAACGCCCCTATCCCACTAAGGCGTGACAGTACCTTAGAAACAAACAGAGAAAACTACTTTCGTATTCTTCTTTATGAACTATAAACGAAGAGGAATAGGATGAACCAACCTGTGTCTTGCGCTAGTCCTTTGATCCAATCTCTCTCCTCTTTGACAGCTTCCAGCTACCTGCTCCCTTACTTTCCCAGCTTCACCAAGTTCCTGTAAGATCACAGAAGAAGAAAACTACACAAAGACATGGATTTATATTCATAAATAGCTTAGGATCAGATTTAAGCTAAACATGCAGATATAACAAAACATCATTGATACACAAGCATGTAGGAGAAACTCAAATAGTTTTATTGATATAACAAGAAGGTCCAGGAGGAGTTACAACCGATGATTCCTGATCCAGCATCAACCCCCCAGCAAAGGAATGCCCTCTTCACCTCCAACAAAGCATAAATCACCCAATACTCTGATCTCTATCTCAAAACCAACAGCAATTCTCTGCAATGTACAAAATTCCAGCCTCTGGATCTCTGGGATGAGGGATCCATATATAGATGTATGCAAAGAGGATGAGTCAGATTATGATTTGAGTAGTGGATTCTCTCTGTCAGTTCTTGCTTCCACTTGGAGACTGAGAGCCTCTTACTCATCCTTGGTCGAACTCAGTGAAGCAAGTGTCATTGGGGAAGATTCTTGAAGCTTCCATTGTCTGTCCACCTCGCGGAATGACACTGCCATTTGTCATTTCCCGCTCAGCGCACCTTGGTAGTGCATTTAGGTGCGTTGCAATGCACCTAGCTAGTGTACTGGGGTGCTATGCAACGTAACTAGCTAGTGGAGCAGCTGAAATGATCCTGATTTGACTGATTCTGAGTAGTTTCTGGTGGAGAACTTCTGGGAGAAGTTGTAATTTGTTGACCTTGTTCCTCTAGGGGTCGGAACAACACTTTTAGGGACTTAGGATCCCTTGGTTTATGGACATTTCATGCTTAGAGCTGTAAGGCACAAAAATGTCTATAACAGTTGCCCCCTAAAGTATGAGGCCGTTTATCGGGTGAAATGCTTTATTAGGAGGATCCGAAGTTCTTTCAATGCTGGGAGGAGACCTGTAATAAGATACAATACAATACATTATCTTCATACTGTTTTCATGATCTAGCTGAGGTAGGCATTCCCATGCTCAGCTTTATAAATTCATTTTCATGTACATAGGACAGACAATCATCTGATGGTAGACTGATGATTCTGATAGAGCCATCATCCCTTTTGGTAGGATGATTATCTGTGCTGCAATGCTGTACATTTCAATGTCTTTATTTTTCCTGAATATATATCGCAGCCCAGATGGATGAAACTAGATCCGGGGTCTTCAATCTCGTCCGATCTTCACTCGAAGTACAAGTCGATCCATGTGAGAATTGTTTTGAAGTCGAACATGGTAAGACATCGCTTGATTACCAGTCAATGATGTAAACTGTTAACAAGCGCGAGAGGAATCACCGATAAGGATGATGACCCTCAAGGTACTGTAGTACAATTCACGTGGTGTGAATGAAGGATTTGGCGTCGAACACCACGCAAAATCTTTCGGTCGAAGGTCATTGATGTATACCTGTCGCCGAAAGTGAGAAACTTGCCATTGAGGCATGCAAGCTTCAAAGTACTGAATGGGGTGTTCCTAGATCAACTTCTCGGATAATGAGCTGATGTCGACAAGAAGCGATCCGTCAAAGGAGGGCCTTGATGAATCCCACATCAATGACACGGAACGGAGCAAATGATTTTTATGGAGGTGAAAACGATCTGATGATATATGGTTCAGGATGGCGTCATGAAAGAATGAAGTGTAATGTATGGTAGTGGATGGGACATGGATGACTTCTCTGGATGACTTCTCTTGAACATGTCGGCGACACTTATGTGATGGATTGGTACCATTTACCCCAAATGTGGATGGTATGGCGTGACCATGGTGATGTGACCGGTGAATGAAACAACCCAACCCGACTCAGGCACGGAGTGGAAGTGTCATGTTCAAGAGCGACTTGCTACCAATAAAGATTCTTTGAGTTTCTTCCCAATTTTTCCCCAGTCATTGCTAACCAGTACCTCTTTATTTTTGTCAAGCTTGAGGAGGATAACATATGCTTGTTCTATAATTTGCGCTTCAGGCAAACCCATCGCTATGTTTTAACGAGCCTAGCAATAGTGAAACTCGTTCTCGTCTAAAGACAAGTTTGTCGCTATTAATCTTTTTAACGAGTTTAACGACAAAGATAACTCGGTCCTTTTAATTTTTAGAGAGTCTGGAAATGTACGTAAAGGTAACTCCAAAATTCCCTTTTCGTCATCTAATCCCTTAAGTCCAAAAAAGTATAAAACAATACAGAAGGGATGAATTTTCGATAGTTTTAATGAGCCGAACAAAACAAGAGCTCGATCTTTTTGTGCAATAATCCCTCAGGTCCAAAAAGATTAAAATCTAGAGGAGGGATAGCACTTCCGGTCGCTTTAACGAGCTGGAAGGCCAAAACTCGGCAATCTTTTCATATTTTACGAGTCAGTTGAAAAGAGCTTAAAGAAGACTCGTCTTTTGAGGAACGAGTGATAAAATGGGTAGCAGCTGATTCCAGGTAAGGGTTGGAATTTTCCAATCACGGAAGTGTCACGAGGATGGCTAGTGAAATCACTCTTCGCAGCTGTTCCTCAAAATGGGTAAACAATCAAATGGATGTGAATGATCGGCCAATGGAAAAGTGGAGGTGACGGTGCAAACATGACCAAGGCTTTAATGGCTGAAATGCTTCATTCACGGTGGTTATTTATCGGGGAATAGTTCATTTTTTAACGAGCTTAAACGCGGGTGGAAACATTTGCTCATGTCTTATGTTTATTTTTTAACGAGCTTGAACTATGTGCTAAAACTGCTCGATTAATCCAGTCATATGATAAGAATGTCTCATATAGAACGGCAACTTTTAGATTTTTGCCCCACATCCTTTCTTTATGCAAGTTAGGTGACGACTAATCCTACGAGTTTAAAGGGCTAGAGGTCCTAAAATTTTAAAAAGTAAATAGCCGCCCCTCGCTTGCACTCCAAAAGGTTTGCATGCCCCCAGGTATAAAACAGAGTTTCGAAGTCTCCCTCTATTCGAGCTGACAAAACATTCGTTTTATCAGGAAGGGTCACCCTTTATTCGAGTTGACCAAACATTCGTTTTATCAGGAAGGGTACTACCTCTTACAGGTTACCCAAAGATTGTTCTATTCACAGCGCAAACAAAACACTTCTTTGGCAATGTCTACCGAAATAAACAAAGGTGAACGGATGATATAGTGAGACCATCCCTGACATAACTTTGACAAGAGAATCCTGTATTAGAATAACCCCCTCTTCCACTCACGGACGGGGGTACAGACTAGGCATATTCTCCCGCGGAAACCTACTCTATACCCAAAGTTTTCCTGCCGAAGCAGACCAGGACGCATGCCCCCTGGGTTTCAGTCATATCCCTCCGAATTACTCGCGCTCATCGGGAGGATGGACTAGAGATTGAGACATTTCTTGCGTGAAGAGACCATTTAGGGATGGTATATGACTATTTGCTATGCGTGATTTGGGAAATGAAAGCTGGTCCACGAGCTTGACCACTCTTCCTTTATGTGGAAAACACATTACTCTAAAGAGTGAGGAGACGATGGCTCCCATGCAATAAATATAGTCTCGTCCAAGGAGTAGGTTATAATCCAAGGGTCCTTGTACAACCATTACGTTCATTTGAACTGTCTTCCTTCTCAATGTTATGGGCACATTGGGGAGGATCCCTAAAGGTCGACTGGTTCCTTTATCAAAGCCTGTCAGGTTTCTCATCTCAGGCAAAAGCGATGGGGAACCAAGCGCTTTCCAAGCAGTAGAGGAAAGGATACTCACAGAAGCCCCTTCATCTATGATGGTACCAGCCATGAACATTCTATATATTTGAACGATAATTCGGAATGGTATGCTTGCTGGTAAACGGGGTCTGCCTAGTTGATTCCAATCGAAGGAGACAACTAGGTTGCTTGGAGGTGGGACCGAGTAGACGGCCGGGTATGGCTCTGATGAACTTCCCTCCTACGGTAAGGGAATGGGTAGATTTCCCCCATGTTCGTCGGAGTCTGTGTTGCTGAAGAGAATTTGGACGGTCATCCTTGTTCTCTTCAGTGACTGTATCATCTGAAGATAAAACCTCTGAAGGCACGTGTTGGGTCCCTATAATACTAGTGATTACCCCATTACTATTGTAGTTATACCCCTTATTTATATTGATGTACCCATGTAGTGCCCATATTGTTACTATTGTGCCACATAGAAGCCCACTATTGTTATTGTTGTGCCCTACAATATTATTGTTATGTAGGCTTTGATTGTATTGGGACCACTTAGACTCCTATATATAGAAAGGAGGTATTTTCATTTGTATTAGCCAAGAATTGTTCATTTATGTAATGTAAAGGAGGTTTCCCCCTCGAAGAGGCTGAATTCTAAGGCGTGGATCTCTCTTTTTCTATCTTTTTGTGAGCTGGTTTCATAACATTTGGTATCAGAGCTTTGGATTCTAGGGTTTCGCTGCTCCAAACAGGTCATCGTGGCATTTTCGCTATAACTTTTTTTCTGTGATGTTTCAGAAGTCGCAAAAAAAACTCATTTGACAAGACATCGCGCTGAACCTTGGATCCGAATTTCAGAGCTTTTCGCGCGATATTTTCGGAGATATGATCTCAGGAAGTTGGTCTTTTTGATGACTCCTGAATTACACTCAAAACAGGTGACCTGGGGAAAATCGTCATAACTTTCTGTCTGAGCATCGGATTGAAGTTTCGTAAGAAGGTACAGAAAGAGGACGGACTATAGTTTCTTGTGGGTGTTTTTCAGATCCAAAGGTCGAAAAAGTGACTCGTGGCACGTCGTACAACTTCGCTCTACTGAACCAGTCTAAAAGCAAGGCACCGTGGGAGATTTCACATAACTCTTCCTTGGAGAATCCAATTTGGCTCAGACTTGTGGCATTGGAAAGAGGATGCAGAAGGCTACTACAGGTAGCAATTTCAGAATTGGATGATCCGAAATTACAGAGATACATCAGATTCAATATCAGGTTTCTATAAAGTGAAAAAAGGTGTGTAGTTTTTTTTTAATTTTTGTGTAAGCTTCATTTAACGGAATTCAAAGGGCATAGTAAAGCATTATTATCGGTAACTGATGCCCCGAGGAAAGAAAATGCAAACACCTAGTAAGGAACCTGAAAGCTCTAGCATGACTCATGAAGAAGAGGAAGAAATGCTACATGATATATCAAAATTACAAGAACAAGTGCAACAAATGTCACGCTCACAAAAGCTAACAGAAGCTAAGATAAGTGGCGTGGAATCTAAGGTAAATGGCGTGGAATCTAAGATAAAGGGCATGGAAGCTAAGATGGAGGATTCGATGGAAAATTTGAAGATAGATTTGAATACAAACATGGAAGAATTGAAGAAGTTGCTACAAGAAAGGGTCACTAATGGTGAAAAGGTAGTAAAGGAAACTCATGATGAGAACAAAAGAAATGTTAATCATGATTCCATAGACTCTAATGTTGGATCAAAGACTCACCATGTTCCAAAAATCGATATGAGGAAGTTTGATGGCAAGGATCCCGCCACATGGATATTACAGATGGAGCAATTCTTCGATCTCAATAATGTGCAAAACACACAAAAGGTACGTATGGCAACTTTATATTTGGAACCAAATCAGTTTGTATGGTATCAATGGCTTTGTTCTCGTAAACAATTTATCACTTGGGCAATTTTTACGGAAGAATTGATAGCACATTATGAGGATACAAAAAGCAACACTTTTTTTAGCCAATTGATAAGTCTCAAACAAAAGGGTTCAATAATGGAGCACATTGAGGAGTTCCAAAAATTGAACATAAGGGTAAAAGATATTCCAGAGGAGCATAGGATTGATGTGTTCATAGGGTCTTTAAAGGATAATATCCAACATGATGTGCGCCTTTGGGAACCTGATTCATTAGAGAAGGCATTCAGGTTAGCAAGAAAAATGGAAAGCAAAATTATGGCAACTAGGAAGCATACCATTCACAACTATAAAGAAGGAAGTGTTGTTGCCCATAGTCTTCCACAACCTACAAGGTTGACACCACAACAATTGGAAGAAAAAAGAGCAAAAGGGCTTTGTTACAATTGTGATAGCAAATACACAAAAGGTCATAAGTGTGCTGAGAAGAAATTATTCTACATAGATTGTGAAGAGGAAGAAGAAAAGGAGCAAGAAAGGTCAAAAGAAGAGGATATATTCCAGGAACAAAGCCTAGATGAAGAACAAATAAATCCGACCATATCTTGTAATGCATTGGCAGGAATTACCACTCCTCAAACCATCAAGATAGAAGGACAAATCAAGAAGAAAAAGGTAATAGTGTTGATTGATTCAGGAAGCACCCACAATTTTATTCATTGTAGGGTAGCAAAAGAATTGAATTGCTTCCTATATCCAGCACCAGAGTGTCAAGTGATGATTGCAAATGGAGGAACAATAAATTGTTCTGGAAAGTGCCATAATATCAAGCTATCCATGGGAGAATATGTATTGACTAGCCCAATGCTTTCCATTCCAATGGGAGGTGCTGATGTTGTACTAGGAGTCCAATGGCTACAATCCTTGGGTACAATAGCTTTTAATTTTCAAGAACTTTTCATGAAATTTTCTGTGGAAGGAAAGGAAGTTGAATTAAGGGGTATTGCAGGGAAACCAGGAAAGATAATCAGCTCTAATGGAATGACAAAGCTTCTAAAAAAGGAGCAAAGAGGTGTAATTGCACAATTATGTTCGCTAGATGTTTCCACATTGGAATCATCTATTTCTCCAGATCTCCAAAAAGTCCTGGACAATCATTCCAAGGTATTTGAGACTCCCAAAGGTCTCCCACCTATGCGTGATCATGATCATGCTATTCATCTGATTCCAGGAAGTGTTCCTCCAAACATCAGGCCGTACAGATATCCATATGTCCAAAAAAGTGAAATTGAACGTATGGTTGCAGAAATGCTAGAGGCTGGTATAATTCAACCGAGTCAAAGTTCTTTCTCAGCTCCAGTAGTATTGGTGCACAAGAAGGATGGATCATGGCGCATGTGTCCAGATTATAGGGAGCTCAACAAGCTCACTATTAAAGATAAGTTCCCCATTCCTGTTATTGATGAATTACTGGATGAATTGCATGGATCAATTTACTTCACCAAGTTGGATCTTCGTTCGGGATATCATCAAATCAGAATGAAGATTGAAGACATTCCGAAAATAGCATTTAGAACTCATGAGGGTCATTATGAATTTTTGGTCATGCCTTTTGGCCTTACCAATGCACCTTCAACATTTCAAGGTTTGATGAATTCAATTTTCAAACCATTCCTTAGAAAATTTGTGTTAGTATTTTTTGATGATATACTAATCTACAGCAAGTCTTGGAAGGATCATGTTGAACATGTTGACAGGGTGCTACAACTATTGGAGGAGAAACAATTATATGCAAAAAGATCCAAATGTTTCTTTGGAGTCCAGGAGGTGGAATATTTGGGTCATATTGTATCTCATGAAGGAGTTAAGGTAGACCCTAGCAAAATTAAAGCCATTAAGGAATGGAAAATCCCCACATCCATAAAGCATCTGCGAGGATTTCTTGGGTTGACAGGGTATTATCGCAAGTTTGTTAAGAATTATGGGAGAATAGCAGCACCTCTAACAACATTATTGAAGAAAGATTCATTTTCATGGACTTCGGAAGCAACAAAGGCCTTTGAACATCTTAAAGAGGCAATGTGCCAAGCACCGGTCTTAGCTACACCGGACTTCACAAAAACCTTTATTGTGGAATGTGATGCTTCAGGAAATGGAATTGGTGCTGTTCTAATGCAAGATGAAAGACCCATTGCTTTTGAAAGTCGTCCAATCAAGGGAAAGTTTTTAAGAAAAGCTATTTATGAGAAGGAAATGTTGGCAATACTCCATGCACTTAAGAAATGGCGACCCTACCTAATGGGAAGACACTTCAAGGTAAAAACGGATCATGATAGCCTTAAATACTTTTTAGAACAAAGATTATCCTCTGAAGAGCAACAAAAGTGGGTCACAAAGATGTTGGGTTATGACTTTGAAATCATCTACAAAAAAGGGAAGCAAAATGTGGTGGCAGATGCACTCTCAAGAAAGGATGAGGATGTGGAAGCATTGTTGTGTGCCATTTCTATTATCCAACCAGATTGGATAAACGAAGCAAGGGAGGAATGGAAGAACGACGAAGAAGTGTGGGCACTTATTCGAAAGCTACAACAAGATTCCAGTACTTCTGATACATTTAGCTGGAAAAATGATTCGTTATGGTACAAAGATCGCTTATACCTCTGTAAGAATTCCCAGCTAAAACAAAAGATTCTTATGGAATTGCACACTTCTCCCTTAGGAGGGCACTCAGGATTTTTAAAAACTTACCACAGGGTTAAGAAGGAATTTTTTTGGGATGGCCTTAAATCAGATATTCAAAAGTTTGTGGCGGAATGTTTGGTTTGCCAGCAAAATAAAGTTGAAACAATTAAGACACCGGGTCTATTACAACCTTTATCCATTCCAAGCCAACGTTGGGAGGAGGTTTCAATGGATTTTATCACAGGTTTACCCAAGTCTGAGGGAAAGAGTGTCATCATGGTGGTAGTTGACAGACTTACCAAGTATGCACACTTTTGTGCATTATCACATCCATTTAAAGCCAGTACAGTTTCTACTGCATTTATGGAAACAGTTCAAAAGCTACATGGAAACCCAAAGATTATTGTAAGTGACAGAGATCCCATTTTCACTGGAAATTTTTGGACAGAATTATTTTCTTGTCTTGGTACTCAGTTAGCTCATAGCTCATCTTATCATCCTCAATCTGATGGGCAAACTGAGATAGTAAACAAATGTTTGGAAGGATATCTTCGTTGCTTTGTATCTGATAAACAGACACAATGGGTCAAATGGTTGCCTCTGGCTGAATGGTGGTATAACACTTCCTTTCATACAGCAACAAAAATGACCCCATTTATGGCACTTTATGGGTATCAACCACCATCCATCACATCATATTTAAGAGAAAATTCTAAGGTTCAGGCAGTGGAACATCACATCGAACATCAACAACAAGTCCTCCAACTCTTAAAGGATAACCTTGTGTTGGCACAGAATAGAATGAAACAACAGGCAGATCAACATCGCAGTGAAAGAAGTTTTGATGTAGGTGATTGGGTATTCCTACGGCTACAACCATATAAGCAAATGTCCCTCAAGCAAGCTAAGAAGGATAATAAATTATCACCAAAGTATTATGGTTCGTACAAGGTGTTGCAAAAGATTGGTACTATGGCATACAAATTGGAGCTTCCTGCAGCTTCTCGATTGCACCCAGTTTTCCATGTTTCATGCTTAAAGAAGGTTATAGGCGACAAGCTCCCAATTCAAACAATATTTCCAGAACTTGACAAAGAAGGAAAAATTATATTGAAACCGGAAGAAGTTATAGAAACAAGAACTCGACAGCTACGAAATCGATCAATTTCAGAGTACCTTATCAAGTGGAAGAACTTATCCACTGAAGATTCCACATGGGAGGATGAGAATTTTATGCAAAAGTATCCTGAACTACTGAAGCGTTGAGGACAACACTTTTTTTGAAGGAGAGGGGCATGTTGGGTCCCTATAATACTAGTGATTACCCCATTACTATTGTAGTTATACCCCTTATTTATATTGATGTACCCATGTAGTGCCCATATTGTTACTATTGTGCCACATAGAAGCCCACTATTGTTATTGTTGTGCCCTACAATATTATTGTTATGTAGGCTTTGATTGTATTGGGGCCACTTAGACTCCTATATATAGAAAGGAGGTATTTTCATTTGTATTAGCCAAGAATTGTTCATTTATGTAATGTAAAGGAGGTTGCCCCCTCGAAGAGGCTGAATTCTAAGGCGTGGATCTCTCTTTTTCTATCTTTTTGTGAGCTGGTTTCATAACAGCACGACCGGGTCAACTGCCACCTCGACCTTTTGACTTTCGTCTGGTATAGATTCAGATGGTTTATCTTCAATGATAGGTGCTTCAGCTGACCACTTGAGCGGGCCAGCTGGGTTCTCAACTAGCGACGGACTCGGCAAGATTTTTTTATATCCAGGAGGAAGTCGTAACGGTGAAACCGGACGATCATCCAAAACTCTTTTCGCTTCGTCTAAGAAGGGACAACGGTGGATGGCATGATTGCCTTCGCACAGTTTACAAGGAAATTTAGCTTTCCCTTTTTGTCCTGGGGCTTCACTCTCGCTAGTTGACGGTGTGCTTTCAACATGATCATCAGAGGTTGATGACACCGGATTGTGCAAACGAGGAGACCAGTCCCTTAGTATCCGAGGGATGCAAGGACAATCTCTATGAAAGTGGTCTCCTTTGCAAATGACACATGGCGATTTAGGCCTGGTCGGTGCAGTGTGTGGATTTTTGTTAGACGACACTCGTTTTCCCCCATTCGCCTTTGGCTCCTTCTTCTTCTTCTCTTTCTTCTTCTTCTCCTTCTTCTCCTTAGGAACTTGATTTTTGGCTTTGCCAGCCCCATCAAGCAAAGAGGAAGGGGGAGAGGAAGAATTAGAGGAAGTAAAAGGTTGGTGGGCAACTCTGGACTCGTCTAATTGATGATTCGATTGTTCAGGAATGGTGGTGTTCTGAACGACATTGGTTGAGAAGAGCCATACTGGCAAGCCAATTGTCAGTCCTGGAAGCGACAATGTGGCCATATGGGGTGCACCAAAATCTCCCCAAGAGGAGAAGGGACTAGGATTTCCACCAAGGGGAATTCCTTGGTTGGTAGACTCCATTTTCTCAACCTAAGATCAACGTAGGAAAAGGGTATGAATATTCCGTTTAAAATAAATTTTTAGACGCTTTGACACAACTTGTTTTTTCAATTTTAAAGAGTCGAGAAGAAAACAAAAGATGACTCTAGTCTCCTTCGATTTTTAATGAGCCTGAAGTGACAAGTGCTCAGATGGACCTTTTCTGTTAAGGAGTCTGAAAAGGAACGAAAGGGACTACTCTGGAGATCTAGGTAGAGGGAGTACCAAACCAATAGCAAAACTGCAGAATACTTTTTACAGTACGGCAGTCAATCTTCCCGAATGCTGTGTTCGGTGCATTGCGATCAGTAGGGCGGCCGACACGGCTTCCTATGGATAAAAGGTTTTAAGCCTATAGGGGTCTCCCAATATATACTCGACGGTACATGGGAGCACAAGTCCGTACTGGCACTTATCGTCTCAAAGTGGAGGAATCACCCAACCATCAGTGAGGACAACAGTTACCAGGATTTACGACGCCGGAATACGTCTCTAGCCTAGACCTCTAAATCTTGTGCGTTAAGTTCCAAAGCGTTGTTAGATTCATTCAATTTATTTTAAGTTGATCTTTCTTAGAAGTTTGCCTTTTGGGATCACCATGAGATGTAGATGTAATTCCTAAAAATGCAATCTAAAGATGATAAGCAAACTTTTATCTCTTTTCAGCAATGAAAATCCTAGCTACAAGGGGAAAAGAAAGACACAATCTTTTCTCAAAGAGAAAAGAGCACACTATAAATGCACTTTTCCTAAATCAAGCCAAGCAGACCATCAATATGCAAATGCATATATGCATGTATTTGTTTTCACTTTCTTAATATTGATGCCTAAAATGAAATTTGATGTACAAATCTGAATTTTCTTTCAAGTGACAAACACAAACAAGCTTCTTTTCGAAATCAAAAGGTAGAGAAGATTACGACACTTTATGGTTTTGAAATAAACACTCGTTTCGACACTAGAAAGTCACAAATTCAAACCAAAGGCAAAAGTAAAAGCATAATCGACTGTCAACAGCAAATAAACTTTCTCCTAAGATCAAAATCGACACTTACGACAGATCTAAATCCAAGGACGACAGTATGACTATTCTACTTTTTCAATGGAAAACTGTAAATGATGTAACAAACACATAAAGAACATCTACAGTCTTTTTGTACAAAGGAGGCGGAATTAAGGAAAAGAAAAGGGGTTTTTAAACAGACACACACTGATCATAGGCTGCAAAATCAGAGACAAAACTGAAAAAATGAAGCAAAGAACCTCGGCTGTACAGGGCTAGGCTGATCAGCGCACTTGTTACACAGAGAAACTGGATTGCAGCACAGGTAGCCCTCTCGGGAACTGCGTTGAAATTCAGAATCTCTTCACAAAGCCTGCGTTGGGGCAGAAACGAGAATTCTATCTGGGTTCTGGGTCACAGTTTGCAGTTTAATCTATGGTTTTTGGCCGAGTAAAAGCAATCAGTAATGCACAATCAGAGGGTGGATTTAAAGGAGGTCTAAGAGCTATCACAAAGGGTAATCAGATCATTTGTGAATCAGCTGTTCAAATCATAAACAAATCCAGTGAATGGATTGAAGTAGCAGGTGTCTACTTTGCATTTGATAATGGCAAATGTAGTTCGATTGCTACTTCTGTGTTTATGAAACAAACAACAAGAGAAACACAAACAAACTAACTAGACACAGTCCCCAACGGAGTCGCCATTTTGTTGACGGGAAAAGTGTCTACTCAGAATGCCCCTATCCCACTAAGGCGTGACAGTACCTTAGAAACAAACAGAGAAAACTACTTTCGTATTCTTCTTTATGAACTATAAACGAAGAGGAATAGGATGAACCAACCTGTGTCTTGCGCTAGTCCTTTGATCCAATCTCTCTCCTCTTTGACAACTTCCAGCTACCTGCTCCCTTACTTGCCCAGCTTCACCAAGTTCCTGCAAGATCACAGAAGAAGAAAACTACACAAAGACATGGATTTATATTCATAAATAGCTTAGGATCAGATTTAAGCTAAACATGCAAATATAACAAAACATCATTGATACACAAGCATGTAGGAGAAGCTGAAATAGTTTTATTGATATAACAAGAAGGTCCAGGAGGAGTTACAACCGATGATTCCTGATCCAGCATCAACCCCCCAGCAAAGGAATCCCCTCTTCACCTCCAACAAAGCATAAATCACCCAATACTCCGATCTCTATCTCAAAACCAACAGCAATTCTCTACAATGTACAAAATTCCAGCCTCTGGATCTCTGGGATGAGGGATCCATATATAGATGTATGCAAAGAGGATGAGTCAGCTTATGATTTGACTAGTGGCTTCTCTCTGTCAGTTCTTGCTTCCACTTGGAGACTGAGAGCCTCTTACTCATCCTTGGTCGAACTCAGTGAAGCAAGTGTCATTGGGGAATATTCTGGAAGCTTCCATTGTCTATCCACCTCGCGAAATGACACTGCCATTTGTCATTTCCCACTCAGCGCACCCTGGTAGTGCATTTAGGTTGGTTGCAGCGCACCTAGCTAGTGTACTGGGTGCTATGCAACGCAGCTAGCTAGTGGAGTAGCTGAAATGATCCTGATTTGACTGATTCTAAGCAGTTTCTGGTGGAGAACTTCTGGGAGAAGCTGTAATTTGTTGACCTTGTTCCTCTAGGGGTTGGAACAACACTTTTATGGACTTAGGATCCCTTGGTTTATGGACATTTCATGCTTAGAGCTGTAAGGCACAAAAATGTCTATAACACAACATCAGTCCCTCCTACTGTCCCAGCATCAACGACAACAGGTACTTCAAGGACAACAACAACAGGCAGCAACACTACCATGACTACTGAGCAACTAATAAAGGCTATTCTGGATCTAAGGCTCCAAGTATCAGAATTAAAAGATGCTAAAGAGAAATTGGCCAAGTTGGAAATAAGTTATGATAAATCCAAAATGACTGTGGTAGAAAAAACAAGGGAGGTATAAGCACTTGAGAATAAAGTAAAGGCATTGGAGAAGGACCTCTTATTAGACAAACCTTTGGGAGAAATCAGGAGCATTTTGTGGGCCAACATTGGCCATTCCATCGCTGATATATGGACATCAATATAGATAATTCATGAGCAAATTGATTTGGTGATAGTAGCTCAAGAACAAATTCAGAAGGCCAGGGATTCATTGGGGCACATGCCCGAACAGGCCAATAGACTAATACAGTTTTTGAACACCCACATCAAGGAGCAACTGGCATCACTGGATATCAGAGACAGGACAGACACCATCCTGACAATGAAAAGATTTCTGACCATGAGGAACTTCATACAAAATCTGGAGATGAAGTGCCAGGAAATGCAAGTGGAGATAAATGCTTTCACACAGAAATTTACAGCTTTGCAGGAAAAGGGTCTGCCCAGTTTATTAACTAATGAATATAGACTGATGACACATGAAGACTATATTCACAGGTTGAATACATATGTGGATAGCCAAGCCACAACATCATCAAGTTCTGCAGGAGAAAAGGAACTCCCATCTTGACAGAGCCTATATGACAATTTGGAAAATTTGTTTTTTATTGAACATGAAGTGAGGCATCTTTTCACAGTCCAGCCCAATTTATTTAGGTACACGGATGCAGATGAAACTTTAATAAAAATGTGCAGGCACCAATTACCAAATGAATAGTGGTGGCAGAGTATGCTCGAAATTTTGTAGGCAAATTTCAAAGTTTTTTTTATTTTCCCAGAACGCAACAGCTATTATAAAGTGAAGAAAAAGGACAGATAGAAATCGCGCTGGGCAATAGTCGACTAAAGCGCTATTAAAAGCACCCAGGAAAACAATGCCAGCAGCACGAAATTTCACTAAAAGTATCCATCGGCCGACTCTCTAAGCAAATAATCAATGCATCTCACCAACTGAGCGGCCAGCACAACATCTCTTACTTCTGCATTCATTTCTCTCTGTTCCCAAAATCATTTACTCCTTCTGTAGAGTAGGTGAAAGAAGTTATTGCAAGATATTATCTCCTTGAGATATTTTGTAAAACATTTTTGTACAAATACCTCCCCAAGCTAAGTATTAGGGGTTGGTGATATCATTCTGGAACTTTGCTGTAAATTTGAGAACTCTTCTAAATAAAAGGTTGCTGGAACGCTTTGCTGCTGAGCTATCTAGTTGTGGAATTAATGGCAGAAGAGTATATTGCAGAGTTCTCAAATTATTTCATGGATCAATAAGTCTTTTAACTCATGTTTTACTGTTTCTGTGTTTCATATATCATTTATATATCATATTCTGAATTACAGGGAAAAAGAATAACTCAGAATTTACTTAACTGTACTCTGTGTTCAATCCCTATTCTTTTAAATGTTTTCTTCAGGACTAGCATAACCAGGAATTCTTGATTGCTCCTGTTTCCCTGGTTCTTGCACCTAAATATAACTAAGGAATTCTTAACTGTTCCCTGGTGATATTCACCCACTCTCCCTCTATTAGCATGATGAAGGATTCTTAGTTGCCCTTCACCCCCTGACCCCATTTCACCTGATTTCAACTTACAGTTTGTTCCATGGTTAATTATCTTGCTCTGTGGTTCCTCCTTTTGTCAAAGAAACCATAACCAGCAGCTCATCTTCATTGACTCCATTAACCCAATGGACTGAACTTTCATATTTTCACCCATGTTCTTTGAATGTCACCATCCAAAAAATTAAACAAACACCTGCACTTCATAACTAGCCTAACATACAACAAAACAAAACTAACTCATAAAGAGAGAGCCCTCTCTGGCTGCAGATTGGCTAGAATCTGCATCTAAAAGATTGGTTAGTGGTTACCTCAGCTGTATTCCCTTTTCTCACAGCTTTTGGGGAACAACCTGAGTGATAACATCATTGGCGACTCCGTTGGGGAATCTAAATGACTGTTGGTTACTGTTGTCTATTTTCTAAAGCTACAGATGGAGCCTAAAGTTAGCCAGGTAGCCTTTGCAACTGTTTTTTCTATGCCATTACAGGAGTAAATAAAAGCTGCTTCAGTCTATCTCCAGTCTAGCTTTAGGCTTTAAACAGCTGCCTCAAAAATTTGATCAGTTTCCTTTTCTGATTTTAAAGATCTTCAGGAAAATTCAAGGCTCTCACAATTCATAATTTCCTAGAAAGATATTGTCAAAAGCAGTGTTCTTCAAATACTTCCAGAAAATACCAAAAACAGATTTAGAAGCTGGCTCCAAAGAAGAAAGTCTACTACACCAGATCAATTCCAGATCTAAATCCTCCAGCTATCTTTGAAAATCCTAACTTTATCTCTAATAACCTTAGAAGACAAGAAAATCTAGAAAATTCTGTTGATTTAAACCTTGATAGACTTCATCAAAACCTTACCCAATCCGAGCTTCCTCCTAGAAGAGCAGCGGTACTTTCTACTGTTGCTGCAGCTTTTTCTAGTTCACCATCATCACAACAAAGCATCTTTTCAACTCCCCCATCCACAACACATATTTCCACTGTTATCCCCATCCTTCCAGCTGTTCCATTTATCCCTGTTAATATGGAAAATCGATATGCCCCCTGCAGTTGCCTGCAAATCTAGGGGCTATGCCTCAAGATTATCAAAGAAAGATCACCTATTTTGATGGTACTGGAACCTACACAGCACAACAACATACTAAGAAAATGATGGATTATTTTGAAAATTATGAAATCAATGACAATGATGTCAGGATGAAAATTTTGGTCCAAAGCTTAACCGATGATGTAAGGACCTAGTTTAGGGCACTCCCTGTAAAAACAATTGCTGATCCAGATGCCCTTTACCAAACCTTCTTGAACAGATGGGAAAAGAAGAAATACCTATTACATATCCTATCAGAATATGAAAGATTGAAAAGGGGCCCATAAGAAACTGCCCAAGACTACTGTGCTAGATTCAATAATGTGTACAATGCTATTCCTTGGAACCTTAGACCTCCACCAGACTTGGCCTTGATCAAATTCCCTGATGGATTTGATTCTGATATGGCATCTCAACTAAGGGAAAGAGCTCCTCCAAGCTTAGAAGACAAGCAGAGCAAAGCTGTTAGTCTAGAGGCCAATCTGATCTCTAAAAGAGTTCGAGCTAGAGCTGAAAGAAGGACTCCTTTCAAAGAGGAACCTTCTGCATTTGAGCAGAAACTAGATGCAATTATCAAAGGAATGGATAGATTGGGTGACAGAGTAGAAACCATTGAAAGGAAATCTTCTTGGGAAGGTCAACCAAGTAACACCGCAAGAAATCCAAACTTTAGGAAAAATCAAAATCCTAATACTGGGAAGGCTGGTCCTAACCAAAACATTAGACCTCCATTCCAAGAAAACTATGTTGAAGCTTCAACCTCTAGTGAGCCAACAGAGGATACTCAAATTAATTTGATGGGTCTAAACACTGAACAACAAATCTTTTTAACCCAGGATGACCAAGAAGCTCATACTTTCAATCAATTTCAAACCAAATCTAGAGAATCATTTGATTTTAGAGAGGGATATGATGCAGCTGTCTATGAGGTTCATAAACAATAGAAATTAAGAAGCAGAACAATAGATGTTCCTGAAACCAGCAAGCAGAAAGATATCAAAGAGCCTAAAAAAGCAAAGGATAAAACTTCCCCTATAGAACTCCCTACTAGAAAAGACCTTAACCCAAGAGAGCCCACGGTTGAGGACATATCAGACTTACAACCATCAAACAATCAACCATCCACCTCCTTTCCTCCAAAATAAAATGCAAAGGGATCTCCTGAAATTAATTTTAAAGCAAATTCAATTTATAACAGCACTCCTGATAGAGAAAAAACCACTGAAAACACAACAGAAAAGGAAAATCTTACTGCTCGGAATGCAAAAATTCAAGTGGAGAAACCTTTCAACCTTGAAACCGAAATTTGCAAGTTAAAATAGCCATTCCACTGTCCAAATTAGCTAAACATGAGGTTTATAGAGAACAAATCAGCAAGACACTTCAAATTTCCGAAAACAGATATTGAGTGAATGTCCTAGATGACCAGCCATAATTAATTTTTGGCCCTGAAGTCAATGGTAAATCAGTAGATGGAGGATTTCCTCCATTCTATGTAAGCCTAAACATTCATTACAAAGTACTCCACAATGCAATGTTTGATTTGGGAGCTTCCCACAATCTAATGCCTAAGTCAGTGATGGAAAAATTGGACCTAGATATCACAAGGCCATATAAAGACTTGTTTTCTTTTGATTCTAGCCATGTCAGGTGTCTAGGCCTAATCAAAGATTTGTCTGTATCTCTAGTTCAATACCCTGCCAAGACTATTTTAATGGATGCGGTAGTAGTTGATATCCCACCAAAATATGGAATGCTTTTGTCCAGATCTTGGGGTGCAAAACTCCAAGGATCTTTGCAGCTAGACATGTCTTATGCTACCATCTCTCTCTTTGGCCAGCCAAACAGATTGTATCGAGAAACATTGATGAAATATGTGGTCAACAGTCAAGAGAAGCCCAAAAACTTTCCCATTTATTCCATGCATTCTGATATGGATTCTTTCATTCTATACAATGCTGAAATTTATCCCAAAACTGATAACAAGCTTCTAAAATCAGCACAAGGAAGAAGCATAAATGAAGAATCTACTACTCAAGATCTAGAAATTGTTGAAGTAATTCATGAAACAAACACACAAGGCAAACCATATGAGTTACAAAATTCAAATCTGCCCACTAATATAGTTTCCAAAACTCCTAATGCTGGTTGTCATCAGGAAATCCTATGGTATCTATTATTTGATGGGTCGGTGAATAAACTAGGAGCAGGGGCAGGGGTTTGGATACATAATATGCAAAATGATCATGCTGAAGGATATGCATACAGACTGAATTTTAGATGTACAAATAACATGGCTGAATATGAAGCCCTTCTGCTAGGACTCAAATTGATTAAAAGTCTAGGGGCAGCTAGGATATCAATCTTGGGAGACTCTGATTTGATTATCCAGCAGATGAAAGGAAACTTTGTCACAAATGATCTCAGGCTAAGAGCTTATATAGGGGCAGCGATTGAAATACTTAACACCTTTCTAGAATCACAACTCACTAAAATTCCAAGAAATCACAATTTGCATGCTCATAGTTTAGCAACATTTGCGAGCACTTGTAAGCTGCCATTTGAGCCTAACCATAATTTTACTGTTGAAATTAAACACAGACCTCCTGTACCAGACAATGTTAAAAATTGGCAGGTGTTTGACAATGACACTCAAATCAACAATTTCCTGACTTTGAAAGAGGAATTTTCAAACACAAACATAGATACAAGCACCATTTGTGAAGAAAAGCAAATAGACAGAATTGAAACTAATATTTCAGCTGAAATAGCAGATCATATTTTGCATCCAACAATATTTACCAGCAAAAGTTTACAAGAGCTGAAACAAATGGACTTTGATGAAATTGTTGAAGGAGAGTCTGAAGTAATTGAGTTAAAAGATAATTTTTTACCCATAGGCTTGACTCCTCTGGAAGATATTTTTGACTCTAATGATATTCCAAGAAAGCCAAAAATGTAGCCTTTGAACACAGAAATTGAGGACTGAAACATAGGCACTGAACAAAAGCCTAAAATGATAAAATTGTCTAAAGCATTGCCACCTGACCAAAAACTGAAATATATTGAGCTGTTTAAATAATTTCAAGATGTTTTTGCATGGAGCTATGAAGACCTTAAGTCCTATGATACTTTTGTGATCCAGCATACAATACCCTTAAAAGAAAATCAAAAACCTTTAAAACAAAAACTTAGAAGGGTTAATCCAGTCCTCCTTCCCCTTATTGAAAAAGAAGTCAAAAGAATGTATGAAGCTGGAATAATTGCACCTATTAGATTTTCAGAATGGATCTCAAATCTAGTGCCCACTAGGAAGAAAACAGGAGAAATAAGGTTGTGTGTTGACTTAAGAAATTTGAATAAAGTTTCTCTCAAAGACCACTACCCCTTACCCAAGATGGATCACATTTTACAGAGGGTAGTGGGAGCTTCTAGAATTTCACTACTAGATGGATTCTCAGGCTTTAATCAGATCCTAGTTCACCCTGATGATCAAGATAAAAACTGCTTTTACAACACCTTGGGGAACCTTCAAGTATGTAAAAATTCCTTTTAGACTTAAAAATGCAGGGGCAACATTTCAATGAGCTATGGACATAGCCTTTGCAAAAGAGATCCATGATTTTCCAGTCATATATCTTGATGATCTCACTGCTTTCTCCAAATCAGATCAAGAACATTTAGAACATTTAAGACAGGTGCTTCTAATTTGCAGAAAATATGGCATATCACTTAACCCAAAGAAATCATTGTTTGGGCTAGAAGAGGGCAAACTACTAGGTCAGATAATCTCAAAAGATGGCATTAGAATTGATCCAGATAGAATACAAGCTATTCTCCAAGTTCCTCACCCAAGAAATATCAAAGAACTGCAAGCTTTTCTAGGAAAAATCAATTTTCTAAGGAGATTCATACCCAACTTGGCTGAACAAATAAGATTGCTGAACAATATGCTGAAGAAGGATTCCAAAGTCAAGTGGAAAATAGAAGCTATGAAAGCCTTTGAAGAGATCAAAATAGCTTTAACTAAAACACCAACCCTCACAAGCCTGAAATTTGACAAAGACTTTATAATCTTTTCCTTTGCATCTGAACATACTATTGTTGCTGTCCTATTACAGAAAGATGAGCAAGGATGTGAGAAGCCCATTGCTTTTTTTAGCAAAGCACTTAGAGATGCACCTTTAAAATATCAAATCATGGAAAAATAGGCCTATGCCCTTGTAAAGGCTATTAAGGATTTCAGAGTTTATATCTTATACTCTCATGTAATAGCTTATGTGCCAAACACTATGGTCAAGGATATTTTAACCCAAGAAGAACTTGAAGGAAAAAGAGGCAAATGGATAGCTAACATTTTGGAATATGACATTGAAATTAAACCAACAAAGCAGATAAAAGGACAAGGATTAGCTAAATTGATGACTGAAAGCAACTTTCAAGCCCTTGACATCAATGAACCGGATAATGAGTAGGAGATGGCAACTCCACAGATCAATCAAGCCTGCTTACAATCACCTTGGTGTGCTGATATAATTTATGTATTGTTAAACCTGCAGGCTCCTCCAGGGTTATCCAGAACTAAAAAGAGATTTCTCAAAATGAAAGCTTCAAAATTCTGTATTATAGATAATGTTTTGTTTTGGAAAAATCATGAAGGCATTTTGCTGAATTGCTTAACAAAGGATGAAACTGACAAAGTGCTCAAAGAATTTCATGCAGGGTATTGTGGTGGACATTTGTATTGGAAATCAACTGCTGATAAAATATTAAGAGTTGGTTTCTATTGGCCCTCACTGTTTGTTGATGTGAAGAAATTTGTAGTTTCTTGCCATAAATGTCAAATCTTTGAAGGCAAGAGAAAGTTGTTACCTTCACCTCTAAAGCCAATTTCCACTGAAAGACCATTTCAACAATGGGGTTTAGATTTCATTAGGGAGATTCATCCTCCCTCTTCTGGCCAACATAAGTGGATCTTGACTGCCACAGACTACTTCACCAAGTGGATAGAAGCCATCCCTTGTAGGCAAGCCAATGACTCAGTGATCATGCAATTCCTAGAAACCAATATCCTGTCTAGATTTGGCTGTCCGGAGAAGATTATAACTGACAATGCTGCTGCCTTTAAATCCAAAAGAATGATCAATTTTTGTCACAAATACCATATTACCCTAGGCCACTCCACAGCCTATTACCCTCAAGGTAATGGTTTAGCTGAATCATCCAATAAAAGCTTGATCAACATCATTAAGAAAGTATTGGAGGAAAACAAGAAAAACTCGCATAAGAAGCTTATCAATGCACTTTGGGCAGACAGGTTGACTACAAAAAGATCCATTGGAACAAGCCCCTATGAGTTGGTTTATGGCATGGAGGCTGTATTCCCTTCATCCTTGGGAATCCCTGTGATAAAATTGTTGCAATAAATACAAGCAGAACCCAATGACATTCAGAGGAGAATTAATCAAACAATTCACTTACAGCAGACTAGAGAAGAAGTGTATCAAAGATCTCAGATTCTACAAGAAAAACTTAAGAAGATTTTTGACAAAAGAACAAAGGCAGAATATTTTTTCATAGGAGACAAAGTACTCAAATGGGATTCTAGAAGGGAAGATAAAGGAAAACATGGAAAATTTGACTTCCTATGGAAAGGACCTTTTGCTATTCAGGCTGTACAAGGAAACAACACCTACTTTTTGAGAAGCCTGGATGGTACAGAAGCAGAAGATGGGCCAATCAATGGTCGGATGCTCAAGCATTATTTTGATCCACTTGGTTGATATATCAGGACTGTAATTTGTACATAATAGTGTCTATTTTCTGCAATTTATTACAGCAATAAGATAGGGAATAAGATGCAACAAATTTTGAGAAAAAAAGCAAGGAATTGTGCCACCTTTTGGTATTACATTTTCAGTTTATCAAAAGAGTTGAAGAAGGAGACTTGGGAGCTGTAAATATGATGGCAAGCATTCAGACAAACTATCAAGGACAGAGCTGTAATTGTTCAAATCAGCTTATGAGAAATGTATATATGTTACAGAGGCACAATTTTGTTTATTTACAGCAAAGGGAAATTTCAGGTTGCAGCAAGAGTTGAATATAAGGCTGTCTGACCTGCTGTTCTTGGCTTTTCACCTGGAAAAGCCATCCCCAAGTGGAGCCACTGTTAGGTTCCTATATCAATAGGTGTCATATTTCATGTATGATTGATCAAATGCCAAATATGATCATCCTTTCCATGCTGCAAAGGTTCCATATTTTCAAAAAAAAATAAAAAATGAAAAGAGGGTATGCCCTAAAAGAAAAATCAGAGGGTAAAAAGAATGAATTGGTCAAAAAACAAAGAAAATGAACCCCAAAGAAAAGACCAGGAAAGTGTGCTAGTCCAAAATGCCACTACTATCCTATTTTTGCAAAGAAGTCCAAAATGTGCAACCAGTGACTTCTTATCACACTTGATGGATGGCCAAATAGCTTAACCTTGGTCAGTCCATGTTTAAATTTTCTGTTTTAGAGGTAGAGAATGAATTCTGTCCAAACAGTTCAAGCTTGGCAGACAAGTAGTTAGATAGAGAAGCAAGGGTGCTCAACAGTCAAATCTTAGCCCCAGGAAGAAATAAGGGCAGACTTCGATAGGAGGGCAGTTAAAAGAAAACAAGAGAGTAAGGGTTCGCTAGTTCAAATGCACCCTGGAAAAGGAAGAAATTTTTTTAGGTTTAATAAGCTGGGTAGGCAGTTTTTAGGTTGCAGAAGCAGGGTTTATGAGCAATTTTTCCTTTTTGAATATGATCTATCTCATAGATATCACAAGTGCCATGGCAAGGTTGCTACAAAACAAATGGAGCATGACTAATTTCCCTCCTCATTTCCCCAAGAACATTTACTAACATCCCCTCAAGGACATTGAGATCTGCTCAGTGCTCCTGGTTTCACTTCATTTCATGAGAAAAACTAAGTGAAACTCTATTTCTACATAGGATATCAAAGCCACATTTCTTGTGTAAAAGTGTTTTCTTCCATTATGATAAGTTTCCAAAATTCATGACTTAAACCCCTTTTCACTCCCCTAAGCCTAAGTTTCACTTTATAACTTAGCACTTTGGTTAAAAAGCCTATTCCCCATTTTAACATATTAACACTATTATATAGTTCCTACACTATGTTTTTCCCTCCCGTATTATATAAAAAAGCCATAAAACCCCAAAAAGTTAAATATCCCGACCCCTAGCAATTATAGCCATAAACCATAATATTTCGGGAATTATGGGTTCCTTTGGAGCCATGTAATAGCCCTCACGCATATAAACATTGGGATTTATTCAACGATTGGTTGAATAAATAACCACACCTGAACATTTAACCAAAGTTGAAATACACTGCGCAACATTACAAAACGCCGAATTAAAATGGTGGGACCCCACCCCATAGCCCTCCGCCTGTTTTGTATGCCGCCAGCCATCGGATCATAGCCCGTAGATCTGACAGCCCACATGTATATCGCAAGCCCTTATGTGCCAAACGATAGCGTCCGGGGGATGGGCGGTATTGCCGCCATACAGAAGACAGGTGGCAGGCGCCCGGTGTGATCGCTGCCCCCCCCCCCCCCCCCCCCCCCTCCAATACCACCATGGCCCAAAGGTGGTGCGGGGGCCAAACCGCTTACCGCCTATGCCCCCTCCCTGCTGACGTCACCCTCTCGTCATCCGACACGTCGTCTGCCACCCCGCCTCTGCATCATCCGCCGTGTCACCCACCACGTCACTGCCAAGTCAGCCTCCGTACCCCCGCTATACGACAAAGATTGCGTCATGCTGACGTCACCCGACCGAAGCGCACCAAAACCCGCCAAAACCAAATTTTTGTCAAAATGGCGTGAAGAGGTTGTTTTTTTCCATTTCTGTTTGTTTGTTCTATGCGACCTGTGCATGGGATTTTTCGAACAAATTAGTTTTTTGACTACACAGTCTTCCACCCAGCTAAATTTAGCCTGCAACCAGTCTTCAAGCTCGGCCCGCCACCTGCAAATCGCACAATCCACTGGTTAAAGCAGGTATTTACCTACATTTCATTCCCGAACCCCGTTTTTCTTAAATTTCTCTGCAAAAATTGCCCGGTGAATCCAAATTTCAATTAAAAACCGTGCTGCCTTTAAAACCTGCACATTATAATCACTGTTCTGCCCATTTTTTCTGAGAAATTCCTCAGAATCTATCTCCCTCTGCAATTTTGCCCACTAAGCCAAATGCAAATCGGTCTCGACCTGCAAATTCTCTGAGAAAACCCCCAGAAACTATTATTTTACCTACTGTTGCTATAAAAACACAAACTCTGAGTTGAAAAAATCATAAGATATTTGGAAAAATGGAGGCTCTAGTGGCCCTCAATGTTGCTCCCCTTAATGCACCTCACAAGGAGCTGGAATGGTTGTCCTTAGCTGATAGGGACTTCCAAATACAAGACTTAATGGGTGTCAAAGACCATCTGCAAACATTTTGTGAAATTAGAAACAGTTACCTGAAAAAAACTGATCTCTATGGGATATGGGAGTCCAATCTACCCATATACTATCTTCCATCAGTTAATGTATTTCCATATATAATCCGCTTGTGTTGTGCCAACTATGAGCCTTCTCAAAGAGCAGTCATGTCTCCAAATGGCACTATCCTTTTCTATATAACTCCTGACTCAATCAATGAGATGTTACACTTCAAACCTAGTGAACCTCTGGCTCCTCTGTCCATGAAATATTTGCTGGATCAAGGCTCTAAACTATCCACTACAGAAATATGCCGAATTGCCAAGTTATTCATGAGCCCAGACTCTTAGCCCAGAGATTCACCTCCTTTTCACCATGTCTATTTCAATGAAACTGGGAGATCTATTATTGATATGATATCATATGTTCTAAGATTTAAAACAAGTGAGTATGTTGATGAAACCATTTGAGCACTGATGTCCATATTTGTCAAGTTTGACTTTGCCACCTTCATTAGCAACAAAATCCATGAACAATTCATGAGTCTAAACAGAAAAGGAGTCTTCAAGTACTCATCATATATATATCATATGTTCTTATACTGTCAAACAAATTGTTTTCAGGTCCCTGTCAGGAAATTGGATGCAAAAGGAGAAAGGAGATCTGTGATATTTTGGACCTCAATCTTCTATCTAGTCCATAATTCTCCTTATACTTATTGTGAGTTCATTGATCTATTTATATATCCAGTCTCCTCTCTGCTAATGAGAAGTCCCCCTCCCAGACTCTCAGGTGACATGCAGAAAATTTTGAAGCTATCCAAAAGCTATAAAATAGGTGACTGGTACTTTTACCAGAATCACACTGAGATCAGGATATATGGCTGTGAGCTATGCCCCTATAAACTGCCAAAGTATGTGCCTATGAGACTATTTGTCCTAGAATACTTTAGGCAATTTATTAGCTCAAATTTGACTCATTTTTATGCTGCCAAGAAAAAGGCACAGCTGAAACTACGAAACCAATTAAGCCCATTCATCATTAACAAAAAGGAAGGATGGAAAGATGCTGAGAAAATATTGAGTGAACAACTCAAACTAAAAAGGAGTTTTTGGTGGGTACCTTATGACCCAAATGGATTCATCCGTGAGAAAGATCAAAAATAGGCTATC
Source organism: Pinus tabuliformis (assembly GCA_031772625.1). Classification (NCBI taxonomy): domain Eukaryota; kingdom Viridiplantae; phylum Streptophyta; class Pinopsida; order Pinales; family Pinaceae; genus Pinus; species Pinus tabuliformis. Next base: position 1,551,984,510 of record CM062820.1, read on the forward strand.
AGGCTATGATCATTGTAGAATCCCTGATTTAGAATAGTATGCTAATCAAGATGAATGGGTAGAGGGCACACTGGTAGAGCAGATTACTGAGGAAGAGAAAATGGAGCAAGCAATGAAAAACCTTCAAAAAACTCTTGACCTGGACTCTTTTGGACAGGTCTCTTTCAAATTTCCTCAACACATTGGAGCGGGCACATCATCTGCAACAACTTCACAACAACCTACCCAAGAAAGTACTCCACCTGCAGGGACATCCAAAGGCAAAGAAGTGTTGCATTCAGAGCAACAAGAAATGACAGATCAGCCAACATCATCAAAGAAGCAAAGCCAAGGGCAACTTCCTCCTACCCAGACAAATGCACCAGAGATACTGGCATTATAGACTCCACTCAATGAGGAAAAGGGCAGAAAAAAGGGACTGAGAAGAGGCCACACCTATAAGTGGGCCAGCAGAGCAACCAGAGGCAAAGAGGCAGAGAATAGATCCTCTACCTGAAGAGGAAGTTATAGAGGAGATCATAGAAATTCCATGAAGTGAGAGGGCAACCAGCCCACAAACATCTCCATTGCTAGAAATATCCACTAGTTCTCATGGACAGCAATTAGGAAAACAACATAGTGTGGAAATTTCCTCAGCACAACCACAAAGCAAGCAGAGTTTTGATATTAAAAGAACATTCACAGACATTAAAGCACAGAATGAGCCAATAAGGCTGCAGCTTTATGATCAATTTCTTAAGATGACCCCTGCTAAACATTAGAGATTGATGTCTGCATATGATATTAAGGAAGTGAAAATGATATTGAGTCACTTCAAGCCCAGAGTGCAGCAGCCACAGTCAGCTGCTGATTATATTGGAACAAATCTAGAGGCTCTTTCCAAAGACATTCACCCCATGGACCAGATTGAGTTGCACAAGCAAACAGGTGAAACGGTCTACTCCACATTGGCAGACAAAGCCATACTAGCTCAACAATTGCAGAATTCATTAAACAACACATCTGCCCAACTAGAGTTGGAAAAGACATCCTCTTTGGCCAAGGACAACAGGATAAAGTCCTTGGAAGAAATTATCATTGAGCTGGGACATAATCCCAAGGATGCCAAGGGAATAAAAGCACTAATAAAGAAAAAAGAGGATGACATAGCTGCCCTCAAGAAGCAATTAAAGCTGCCAATTACTATGCATTCGCAGACCACAGAGGTTGCCCAAGAAAAAGCAGAAGAAGACATGATGGATTTGCTGATGAAAATGAATCAAAGGTTAAATGAGACTGAGCAGGAATTGGAGAAGGCATTGCAGGAGAAACAGGGAGTGTCGACCTCCCAGCCATCTCAAACAGCTCCAACAGTTACAGCTGCTCCCTCTACAGTCACAACAACAATCCCTCCTACTATCCCAGCATCAACGACATCAGGTACTTCAACGACAAAAGCAGCAGGCAACAGCACTACCATGACTACTGAGCAACTGATAAAGGTTATGGAGGATCTAAGGCTCCAAGTATCAGAATTAAAAGATGCTAAAGAGAAATTGGCCAAGTTGGAAATAAGTTATGATAAATCCAAAATGATCGTGGCAGAAAAAACAAGGGAGGTAAAGCACTTGAGAATAAAGTAAAGGCATTGGAGAAGGACCTCTTATTAGACAAACCTTTGGGAGAAATCAGGAGCATTTTGTGGACCAACATTGGCCAATCCATCGCTGATATATGGACATCAATACAGATAATTCATGAGCAGATTGATTTGGTGACAATAGCTCAAGAAGAAATTCAGAACACCAGGGATTCATTGGGGCACATGCCCGAATAGGCCAATAGACTAATACAACTTTTGAACACCCACACCAAGGAGAAACTAGCAGCACTAGATATCATGGACATGACAGGCACCATCCTGACAATTAAAAGAGTTCTGACCATGAGGAACTTCATACAAAATCTGGAGAGGAAGTGCCAGGAAATGCAAGTGGAGATAAATGCTTTCACACAAAAGTTTACAGCTTTGCAGGAAAAGTGTCTGCCCAGTTTATTAACTAATGAATATAGACTGACACATGAAGACTATATTCATAGGTTGAATACATATGTGGATAGCCAAGCCACAGCATCATTAAGTTCTGTAGGAGAAAAGGCATTCCCACCTGGATAGAGCCTATATGACAATTTGGAAAATCTGTTTTTTATTGAACATGAAGTCAGGCATCTTTTCACAGTCCAACACAATTTCTTCAGGTACAGGGATGCAGATGAAACTTTAATAAAAATGCGCAGGAACCAATTACCAAATGAACAGTGGTGGCAGAGTATGCTTGAAATTTTGTAGGCAAATTTCAAACTTTTGTTTATTTTCCCAGAACGCAACAGCTATTATAAAGTGAAGAAAAAGAACAGATAGAAATCGCGTTAGGCAATAGTCAAATAAAGCGCTATTAAAAGCACCCAGGAAAACAACGCCAACAACACGGAATTTCACTAAAAGTATCCATCGGCCGATTCGCTAAGCAAATAATCAATGCATCTCAACAACTGAGCGGCCAGCACAACATCTCTTACTTCTGCATTCATTTCTCTCTGTTCCCAAAATCATTTACTCCTTCTATAGAGTAGGTGAAAGAAGTTATTGCAAGATATTATCTCCTTGAGATATGTTGTAAAACATTTTTGTACAAATACCTCCCCAAGCTAAGTATTAGGGGTTGGTGATATCATTCTGGAACTGCGCTGTAAATTTGAGAACTCTTCTGAATAAAAGGTTGCTGGAACGCTTTGCTGCTGAACTATCTGGTTGTGGAATTAATGGCAGAAGAATATGTTGCAGAATTCTCGAATTATTTCATGGATCAATAAGTCTTTTTAACTCATGTTTTACTGTTTCTGTGTTTTATATATCATTTATATATCATATTCTGAATTACAGGGAAAAAGAATAACTCAGAATTTACTTAACTGTACTCTGTGTTCAATCCCTATTCTTTTAAATGTTTTCTTCAGGACTAGCAGAAGCAGGAATTCTTGATCGCTATTGTTTCCCTGGTTCTTGCACCTGAATATAACTAAGGAATTCTTAACTGTTCCCTGGTGATATTCACCCACTCTCCCTCTGTTAGCATGATGAAGGATTCTTAGTTGCCCTTCACCCCCTGACCCCATTTCACCTGATTTCTACTTACATTTTGTTCCATGGTTAATTATCTTGCTCTGTGGTTCCTCCTTCTGTCAAAGAAGCCATACCCAGCAGCTCATCTTCATTGACTCCATTAACCCAATGGACTGAACTTTCATATTTCACCCCTGTTCTTTGAATGTCACCATCCATAAAATTAAACAAACACCTGCACTTCATAACTAGCCTCACATACAACAAAACAAAGCTAAATCATAAAGATAAAGCCCTCTTTGGCTGCAGATTGGCTAGAATCTGCATCTAAAAGATTGGTTAGTGGTTACCTCGGTCGTATTCCCTTTTCTCACAGCTTTTGGGGAACAACCTGAGTGATAACAACAAGTATGTTGTGATTTCAATTCAGCAAGAGTGATTTCAATTATGCAAGCGTGGTGTGATTTCATTTATGAAAGTGTCGTGTGACTTCAATTCTCCAAGTGTGATTTCAATTTCAAGCAAGTCTCATTTCCTTTATGCAAGTGTGATTTCAATTTCTTTATGTTTGGTTTCATTTGAATTGGATTGATTTAATTAAATTTGTAATTAGTTTAATTGAATTAGATTTATCTATTATTATAAATAAACATCTGATACATATAGTACAGGTTTACCTTGTCAGTTCTACAAACCTCGGGTTGACAATTAATGATAGAGATTTAACTCACAATTAAATCACCCAACTTTTTGTCATTGTTTCAAGGGTGGTATACATAGGTGTTTATTTTTAGGTTTAAAAACTCATTATAGTTGCATTCATTCTTAGATGCATGGGTAACAAAATATTAAAATCATTTAGGATGCATATTAGATTTCAATAATTTTTCAAAACATTGTACTAATTTTTGTGCTAGACAAGAATTATTTACCAGTTGGAGTAATTCACAAGAAACTAAGAGTTTGAAGAATGTCCTTCCGAGAACTTTCTCAAATCTTAGCAACATCTGGGATATTTTCTTCTTAGGAAGAGTATATTTAACTACATTAAAAAAAAAATTCTATCTCTACACCTCCACAAGAAGATCTTCAAGTCTCTTTTCATTCCTCTTGTCAATCTGTTGAAGAGACTAAATAATCATGTAATACTTTTGATGAGGAGAAACCAGTAGAATCTAAGATTGAGGAATGCATAACAAAGGAGGATATTCAGTGTGATCTAAACCAAGAAAGGAATCAAGAATGTCATGGCTTTATTGAAACATGGTTCCAATTAAATATTAAATCACCTTATTTCTTAATTGCATTATCAAAACAATTAGTTTTTCATGCTTTGATGTGTTTTAATGCATATTTTTTAGAACAAAGTTAATTTTAAAATTTTTCAATCAAAATTGGATAAGATATCTAATTTATAGTAAAAATTATAATTACGTGCTTTGAAAATTCTCAAACAGCAAAACTAATGACTCCAATGATTCCAAAATTATAGAAAGCCCCTGTTTTGACTCTTTTTGCACCTCATTTGGCCAAAAATTGAGTAAGATATTACTATTTTAAGTTTTTTCCCAATCCTGTTGTTAATAATCCTACAATTTGACCCAAACTCGACCTGTGCACCCGAACATGGAAATGACGCACGAACCTAGCCTACAATCCTGGTCAGCGGGCGAAATTGTACGACAGTCAAAACCGCCCCTAGGTCCTCTGCGCTCATGGTTATATTGAGGGGCATACGACCAGGGGCTAGGGCTTAGCCCCAACCCCTTTCTCGAAATGCGTGCCCATCGAAGCTAAATAGAAATTTAGAGTTGTTTCTTAACAAGGAATACGTTGGCCGAGTTGGAAAAGGTGCTTTATGGTTTATATGAGGTTTCAGGTTCGATTCTCATGGTGGGAAGTTTCGGCCTTTAGAAAAAAATTTCCACCATGAGGATGCTACATGGCAATTAATGGTTGGCCCATGTGGCTCCTCCTTGTTGGGTCACCACCCAAAACCATAACTAATGAAAAATTAACACATGTCAACCAATCAACTTGTGCCAAGTGTCAACTTCTCATTGGCTAATGAAGATCTAGTCAATCTTGCTACGTCATGACCTAGTTAGTGTACATTATGTTGATTGGACGTTCCTGCAACTCAAAAATTCATTTTTTTAGTGGTTTCACAAAATGATCACAATGCGATTTCGAGAGAATCCGAACTCAGATTTCAGTGAAATTAATTCTATTAGATTCAGGACGACGAGATCTATGCTTTGGAGTTAGTCTGAAGTTGATCCAAGAATTTTGAATTTTGAGCATTTTCTTGATCCACGTGATCATGGATAAGGGTGGAGCACTAGAGAAAAAGAACAAAGTTAGTTACAGACTTATAATTTCATAAAAACCTTCAAATATTTAAAAATCTAAGTGCAATAATTGAAAAACCACCATCCGAGTCTAATTGCAAGTTGTGAAGTGGAAAGGCAGTGCAACGATCCATATTTTTGGTAGCTGTAGTATGGACACAATTCAGTAGCTTATGAAAATTTGGTTTATGGTATTTAGATGAAACATTAAGTGTGTGGAGAAGAGGTTTCAAGATAAAAATTGGTTAGAAACATAATGAATAAGTCACCAACAAAACAATAACAGGTAATCCATGGTAATGATCAGGTAAAAGTGCATTTACTTTTTCATTCTTGAATTTGTTTTATTAGTATTATTTATGATATTTTGGTGTATATATCAAATTAAGAGGGACTAATCACCTCTCTCTTTTGATATTCTTACATTTTATTGCAGAAATTGCTATTGTTTGTAGGTTACAAGATGATGGAAGAAGAGCACTATATGCACGAGTACATTTTTAAAGACCAAGTTTCTTTCGGAAGGGCACGATCATTCAATGTAAAATCAAATCCACTAAACCATTTCTCCTAAACACATACAAATTTTACCATTTCTACACATTTTAGGCCTATATTTGATCCATAAGTGTCCATCTCCCTACTACCAAAAACTCATTTCCCTTTGCAATCTTCATACTTTCCTGCCTAATTTTCACTCACCCTTAACCCAAAAATAAAGTCATTCAACTCTCTTACAAAGCTGAATCATCCCATTTTCCATTCCCTTAATGTCAAATAAACCTTTCGTCAATGCAAATTTTCCATATATAGTTCTTCAAATTATTATTGTACACTCTCGTTAGATGATGGATGATTCATTAAGGCCTCCCTTCTTACAAGTTTTGACCCATCGACTCCGATACATCATCTAGGATCAAGACTAGAGATCTTTCAAATAGCTTGAGGCTTACATGCCTTAATGGAAAGTTCTCTCATCAATAAACAGTGGGAATACATCAATGTACATTGTTTGTCAAATCTTCTATGAGACTCTACTTCGACACATCTATTCGTACATAGTAAGATGTACTTAGGCATCTTGACTCTCATTGACATCAATGGTGAGTAGTATTGTGTCGGTTAATGACATTCATTAATGGAAAGTGATCGAAAAATTTCCTTTCTATGTTTGACATCGACACATCTATTCACATAGATAAGAATTATGCCACCGAGTGGGAACGAATGAAGACTGCATGATTTCAGAAGTTTGCAGCAGGACTCAATTCAACAGCGATAGCAATAAAGATTCCAATCTCATCCTCAATTCATACAACTAAGGGAAAGAACAACCAAATTAGATTCTTTTAATTCATATTCCATGATCCAACAATAGCGGTAGCCACACTCTTTGATATACATAGCTTGTCCATTTTTAAGGTAAGTAAAGGTATGTAATTTTCTAATCTTTAATCATGTAATTCCTTAAATGCTAAAAATGTGATTTTGGAAAATCCCTCACCATATTCATATTGCCTTTCTAATTTGCAAGAAAATTGAAAACACCTTTAGTTGGGGGGGAGGTATATTCACATTTCTTGCCACATGCCACATTTCGTTTAATTTCTAACCAACATATTTTACCAATCAACTATTATTGCATTTTGATTCAAAAATTTATATGTTTTCCAATGATCAATTGACAAGCACATTAAATGGCTGACAGTCACTATGTGACTTAGAAAAGAATTCTCAATGTTTTCAAGTATTTTGATGCAACAAAAAAATAACAAAAGTATTGTTACACAAGAAGAAATACTCATAAAATTTTGGTTGTCACACAAGAACCAACCATAAAAATATATGTTGCAATCAAATATCTTTCAAAGTACACTTTGCAAAAAGAACAAAATTGTTAAATGATATGACTATGCAAAGTTAAAAGAGAATCAATGCAAAGCCAAAGCTCACATAGAAGGAAAACATTTCAAGATGATCAACTTATGATTAAGGAAATAAATGTGATAGTTGCATGAGGACATGCAATATCTTCAGTTGCGGGGTATGTTGGGTCTCCAAAACTGTCATCCACTTTCGCCATCATTTCCATCATTTTACCCTGATTATACAACTCTATAGCCCCATAACCTTACATTAAGTAACCATTTTCATCATCACATGGTTTTATTATTATTATTTTCCAAGTCATTGATTTTAACTATTTTAAGTGAATTTGTGATTAAATGTTAGGAAGTCAACATATTTTCATATATATCTAAAAGTGTTATGAGTTTTGTGATATTGTAGGCCTACTTGGAGATTCTAGGAGGGTCATACTTGGCCAGCCAACCACAGATTCTAATTTCAAATTCCAGCTCATGAAGATTTGTGGAGTAATTATAGAAGATGAGGATCATTAACTATGCACATTCAAAGCAGAAGAATGATGGACAAGAGGATTTGTATCTTACCTTTTTAGCTGATTGGTTGTAACAAAAAAGAGATAAATGTGGATTTAGGAGAGATCTAAGGATCTATATTTATTGTATAGTTATCCCCATTTTTTTAATAAATCGGAGTACACCCTTCATACAAAGGGCTGTCAATTGTAAGTTGTCAAGTTGTTAACTAGTTACTATTGTTGGTAGTGTTAGTGTTAGTTGCTAGTTCGAGTTTCCAAGTTCCATCCATGTGGTTTGTAAAGTGAGGACAAAGAATTCTTGTAATATCTTGTAACTTCATATTTATGAAATACACACTGCCACTTTCATCTCCAAGACGTGATAGTTTGTATTGTGTGCTTGCTGAGGAATGGAGGGACCCTATCAACCATAGTTTTCACATCTTTGTACATATTGATAACATAGTATAGTTTTTCTATTTCATTTATTTTCATGAAAGTGTGCTTTTACTTTCAGCAAGTGTGATTTCATTTCAGTAGGTATGATTTACTCTCTCGCAAGTGTGAATTCAATTATGCAAGTGTGGTGTGATTTCATTTATGCAAGTGTTGTGTGATTTGAATTCTGCAAGTGTGATTCCCTTTATGCAAGTGTGATTTCAATTTCTTTACGTTTGGTTTGGTTTTGATTTTATTGATTTAATTAACTTTGTAATTAGTTTTAGTTCATTAGATTAATATATTCTCATAAATAACCATCTAGTGCATATAGCACGTGATTACCTCGTCAGTTCTATGAACCCTATGTTGACAATTAATGGTAGGGATTTAACTTGCAATTAAATCACACATGAAAAAAGGGGAAGCAACATGAATGACTAACACAGTGAATGAGATTGAGGATACACAACTGATCCAGATTTAAGCAGGAACGCAACAAATTACAGAGATAACCATATACATAAAGATGCAGCGGAAATAATACTTCATTTCATTAATGGAAAATACTGACATATGCTTACAAACAGAAATGGCAATAAACTAGCTAGGGCGATGGTAGCTTATCTCTGAGAAGAGATGTGATGGCTACATGCCTCTGAACTGTTCTGAACTGTATTACAATGAGGCTCGAAGGCCTATTTATTTTTGAGAAACAATGGAAAACCCTTCACATACCGAAACCTAACCCTAGAAGATGAAAGGCCAAATTGTGGGCCCCGTTTGGGTAAATTGGTACATCAATTTCCCGGGGTCGTAACTTTGGCATACGATCTCTGTTTGACGCGTACGATAGCTCGTTAGAAATATCTATTCGAGTACTACCACTTTGGGAGGCAACATAGGGCTCGGTCGCCCCAGAATTCCAAAAAAACGTCGTTTAGGGCCTCAAAACGGCTCCGGAAGTTCAGGACCCGAAAAACTGCTAAAAATAGTAAACTGTGCTACAATTAAGGAAACTGAAAATGCTGAGAAAGACAATGGTGGGGGTCCAGGTGGACCTGGAAGGTGGCCACCAATATCCACCTGGATCATTCCTCCCCCCTTAGGAAGCAATGGTCCCCATTGCGTTGAGCTCCTCCATGAGATGAGGAAACCTCTGCTGAACTTGTTCCCTGGTGAGCCACTTGCCCTGCTGAAGGAGTTGGCCTGCTTTGACAACTCGATACAGTTGGATATGCTGTTGGCGAGTGTTCTTGATCTGTGTGTCCATGATCCGATCAGTTGCAGCTTGTTCCATGCAATCTGGATTTAATTCTGTGGGTTTGAGCTGTTCTGCAATGTCGGATGTGTCTAGCAATGGTGGAAAGTATGGCCGAAGGCGGTCCACATTGAACATTGGGTGCAGGCCAAGGAATGGGGGAATGCTGAGCTCAAATGCATTGTCTCCCATCGCCTTAGTAATGGTGTAAGGACCATATCGAAGTGGTCTCAATTTCCGATAGGCTCCAGTAAGGCGTTCCTTTTGCAAATGCAACCAGACTTTGTCGCCCACCTGAAACTTGTGTGGCACCCGGTGTTGATCATGTCGCTGCTTGTACTTGGCATTTGATTTCTCAAGAATGTCATGGACCTGCTGGCGAATATGTATGATGCGCTCAATGAAGCTGGTGGCCTTATCTGTTTCGGACTGGACATGAGCTGAATTCATGTGAGTAGCTGCAAGTGGCATGGCCACATCAATGGGGCATAGTGGCTGGAATCCTAAACCCACCTGAAAAGGGCTATGGCCAGTGGAACTGTGAAGAGCTCGGTTGTAGCTGTGCTGAACATAGGGGAGGCTCTCGTCCCATGTGCGTGGATGCTTTGAGTTATACATGCGCAGAATGTGCACAATCATCCTGTTGGCAACCTCTGTTTGGCCATCAGTTTGAGGATGGAAGGCTGTGGACTTCGTGAGTTTGGTGTCCAGCATTGACCAGAGACTGGACCAAAATGTGCTGAGAAACCGACTGTCCCGATCTGAGATGATAGACTGTGGGATCCCAAAGTGCACCCACACTCGTTCAAAGAAGAGTTTAGCAGTGGCTTCTGCTGTGATATTCTTCTTGCAGGCCATCATAATGGCCATCTTTGAGAACCTGTCGACAGCCACAAAAACACAGTCATTTCCATGCTTAGTGGAAGGAAGGCCTGACATGTAATCCATGGAGATGGATTCCCAAGGTCGACTAGGGGTAGGCAACGGGGTATAGAGGCCTTGCTTCTTAATGGTTGGTTTGGCAATGGCACAGGCAGTACATGATCGGATGTACTTCCCAACATCCTGTCGAAGATTCGGCCAATAGAAATAGTTTTGCAGTACTGCCACTATTTTCTCGACCCCGAAATGCCCAGCAGCCCGACTGTAGTGTGCTTCCCAAATCATCTTGGCACGCTCGCTTGAAGGAACACAAAGGTGACCGAGGTGGCATAATAGGGCATCCTGGAGGTGAAAATCTGCAACCTGCCGACCCTCCAAGAGTGTCTGGTATGTGTGGCCGAATTCTGGGTCGCTTTTGTAGAGAAGTGGCCAATCAGAAGTCTCGTGCCCGCAAGAGTTGAGCACGGTGGTTAGCGCCATGATCGGTGGTCGACTGAGGCAATCTGCAACATTATTGGTGCTGCCCTTTTTATACTTGATATTCAAGTGAAACTGTTGCAGGTATGTAGACCACTTCTGATGGCGATCATTCTGCAATTTCCCTTGGGTCTGTATGAATTGCAGAGGTCGGTGGTCTGTGTGGATGACCGTTTCCTTCCCCAAAATGTAATGCTTCCATTGTCGGCAGGCCTGTACAATGGAATACATCTCTTTATCATAAGTGGGGTACTTCCGGACTGTGTCTGAAAGTGTTTCACTGTGATATGCCACTGGATGTCCATGTTGAGTAAGGACTGCCCCAATAGCATAGTCAGAGGCATCTGTCTCGACCTCAAATGGTTGTTGTAAATCTGGTAACGCGAGCACTGGTGCAGTGCAGAGGCGATCCTTCAACTCCCTGAATGCCTTCTGTTGAGATTCAGACCAAAAGAATTTTGCTTTCGCCCCGCCCTTGGTGACTTGACTCAAGGGCCAAGAAATATGAGAAAATCCCAACACAAACCTGCGGTAGAAGTTGGCAAGACCTAGAAAGCTGCGGAGCTCTGTTAGAGTGGTTGGAGAGGGCCAATCCCGAATGACTTGGACCTTGGCTGGATCGACATGCACCCCCTGTTCATCAATGATGTATCCCAGATACTGGACCTCGGTCATGCCAAAAGTGCATTTCTCCAAATTGGCACATAGCTTGTGTTGCCGCAGTGTTTGGAGAACCTGTCGGATGTGGTGGAGGTGCTCTTCCCAACTCTGGCTGAAGATCAGAATGTCATCCAAGTATACTACTACAAAGGAGTTGGTGAATGGCCGCAAGATGTCATCCATTAGCCTCATAAAGGTTGCAGGAGCATTCGTCAATCCGAAAGGCATGACCAACCATTCGAAGAGGCCCTCCTTGGATTTGAAGGCAGTCTTCCACACATCTGAGGGTTCAATTGGTACCTGGTGATATCCTGACTTTAGATCGATCTTGCTGAAATATTTCGCCCCCTTTAGTTGGTCTAGGAGGTCATCAATCCGCGGGATCGGGTACCTATTACGGACAGTGATCTTGTTCAGCGCCCGATAGTCAATACAGAGTCTCCACGTCCCATCCTTCTTCTGTACCAACACTATCGGGCTCCCACAGGGCGAAGAACTCGGACGGATGTGACCTTTCTGTAGGAGCTCCTGAATCTGCCTCTTGATTTCATTGTTCTCCAGAACGGAGCGCCGATAAATTGGTCCATTGGGTAGCGGCGCACCTGGGGTCAGATCAATGGAGTGCTTGACTTGACAGTGCAGAGGAACCCCTGCCGGGGAGGTGAAGATGTCTTTGTACTCCTCCACAATCTTGTCCATTTGTAGCTGTCGTGCAGAGGGACCTCGTTTGGAGGCCGCGGCCACTGTCTTCTTCTTCCCTTGAGGGCGTATCATCAGGAAAACAAATTTCCTGGTTTTGGAAATGATCTTACTGCATTGTTTTGCAGTAATCAAAGAGATGGCGGCAGGTGGTGGTACCTCTGGTATCCTGAACAACTTATTTCCCAATGTAATAATAACAGCACGGGGCCTTGATTCATACACAGCATGTCGCTTCCACAAGTATGGTTGTCCTAGTAATACATCACAAACTTCAAGGGGAGCAATGTCACACAATACCTCATCCGTGAAGGGCTTGATGTTGTATGGAAGGCGACACTGCTGGCTCACGCGAAGATCTCGCCCTTGGTAAAGCCACCCAATGGTGTATGGTTGTGGATGTGCTGTGGTCGGTAAGCCCAACCGCTTCACGACCTCTGCCGAAATGAGGTTCTTTTGACTCCCGCTATCAACAATGAACTGTATCGGGGAGCCCTTGACCCACATCTGGGAGTGGAAGAGACGCTCCTCCTCCTCTGGATCTTCGGGTTCATTTTTCTGGATCTTTGCGGTAGCAACAGTGGCGCTGGGATCCGCATCAATGATCTGCTTCCCTTTTTCATACCCCTTATCGGGTTCTGACTCAGAGTCGGAACATGCATCTGATTCTGAAACCTTTAGCTCAGCCACCAGTGACTGTTTGGCCCGACACTCACTTGTGTTGTGAGTGGAGCTCTTATGGAACTCGCACCATTTTCCAGTGTCCTTTCTCGGCTTCGCGGCGTTGCTCTTTTCTTGCAGCTTCAGCTGGTTGTCTTGGGCTGTCCCGCATTGGCTTTGTCCTTTGTTCTGTGGTTTAGGGGCACCTTTCCCCTGCTTTGGATTCGCAGATCCAAAGTCTCGCTTCTTTTGTTTAAACTTCTGCTTGACTTTGACGGCATACCGGTATGCTGCGCCGAGCGAGGGGATGTTTAGGAACTGTATTTCTTCCTGGATGTACTTGTGCAGGCAGCCACGGTATTTGAGTATCAAATGTTGCTCCGAATCCTTGATACCCAACTTTGTGCGAAGGGTATGGAAAAGATTGGTGAACTCCGGCACATCTTGGTCCCTTCCCTGCCGCAGCGTGGTCCACTTTATGTATTCATCCTCATAGCTTCCGACAGGGTAGTACTGCTCCTTGATGGCATCTCGGAACGAATCCCAGGTGGGTGCGGCTGAAAATAGTGAGCCAGTACTTTCATCCTTCTGCTCGCAGTAGGTTTCCCACCAGTCCTTGACGTGGGGGGCTGCTTTGAGAAGAGCAAAAACAATCTTTTCTCGACTCGAAAATTCATGAACAGAAAAATAACCCTCTAGCAGATTTAACCATTTATCTACGGCATCGGCGTCTATCTGACCCTCGAATATGGGGATTTCAAAATTAACTTGTACCTTAAAGGGTGTGGCGTTTCCAGAGGAGCTGCTGGAAGCCGATGCGCCGCTTCTGGGTAGCCACTGAAGGATCTTCGCAAAGCTGTCCATCATCGCGTTCCGTTGTCGCTCGAGCGCTTCTTCGAGCAAGATTTTGATGGGATCTCCTGCCCCCTCGTCTTTCTTCTCGTCCGCCATGGGAGGCCGTCGGGATTTGCGAGGCTGGTCTTGCAAAGGTTCAACCAGTTCAAGCCCTAACTCCTTATATCCCGACCTTGTTGGGGACATGCAAAGAAAAACAGAGAAAAAGCAGACCGCTCTGATACCACTGATCCAGATTTAAGCAGGAACGCAACAAATTACAGAGATAACCATATACACAAAGATGCAGCGGAAATAATACTTCATTTCATTAATGGAAAATACTGACATATGCTTACAAACAGAAATGGCAATAAACTAGCTAGGGCGATGGTAGCTTATCTCTTAGAAGAGATGTGATGGCTACATGCCTCTGAACTGTTCTGAACTGTATTACAATGAGGCTCGAAGGCCTATTTATTGTTGAGAAACAATGGAAAACCCTTCACATACCGAAACCTAACCCTAGAAGATGAAACGCCAAATTGTGGGCCCCGTTTGGGTAAATTGGTACATCAATTTCTCGGCTCCGGAAGTTCAGGACCCGAAAAACTGCTAAAAATAGTAAGCTGTGCTACAATTAAGGAAACTGAAAATGCTGAGAAAGACAATGGTGGGGGTCCAGGTGGACCTGGCAGGTGGCCACCAATATCCACCTGGATCAACAACTCATTACCCAAATTGATGAAAGGAATATCAAATCCTAAGTGTGTTAGGAGTACTCAAATTTAAATCCAACTCACTCTATCATAAGCTTTTGATAGGCCGATTTTTTATATTAATCCTTTCAATATTATGGGCTTTAGAGTGTGCAAACCCTCTTATGCAACAACAATAGCCTCGTGAATCTAACATTCCTCAAGGAAGAAAAACTATTCCTATGGGACATTCCTTGACAAAATAGACCTAATTTTGTTAGTTATGATCTTAGCAATAATTTGATAGAAATAGTTTCCTAGCAATATGAGCTTGTAATCATCAAAAATATGCACATCATATATCTACGAGATGAGAGAAATAAAATTCAAGTTTATTGTATCATATATCCTTCCTATATTCCTAGAGTCCTCCACCAACCTGTGCAGGTCGTTTCCATCCACCTCGAAGAACCCTCTAAGAATTCCACCATCCACCCATCAGGGCCCGAACTCTTATCATTTTTCATTCCTTTCAAGAAAATTTTGGATTCTCCTATAGATATAGGTTCCATTAGATTTTGGTTATCCTTGTTCTACATGAAATAAGGGAAGAATTGAGCCAAGCGAAAATGTTATGTAATTGTGAATTATGTTAGAGCTTTGAAATTATTTTTGAAATGATCTCTTCCAGTGGAAGCCAATTCTTCAAAAGTAATGGCCTTACTCCTGTAAGCTCTAGTAATTTTTGATATAGTATTGTTTGTTTTGGTACCTTTGCGATAGTTATGAAATAATTTTGTTTTCTCATCCCTAGTTTTGACCATTCTCATTTTTCCTCTAATATCCTTTTTCTCTTTGCCTCCAAAAGTAAATTCCCTTATTTTTCATCCTCGTATGCATATCCCACACCCTCTGGAAATTCTAGGTGCCCTAGTTCCTCTTCCACCAATTTTAGATCTTCTTCATCACAAATATTTTTCAAATCATCCCATGCAATGGAATATTTCTTCACTCTTTTGAGGTTTTTGACAAATTCTATAGCTATATGTGGCTCCACTTCAATATTGGAAGGGATCCATTAGTCTTTGACCAACTAAGCATAACCTTCATCATTCACACATGAGTGGTTAAACTTGAAAGGGTTACCTAGTTTTTGAGTACCACATTTTAGTTCCATAAATACCAAATGATGGTAAAAAATCACTCCAATTCCAATCCACTTCCTAATCAAAGGAATCCTCCTAATCAGTTCTTCTACTGGTAAAAATATGTCTAACTATTTTTCAACCAATGTGTTTCCTGTTCTGTGATTTAGCCAGTGGATTTAATATTCAATAGGTTAACATCCAAGTGGGGAGAATCTACCAATTTTCTAACAAATAA
Organism: Pinus tabuliformis; assembly: GCA_031772625.1. Classification (NCBI taxonomy): domain Eukaryota; kingdom Viridiplantae; phylum Streptophyta; class Pinopsida; order Pinales; family Pinaceae; genus Pinus; species Pinus tabuliformis. The sequence goes on from CM062820.1 coordinate 1,552,000,339, forward strand.
ATACACCATTAATTTTAGAAGAGCTTGTGGTCCCCAAACTTCAGAGCCCCATAGTAAAAAAATTAAATCTCCTCCCACGATAAGGTTTTCCATCCTTATGAAGGATTTGCTCAAGATAATGTTCTAAAAAGGGTCACATTCATGATAGGGGCCATATATATTTACAACTGTGAGATAGATATTTACTTTATTGCAGTATATCTCTATCCCAAGGGAAAATTAAACACACCATACATTCTACACCTTTATTTAAACCCATAGCTAATCCCATAGAACACCCAATTGCAACAATACCATAGAAATAGCACCAAGGAAATAAAGTGGTTAACATGTCATAAATTCTATCTCCATGTCCTAGAGTTTGTTGGGAATAATAATGAGAGGGGGATGTGGATCAATATTTACAAATGAATAACTTTTTCATTTCCATAATCATATTTATATATGCTACTTCAGCGAAGGGAACTCGTGTGTGGATGCAACTGTTCTTAAGGAAACCAACGTATATCAAGTGAACTTATGATTCAGTTAATTCATCATATGTTGATCTTTAATCACTGCATAAGTACTTTACTAAACGTTAAATAGTAACCATGTGCACTAATATTAGAATAAACCATCAGACATAAGAAACACACATGAACACCAAGATTTAAGGTGGAAACCCAATGCGGGAGAAAAACCACCTGCTGTTGTTGTCTCTGTCTACTTTTAATGTAAATAATAATTTGTTTATAATATTGTACTGGTGTAGACTCATACCATTATGCATCCACCCACTTGGAGAAGGCTACAACCTTCTCTCATTCTCCAGCTTCTACTAGAAGGGAGCTATAACCCCCTAGCTCTTGTACTAGCCGATATGTTTACCAGTATGTAGGCGCAGGCCTATAGAAGGCTTCAACCTTCAATCGTTCTCTAGCTACTACTGGAAGGGATCTCCAACCCACTAATATAATCACCAGCCACTACTGGAAAGAAGCTTTTATTTCCTCACTAAAGGCTCCAACCCTCAATTTCCCACGGGGACCATGTTTCATAAAATTTCATACTAGATACTCCTGGTACACAACAGCACAATATGTACGTGGAATTTCATCAAATTTTCACACTTGACCCATCAGTAACATTGAAGCTCAAAATCAATCACCACTACAATACATCCATGAAATACACCTGCATCAACCAATCGCTGAAAATTAATCATCAATCTTTGATATAACTGTAACCCAATCATCAATCTCTGAATCAACCATAACTGAATTAATAATCACTAAAACCTCTGACATACTGAATCAAACAATCGCTGAACCTCTGACAAAACTGAATCAATCAATTCATTGAAACCTATGACATACAGAATCCAACAATCACAACTGAATTAGCCATTAATTTCAACTTAATCAAATTCAACCAATCAACTGGAACAGACAGATCATTGTAGCCAATACACATATCTAAACCCAGAATACTGCATCAACAACCAAAACTATCTGTAACATCAAAAGTCATGTGTGAGAATGTATATGCTCCTTCAATCAAGCCAACTTGTGTGTATACGCTACTTCCTTGTTGGGCATGGAATCCCCCCACAACATGTTTTGGGGCTCAAAGCCCAGGTTGTGGTCAAATATAATGTAAGACTCCATGAATTGCAGGTGCGGAGTGCGAAGTATAGGCTGTGTCATAGGGTTTTCCTCCCTAAGTTTTGTAATGTAATGTAATGTAATGTAATGTCATGTCGGCCTACCCATGGTCCACGGACCATGGGATTGTATAAACAAAGCAAGGCTCTAAGTTGTAAAGAGAGGGAAGGAGCAAGCGGAGGAGCGGAGTAGAGATAGAGCATAGAGTAAGAGTCTAAGTATACTAGGTCGTAGTAGTAGGAAGAGGCTCTGCAGCTGAGTGTGCAGAGGCCTAGCAGAGTCCATAGCTGAGTGCACAGACCCCTTGTAGCTGAGTGCGCACGGCAGTGTCAAGTTTGTAACCTTGAAAGAAGAATAGTAAACAGAAGTTGATTCCAAATTTTGTGCGTCTATTTGTGCATTGCATTCTATATATTTATATGGTTTTTTTTGTCACGCACACTTATATGATTGCTGGATATATTGTTAATTATCATTAGTCTTACACAGAAAAGTTAATTAATCAGGTAATAACAGGTTAAATGGTAAGGAACTTGGTTATAATATGGATCACGCCCTGAGTAGGACTGTGCGAAGACAACATCACAGGTTGTGAGGGACTAATAAATGTGCGTAGCGACATGCACGCAGGGTAAAACCCCGGACTGCCAGAAGCTCATCAGACATCCCCAGGGTGCGGAAACCTAGTTCTAGCACCCTCCCATACTACTTCGGGTGAGACCTCAGTCTGCACTCTGTGGACTATTGTTGAAAGGGCAAATAGTACTAGGATTTTTTTGGCTAAATCACCTCTGAACCTGGGTCAGGGCCATACAAGCCAAAAAATGGATCCGTTTCCAGGACTAGGATCTGCATAAGGGATGTTTGATGTCATGCCACTAGAATCCAACAAAGAAATAAATTGAAGGGTGGTTGAACCAGAAGATTCACGAGTTCGCAGTGCAGGAAAACAGAAATCCATGAGTATCTAAGGAACAGTGGTTGGAGCGCTACTTGTATAAGGAAATCCACAAAATTTTCTTTGCATCCTTTATTTTTGAGCTGTACGAGTGGATCGCAAAGCTAGCAGACGGTCAGGGAAGATGTAAGCTCGACAAACCAATAGTGTGGACTCTAGAATTAGTGTGCAGACTAGAAATGTCATAAGATAAGATCGCATGAGCTATGGACCATTGGATCAACCAAATTATAGGAGGATTTATCACTGAATTCATGGTAGACACAATTGTCTGCTACAGTGAGGCGGAGTGAGGTTTCCTCAAGGGACTACGAGGTAAGTATATCAAATATTTGAACACTTGGATTAAGATGCTATTGTGTGAAAAGCAGGTTATGTGAATAAATTAATGTTTGGAACTACGTGAAGTGGGAAGGTCTACAGAAGTAGAAGTAGTGAATAATTGGAAACCAGTCCCTTAATTTTCCCCTCACAGGAAAGCGAGGAAGAGCTTGCGAAAGTTTCTCTGAGAAGCGTGGTTAGTCTGATAAGGTAGCAAATTCCATGCTTACCACCTCCACCTACACCGCCACCTGTCTCACCTTCCTCACCTCCATCTCCACCCACCCCACCTCCGCCACCACCACAGTTCAGTATGGCCATTATGGTCAAACTATCGGTATTCAAAAGAGTAGGGAATGAAGACCTGGACCAATTCTCGTTCGTGTAAAGAGCAGTATGGGAAGTGCAAGGAGTCATGGATGACAATATCAATAAGGCTACGCTAGTGAGCGCGTTGCAGGATCGCGCACTAACATGGTACATCAAGCATTCTAATGACCATCTAAATGCAGGAATCGCAGAAATCCAGACCGCGCTGAACAGGGAATTTAGCAGGTCAATGTCGGAAACACAATCAATCATCGGGCTTAAGGAGATCGCAATTCTACCGGGCGAGACCACCTAGAATCTAGACCAAAGACTAAAGGGTATGATTCGCGAAGCCAACATGACATTGACAGATGGACAATACCATGCATGGTTTGTACCGTCATTAACATTGCACTTAAGGATCACGCTATCACAGTAAAAATTTTCCACCCAGGCTGAAGCTTTGGAGATGGTGATGAGAGTGCATGAGACCCCTATACAAGACCCTAGTTTGGGAGTCCAACAAATCCATGTACAACTGCTAAAACTTTCTGGAGATGCAGAGTTTGAAATAGAACAGGACACCTCGCCCAGAGGTGCACGAGGAGGTATGGTGCATAAAATGCAAAGGCCAGGGGCATGACAAGGACCACTATCTAGTATTCGCAAATTACTTGGCAGGAGGAGAGCCGATGCCATTAAGACCTGAGGCACAGGCAGGACCAAGTGTGGGCTCTACATGATGTTGTGCGATCTGTCAGATATGAGGAAAGCACACTATGGACAATTGTCATCTATTGCAGAAGTATATACACAGACATCCCAGCAATTGTTTTGTAATTTCTGCAGGTCAGTAGGCCATGATGAATGCACCTGCAGAAGCTACAAACTAATGATGGATTGGAATCCTGCCTACAGGGTGAAAATAGAAACACGAGCCCTCGACCCAAATGCAGGAATGGCACATGCTGGATTTCAGGGGCGCAGTCGAGGTCGAGGTGGAATGGGACCAGGAAGAGGTCACAGACAATTAATTTGTTACAATTGCGGAGGCCCAAGACACTATGCCCGCGATTGTACAAACCCAACAAGGACATCATGTTTGTATTGTACTCAGTTTGACCATGAGGCAGAAGATTGCCCTACATTGATAGCGAGACTACGCGAAAAAGAGGTACTTCAACCCCCTCCGACCCAAAATCTACAAATGATGAGGTTTGAGACACAGAGTCACCATTTTGTCGGCCGAATAAGTCGTTCTTGCGGACAAGACCGACCTCCCTACTATCTAATGATATCTAGCGACAAGCAAACCAAACAAATTCTATCTTTCTCTAAATATGAAATTTATAAATAAAGGTAAACAAGTGTTTTAGGCCTACCTTGGGTCCAATGCAAGTTTGTGGAAGCCTTGCTCCTTTGATCCAAATGAGCTCCCTTGTAGAGAATCTGCAAACACAAACAAACACACAAATAAAATAGCACCTGAAAAGCCAATATAATAAAGCTTACTTATCATGATGATCAAGGAATTCATGAAACAAATCACATAAGACAATTTGTTGAGAAAAATGAATCTAATTGTATTAACTTAAATCAAAGAAGAAATTTACAACCTTGGTGCCTTGATGTTGTACAAGCTCCTCCCAGGGTCCAGCAAGAAGTCTCCTCTACTTTGACAAGTTTCACTCTCTTCCCAATGAAGCCAAAAGGTATGTAATCTCTCCTCTCAAGCTTAACTAGGAAGTCTCAATTCCAACAACATTTACCCTAAAAATGTTCAACTTCTAACCTCTCTAGCAACCAGCCCAATGCCTTAGTTTATAGTGCAATGGACGGAAGTTACTAGGTCCACCTTCAAAGGGATAAGCTCCTCTCATCAAGGGATTAGATCCTTCAGTTTTGGGATGCATGAACCACCTATGAGCGAACCATCCACGTCAAGATTCCTTCTAGAATCATCTAGAATTAACCATAAGTGAGTTTTTAAGAATAAACTTGCGCCTTTTTGACTTTCACAGGGGTCCGCACCCAGTCCTTTAGAGACAAAGCGGGCAGGTCCGCAGGTAACATGAACAAGGGGTGCGGGACTGCAGGTAACAGTGAGAGAAAATGTGGAACCAGAGCTTTATTGATTTTTAAGGTCTTTCTCTCATTTCAAAGCTTGACATGAAGAGCTGAGGTTTGAGACTTGCTAAGGAGGACAGTATGAATGATGATAGACCCATAATGACTGCAAATAGTCATGGTGACAATATTTTGTGTAACAGATTGCCCCCTAATATGCGAAGTCTGTAGTAGATGAGGATTTCATTTATCATCTAAGAAGAGTGAAGTAATTTATCATTTCGAGGATCATCTTGTGGAGAGCCCGATTGGAACCTGTAAAAACATTCAATGCAAAATATATATATGAGATCATATCATCGCTGAGGTAGGCATTCCCATACTCAGATCAAAACTGACTAGAAAACTAACTACTGCTCTGATATAGGAATGATCTTGTAATACATCACAAGTATAGACACATGTAGACACAGCATGGACGCAGCCATCTGTTTATGAAAAGTCTACTGTATAATGAAGACAAAATTCCTCGCAACCTGGATGGTGGAAACTAGATCCAGGGTCTTGATTTCTACTTCCTGAAATAGTACGATTCTAACCATGTGAATGAATGTGTCGAAGTCGAACATGGTAGAAACCACTTGATTACCGGTAAATGATGTAAACTGTTAACAAGTGTGGGAGAAACCACCAGTAATGTCAATGGCTCTCAAAGTACTCAGTACAATCCATGATATGTGAATAGATGTGTTGATGTCGAACATGTCATGGAATCCTTTGATCGAAGGTCAATGATGCAACCTATCATCGAAGGCGAGAAACCTGCCATTGAGGCATGCAGATCCCAAGGTACTGACGATTTCTAGATCATCTTTCTAGATAATGAGCTGAAGTCGATAGAAAGCGATCCATCGTAGGCAAGCCCACAACATGAAATCATAGATCAAGTTTGAATAAATTTAGTTGCAAGGACTGACTCAGGGATGGTCAAGATGGATGATAGATATTTTGCAGATGAATGGTTTATTTGCACTGACCTCTTGAACACATAACGACACAGTAGATGGTTTGGTGACAATTGACCCAAAGTTAATACCCAGAAACTGGCTGAAGACTTTCAATATGGTTTGATCAACTGTTAGGCAAAGGATTTCCCAACCCAGGTGAATAAAAGTGTCGTGTTCAAGAGTGGTTACAAAGTATGACAAACAGGCTCATTTTTCTCTCTTTTCCCCCACCATTTCTGGCAAGTACCTCTTTATTTTTGACAAGCTTGAGGAGGATAACATTTTCTTGATTATAAGCTCATCCTTCGGATGAGTCCAACTTAGTTTAAATTCGAACCCTAAGAAGGAGTGGTTCATTCCTATTTGTAATTGAACAGGTCCTTTACTGTTAAATTTTAACGAGTCCAGTATAGGAGAAACTCAGCGTTTTTCAATTTTAGAGAGTCTGAAAAAACTTAAGAAGACTCCATGGTTGTCCTTTTTCGTAAATTTGTGTCTCCCAAGCCCAAAAAAGTATAAAATAATACTTGAGAGATCCGCTTGATCATTACGACCAATGAGTACTTTTCATAATTAGTGCCTCTGATATGAAAAAAAAAAAAGCGATCAACGACACGTCGTTTTATAACCAATATCGAATTTGAACGACAAAAATATGACAATCTTTTCATGTTTTTACGGTCAGAAAAGGGCTGTAAGTGGACCGTCTTTTTAGTTCCATTTTAACGAGCTTAAAAATAAAAACGTGGCAACCTTTTCATGTTTTAGGAGTCAGAAAAGAGCTTAAAGGTGACCAATGTTTTTTGTCGAAAATGACCGATTTTGCCTGAAAAATCCGTTATCCTGCACAAAAACTCAAACATTACTCATACCTGTTTAAAATAGATAAAAATGCTTCAAAAGTTACCTCTTTAAAGTGAAAAATAAACAAATTAAAAACTCATTGATTCAAAAAATATTCTAAAAAGGGCTTCCGTAAATTCATTTTTACCGTTTGACTTCAGAGTGAGAAAAGAGAGCTTTTGGTCAAAAAATTCCCGTGAAGATTGCGGAAAATCCGTCTGTTGGAATCGAACGTCGTCTCCTCCAGGTAATCCACATCATCCTACTCTTTCATTTCATCCATTTCAAATTTGTTTTTAGGCTTTGATTTCATTTTTTAAGGAATTTTTAGGTTAAAAACCGGCGCGCGGGGGTCCGCAGGCATAGCACAGGTAACCCGCGGACCCTGAATTTTTCGTAAAAGGAAAAAAGTTGGGGGTATGCACCTGCCGTGAAGGCAAAGTGCGGACCCACGCACTGTCTCTAACAGAGAGGGTGCGGTCCCCGCAGCAAAGGTTTTTAAACCTAAATTTTTCAACTTCCACCCAAAAATTTTGCTTTTAGATATTCTAATTCGCCTTTTTATTGAATGTAGGGTATACATCATGCTTGATTGGCGAGAACGGAAACACGAGGATATAGATCCCACCACGATTAATCATCAACCTCCGATTGATGCATTGAAGGCATGTGGCTTATCCAAATTCTGGGCCATACCGGCATGAGGGCCCAGGTGGACTTTTTGTAGTGGCTGGTAGACAGGTGGAACATACAGGACCAATGCTTCTTTACTGGTGGTCACCAGCTCGAAATGGAGCCAGAAGACATTTACTTTTTAACTAGTTTGCCTAAGAGACGTGAACATTTGACTCTATTCGGGACTAGGCCAGGTGGCCAGTCTGTCGATAGCCTCCGGCTAGAGTTATGCAATGACCAAACTAGAGACAAAGGGATAGATATCAAAACCATATCCCTTCCTGAATTGAAATTGATTGCGTTTACTGTTACCAGGCTCTGCAGAAACGCAGCACTACATATAACCACTGGATCCCAAATGCAGATGGCAGTAGACTGCTTTTGAGGCACCATATTCAACTGGTGCAATGCTGTGTTGGCTAATATAAAAGGACAACTGACTAGAGCAAAGAATGGACAACTGAAGACCTTTGTATATGGTGCTTTAGTTGTGAGCTTTGGTCTAGAGAGGGTCCCAATGTTGGTCCCACAGCATCTCACTGTTGGAGCTGGACTTCCCCGAGAGCCCAAACTGATGCGTTGGGTTGCAGTTATGGCCCGTGATCCTGAGGAGGGGACAGAATTCGTTCGATTCACTCTTGAGTATTTCCATTGGTTGGAGAACCAAGTTTTTGCTATTCAGGACTTTCCTTATGCTGGGGTAGATTATCGTGGTGACCCAGACATGGCTCTTCCACCAGGAGAGAAATGGGATGACTCAGGTAAAATCATTTTCAACATTTTCTAATTTAATTTTTTTGTTTTGTTTTTATTTCGTCCAAAAATTGATAGTAAAAGTTTCAAATGCAGATGTTGGTCTGTGGCGACCAGCCACTCTCTGGCCCTATGAGAGGAAACAACTAGCTGCAGCAGCACCAGCCCCACAAGACGAATCCACAGAGACCTTGGCCGAATTGGAGAGTCATCTAGAGCGTTTGACAGTAGAGATTCTGGAGACCAGCATAGATGACATTCCTCTTAGGCTACAGCGCTATGTGATTGGGGTCCCAGGACCTTTCAGGAGGTTCCTTTGTAAGGTGGCCCATACAGTGGTTTCTTATCGTGATCATCACCAGTGATAGGATGATCGCCTATTGTAGACACATATGACATTTTTTTCTTTTTGTACTATCATTTTTGCCGATCATAAGGTGTTTTTCAACCTATGATCGAGGACAATGTATATTTGACACACTTCTATGCTATACTATATCACTATTACTGGCTTATCTTGTAAACCATGTTATGGAATTGGAGAGTTATCTAGAGCGTTTGACAGTCGACATTCCGAAGACCAGCATAGATGACATTCCTCTTAGGTTACAGCGCTATGTGATTGGGGTCCCAGGTCCTTTCAGGAGGTTCCTTTGTAAGGTGGTCTGTACAGTGGTTTCTTATCGTGATCATCACTAGTGATAGGATGATCGCCTATTGTAGACACATATGACATTTTTTGCTTTTTGTACTATCATTTTTGCCGATCATAAGGTGTTTTTCAACCTATGATTGAGGACGATGTATATTTGACACACTTCTATGCTATACTATATCAGTATTACTGGCTTATCTTGTAAAACATGTTATGGAATGATTTTAAATTTACTTGTATGATTATTGCAAATGTCTTTTTAACATTCGAGAAGCAATTGAATCTGCTAATGTATTTAAATATCTTGGAATATGCTGATATTCAATATAGTCAAATTCACGTTCCAAGAGACGAACTCTAAAAAATAATCTAAATAACACTGGATTTCTAATGGCATATACTCTATTAAGCTGTAATACTACGAGTTCAGAATCTAACCTCACTATCAAACTTCGAATCCCAAATGAAATAGATCAGATAATAACTCAATCACTGCACTATACTCGGAAATGTTGTTCGTTTTTTGACTGAGGCTTACCCCATGCATAGATACCAACTCATCAGAGGGTGAATAGATAACCCAAGCTACGGAAGAAATGTTCTGTGTATTACGACAAGCACCATCAGCAAAACCAATGTATGTTTGGAGAGGCGTCAACATTTGCAATATCAAGAGAAAAATCAAGATAAGCAGGAATAATGACAAAACACACTCTCTAAGCTAAGAACGCTTTTTAATCTAAAACACACCAGCTAGAAAGAAAACCAAACCTAACTAAAAATCTCCACACCTAGATTTAAGCATAATACCTCTTCAGGTAAAGACCATTTTTGAGTTTACCTAAAGAGACCCCGTCAAAGTCTACCAATTCATAGGCCCCTTTTGCTAGCTTTTGCTTAACAACATAAGGACCATGCCACATGGGTACGAATTTTCCAGCGCCTAATTTATCATTTGCTTGATCGTACAATAAGACTAGGTCTCCTTCCGAAAAATTACGAGGGGTAACATTTCAATCATACTAAGCTTTAATACATTTGGCATGAGTTTCGATTGCTAATGCAACATCACGTCGATTCTCATATAGCTGAGCCAAGTATAACAAATGTTTTTCCTCTTTGGAAGTGGCTGGAAGTAATTCAATGGCCATTTGCAATGACGGGATTTCGCATTCAATGGGTAACATATCTTCTAGACCATAAACTAGTTGGAAAGGAGTGAAAATGGTTGACGTTTTTACTGAGGTTCGATACGCCAAAAGCGCTGAAAATAGCATGTTATGCCAATTCGACCTATGAATCCCAATGATTCGTCGAATCATGATGACTAGAACTTTGTTGATGGCTTAAACCAGACCATTAGCCTGTGGATAATATGGAGTTGAACTGTCATGACGCAAGCCAAGTTGGTCTATAAGTTCAGTCATCATAATGTTTCGAAAATGATGCCCATGATCAGTGATAATCGCTTGTGGAACACCAAACCTAGCAATTATATGATTGAACATGAAAATCGCAGCAGTTTTACTGTCTGCCTCAAATGTAGGCATCGCCTCAGCCCACTTGGTAAAATAGTCTACAGTAAGGATGATATATGCATGCCCCCTGGCCAAGTGAGGGTTACATGTAATAAAATCGATACCCCATTTCGCAAAAGGACTGATGACAATTATATGGTGGAGAGGAGCAGGTGGAGCGCGCATCTTTCGATCAAAAATTTGGCAGTTGTGGCATTTTTGGACCACGTTAATACAATCTTTAAACAAAGACGACCATAAATAGCCAGCGTGCAATATCATTTGGGTTGTGCCAAACCTAGACATATGACCGCCACATGCTCCAGAGTGACAGTCATTTAGGACCCTTTCAGTTTCCTCATGTGTTAAACAACGTCGGAAAACAGAGTCCACCCCATGACGATAAAGTGTATCTCCAATAATTTTGAATTGTTTGACGCTCTGATCTTGAAATTTCTGGCCGAAAGGATTGGGTCTAGAGATAAACGATGATATCTCCATACCATGGATCTAAAGTGCTGATTAGAAATAAGGATTCGTCCGCAATGGGCTCCTCTGCCACAGTTTCTGTGTCAGCACGCGGGAAGTCACACATTAACTCCACAAAAACTAAAGATTTCTTCGACTTAGACTTTTCAAATTCTAAGTCAAACTCCTGTAGGATCACAATCCATTTGGAGTACTTGCCCCCTAGTAATTGTTTGGTCAAAATATAGATCATAGGGTTGCAATCAGAAATTACTGTAGTTTTGCATAGTAAAATGTAATGACGAAAATGTTGGATAGCTTGAACAGCTGCCAATGCCAATTTCTCCACATGTGAGTATTTTAGCTCAGTTGGATTTAAAGTGCGACTAAGGTAATATATCACATGTTTAGTACCGAATTCATCTTCCTAAACTAACACCATTCCAATGGTGGAATGCGAGGCGGCGAGATATAAGAAGTAGTCCTGGTTGTAGTCGGGAGGATGCAATAACGGTGCATGAGTCAACGCGTGTTTTAGTGCATCAAAATATTTATCAGCTATCTCATCCCAAAAGAATGGAGTATTCTGTTTCAACAATCAGGTAAAACCCTTTGTGATCTCGGCGTAGTTAGGAATGAATCGACATAAAAAGTTTGCTTTCCCTTGCAAACTTTGGAGTTGGCGAAGACTCGAAGGAGGAGGAAATTTGACAATAGCTTCAACCTTCGAGGGATCGACGTAGATGTCGGCTTTCAAAACAACAAACCCCAGTAACCGACCCATTTCTATACAGAAAACACACTTGTGTGGATTCAACCTAATTCGATAATGCCTACACTTCATAAAGATTGCTCATAAATGGATGAGATGATCAGCTCGATGTAATGAATGAGCAGGTAAATCATCGAGATAAGGTTGCACAATGTGCTTGATGTCATGAAACGCGTAAGACATGGCTCTTTGAAAAGTTGCCCCGACGTTCTTGAGCCCAAAAAGTAATTTGCAATAAGCAAATGTCCCCCATGGACAAATGAAATCCGTTTTTCGTTGATCAGCAGGTAGAATATTTATTTGATTGTATCTGGAAAAACCATCCATGAAGGAGAATATTTCACTGCCGGCACAATCATCAATGATTTGATCGATATAGGGAGTTGGGTAATTGTATTTTGGACAGGCTCGATTAATATCCCTATAATCGATACATATTCTTATTGTTCCTTGCTTTTTGTTAACAGGAACAATATTCGATACCCAATCCGTTAACAGAATTGGATAAATGAAACCTACTTTTGAGTAATTTTTCAACTTCTGCTTTAATGGCAGCAGCTTTTCGTGGGTGGATCTGACGCAAACGTTGCCGGACAGGTTTAGCATCTGGATAAGTTTTGATTTCATGAACAACAATTGCTGGGTCAATTCCTAGAATTTCCTCATATGACCAGGCAAACACGTCGCGAAATTCTTGAAATAGGGCCTTATATGTTTGAATTTCATCTTCCGTACAAGAGGCACCTATATGAATGTTTTCAACAATTCCAGGCTTAACCGAAATATCAATAGGAATAGTTCGAGAAATGTTTCCAAAATTTAACTCAGAATCAGGATTTTTCATTGGATTATGAGGTTCCTTGACATATTCAGTCGTAAAAATAGATGAAAATTCATTTTCAAAGCGATCAATCTCAGGTAAAAACAAATATCTATGATGAAGATCTTCCCAGGTAAATCATCAACACACAGGATTTTACGAATTTGCTCATCAGTGTGGACAAGTTCGGAAAACGTCATTAAATCTTGAGTTTGATGTTGAAAGTGATTCCTCATAGACCACATTCATTAAGTCAATTTCGGTTGAAGAAGGGTCGGAAAACGACTGCACGGCCTGATACGCAATTTCATATGGACTCAAAGGCATAACATCACCAAATGAATCTATCTCAGATTCAGAAGGTAAGATCCAAGGATCATCATAAACAATAGTATCTGACGAAATCATATGAATGGTTACAGTAGAAGACGATGCGTTGATATGAGGAAAAGGAAAAGTTCCTAGTAAACCAAAATCTTTAACTAGTCCTACTCCAACATCCTTATACGGGATAGTTGTTTTGCTGACATGCTGAATACTTTCAGAAGAGGTTGGGTCGGATGAAAAGTAAGTTAGCTGGTCTATAGTTACGATCTTTCCATTATGAGGGAACTTTATAAGCCGAAAGACCGATGGAACAACAACTGTCATAGCGTATGACCAACTATGACCCAAGAGAAGGTTGTAATCTAGAGGGGCATCAACCACCTCAACATCTAGATTAACAATTTTGCCTTCAACCCCTATAGGTAAATCCTATAGAATGCAAAAAGGATGGAACCCACGGCCATCAAAGGCCTTTAGAATCATCGGGGATTGATTAAGTGTAGGAGAACCAAGTGATCTCCAACATTGGATCGACATAATACACGTTGAGGCTCCCTCATCAATCACAGTCCTATAACAAGGTCTATTTTTTACTAACACTAGAATCTGGAAAGCCATTTGATGAGGTAAGTGCGGTGTACTATTTTCTAGATCAAAAATTATTAGGTTCGAGTCTTGAACGTCAACAGCTCCTATAGCCGACAATAGCAATTTATGCTGTGCTGGACATGATTGCAGCACTTCCAAAGCCGACATTGCCGAAGGTGAAATAGCCAAATCTTCAACAATGTTATAGTTCTGAGCCGCTCTCGTATGTGGATTGAAAGCTGACTTTCGAAGTATACCCTTGGCGGGCGGTTTGATTACTAAGTTTGGGTTAGGTTTCTCGATCTGTAGTGGATCGGAATCGGGAGTTGAAGTTGATGGGATCGAATGAGAAGATTCTGCTTCCTTACCATCAATATGACTTTTACTTCCATAATCTTGTGATCGAGTCGCAATCCTAACATGGGACGTTATCATTATGGGTTCTTCGGAGGCATTTGAGGAAGAACCTATCATCTTACTGTCTTGACTAGGAAAAGGATCCTTCAAAATAGCAGGCGTTTGGGAACCTTTGACGATTTTCGCAACCTCAGCGCGATGAGGGAAGTCTCTTGTAAAATGCTCTTCATCACAAATGAGACAAAGATAACGAGGTTTGCATTTCTCATCAGTTGATTCTGTTTTTTCTCGTTTCTCTTTCGAATTTTTATCTGTTTTATTTTTCTTCTTCCCTTTCTTTTTACCGCCAGATTTTGATTTGGCTGTAGATGAATCTACAACTTGAATATCGGCGGAAATTTCCACGGAAGAATTTCCTATCGAGGAACTGGTAAAGTTATGATAGGAGAAGAATTCTTGGAAGACTTCTTCTTACTCTTGGTATCAACCGTACCAATCATACCATCAGCGGCATGAGACCCTAAAGGAGCTGCAGTTATTTGATTTTGTTTCAAAATATCGGGGATTTTCTCGTGTAACGTACCTGACTGCGTATAAACTAAGTCAAGGTACTGAGCTTGAGCAATTACTTGCTCCTCAGTAATGACTCCTGCCTTAGCTACATCCTCAGTGATCTTCGGTAATAAAGATTTGACAAACCATTCAGCTAAGATCTGATCCGGAATAAAAACCTTCACTAAATGCCGTCGACGTCTCCATTCATGAATGTGATCTGAGATGTAAGTGGACGTTGACTGTTTTAATGAAGTTAATAATTTTGTGCCATTGTCATATCTGACTGGTAACTAAAAATGAGTTAAAAATGAAGTAGCTAACTGACCAAAGTTATAAAAAGTGGCTCGCGGTAACTCAATGTACCACTTGGCCGCAAGGCTAATTAGAGTGTGTTGGAAAAGCCTTAAACGGATTGAATCATCTGAAATGGAATTAGACACACACCAGAGGTGATAAGTCATCACATGGTTCGATGGGTCCTCTCCTGATTTGCCTTCAAACTTAGGAATATCACTAGGCAACTTATTCGACATTGGCAGCCAAAACAGAAGATAGTTAATTGGATCATTTGTAAGGCGTGACAAGTCAGGCAAGTCCAAAGTTGCAATGAACAGTAACTAACGATTAGGGTCCCTGAAACCCTGGGTCATGAGACCAGCCCCAGGAGGAGGATATCCAGGATAACTAGGAATTGGAATTGCATTTGGGATATTATATCCTCCCAGAAAACCAGGATTAACCGGACCGTACTGGGGTTGTTGAGGTTGCCAATATGTATATCCAGGGTACGGTTGATACTGATAGACTGGCTGCTGCACAGCAAGACCAAATTTGTATTGTCCCTGGTATAGTTGATAAGTAAATTGAGGTTGACTTGTGACAACCATACTTGGACCTGGTTGTCCTACAGGCATTTGAACCGAAGTCTGAATTGTGGATCCAGACTGAGGTAAAGATGCCTGAGGAGTTGATACAGGAACAGTAGAAACTGGAGCTATCGATACTCCAAAAGTAGGTGGAGTAGATTGAACAGATGTTGCAGTAGTTGTAGCAGTCGTTTGAGGCGGAGTACGAGTCGTACTAGGCCCAGGCTGAGAAACTACAAAAGGTGCAGAAGTTTGAATGGTAGACTGGACAGGTTGCTGGGGTGAACCAAAAACCAAGGGTTGTCCAGATTGAGATGACAATTGCACATTTGGTTGCAAGATCTGTTGAGATTGAGATGGATCCCACACTAAGTTCATTCCGGGGTACAGACCCATAGCAGGTTGAGAATATTGAGGACCATAACCGGGTTGAGGGTAGGGTTGATAATTCAAAGGTACATTTCCAGCTCCTTGGACAAATGATTGACCGGAAGGTGGTTGGAAACCTTGGGTTGGGTACTGACCTTGAGGTTGGTAACCTTGAGGCACATACTCATATTGGGGTTGACCTTGAGGTACATATTGGTACTGGGGTTGACCTTGAGGCACATATTGAGTCTGTGGTTGACCTTGAGGAACGTACTGTCCCATAGGTATGTACTGTCCTTGAGGTTGCCCCCCAGGCAGAAATTGGGTACCTTGAGGTTGCCCCCCGGGCGATAATCGAGGACTTTGAGGCTGCCCCACAGGAGATAACTGGCCACCTTGAGGTTGCGGATTAGGAATAATACTTGACATCATGAGAATATCTTCTACACTCAATGGCTTAGTTCCGTTATTACCAGTTAATAACCCTTGTTCAATAGGTTGACGAGATGCTCCCGAAAAGGTACCAGTAAGTGACTAATACCCAGAGGGAATAGAAGGACCGCCGTATAAAAAGGTTTCTGGAGATTGAGAAAACATGGACGACTATCTTGACATATTTAACGGAGGATAATAACCCCTAGGTGTTGGGTGAAAAGGAATGCGAGGTGGTGAAAAACTTAGTCCCGCGTTTTCCAAAAAATTGGTCAACGAAAGATACCAAGTGTTGCTCCTAGGTGGACTGTACAAGATCGATTCACGCTCCCTAAGTTCTATAGCTGGTTGATTTTCAGTGATAGGGATACCTTCTTCTGGAGTAGCAAGTTCTTCAATAGCTATAAGTCCAGAAGGAAGATTTTGGGTAATTACTCTTTCTACCCTAGGTGAACCAGGACCACTGGAAGTTGGAGAGGCGAATCCTGATGTTGGAGTAGCAGCAAATTCAGTTTCAGGTTCAGATATTTCAGGTTCCTCACCTAAATCACTAGTAGATGAAAAACTACCAGTAATTTCAGAAAATGAAATAGATTGCAGATTATAATCTGTTACTAGAGCTTGATAATCAGGATGTACAACCAATGAAGACTCTCCTTCTTCAGGTGACCCAACTCTACTGTCTCTAGGAGTTACAAGGGCTCGTAACCCTTCAGGCTGGCTCGGTGAAAACTCAGGAGGTTGGCCCCAAAGTCTACAGGGCTTCCTCGGTAATTCAACCACGATTAAATATTTTAACTACTTCAGACGCAAACAAAGAAAAATCTCAATGAAAACCACCTAAAGCCTCTAAAGAACCAAACAATTTTGAATCACACGCCTAAAGAATCTAGGAGGTCAAACCACACACAAACAGTAACTTTCCGTACCGAAAACACTAGTTGGTGATGAAATCCAACGTCGCAAAGTTCAATACAGAAATGGCGGTTGGAACAGTTACCCCCGCAACCTGCTTAATGAATAGACTGGCACAAGTTTCTCCACTAAACCGTCTCAAGTGAAGAGAACCCCCCAGAAAATCCAGGTGAGTCTAGCCGATGTCTGCTCTAGGCACAGTGGGATCTTCCCTCCACCGTCACCTTAGGAAAGAATCCTATAGAATATGGTCACTAAGTGTTATAGACATTTTTGTGCCTTACAGCTTTGAGCATGAAATGTCCATAATCCAAGGGATCCAAAGTCCCTAAAAGTGTTGTCCTTGCCCCTAAAGGAACAAGGTCAACCAATGACAGCTTCTCCCAGAAGTTCTCCACCAGAAACTGCTCAAAACTAGTCAAATCAGGATCAATTCAGAAGCTCCACTAGCTGCCTGCGTTGCAAAGCACCCAAATACACTGGCTAGGTGCGTTGCAACGCACTTGAATGCACTACCCAGGTGCGTTGAGCGGGAAATGACAAGTGGCAGAGTCTTTCAACGAGGTGGAAAGACAATGGAAGCTTCCAGAATCTTCTCCAATGACACTTGCCTCACTGAATTCGACCAGTGATGAGTAAGAGGCTCTCAGTCTCCAAGTGGAAGCAAGAACTGATAGAGAGAGGCCACAAGTCAAAACATAAGCTAACTCATCCTCTCTGCTTACATCTATATATGGATCCCTCATCCCAGAGATCCAGAGGCTGGAATTTTGTACTTTGTAGAGAATTGCTGTTGGTTTGAGATTGAGATTAGTGCATTGGGTGATTTATGCTTTGTTGGAGGTGAGGAAGGGATTCCTTTGCTGGGAGGTAGATGCTGGATCGGGACTCACTTGGTTGTATCTCCTCTTGGACTTTCTTATCATATCAATAAAATTATTTGAGTTTCTCCTACATGCTGTGTATCAATGATGTTTTGTTATATTTGCATGTTTAGCTTAATCTGATCCTAAGCTTTTTATGAATGTAAATCTATATCTTTGTGTAGTTTCTCTCTTCTGTGATCTTGCAGGAATTCGGTGAAGCTGGGCCGGTAAGGGAACAGGGAGTTTGGAGCTATTGAGGAGAGGAGCGATTGGATCAACAAACTAGCGCAAGACACAGGTTAGTTTATCCTTCCTCTTCGTTTACATTTCATAAAGAATAATACTCAAGTAGTTGTCCTTATTTGTTGCTAAGGCACTGTCACACCTTAGAGTGGGAAAGGGGTGTTCTGAATAGATACTTTTCCCAACAACAAATTGGCAACTCCGCTGGGGATCGTATTTAGTTAGTTTATTTGTGTTTCTATTGTTGTTCTTCTCATAAACTTAGGACTGGCGAATCGAATTGCATTTGCCATTTACAAATGCAAAGTAGAAATCTGCTACTCTAGTCCATTCACTGGGCCTATTTATGATCTGAACAGCTGATCCACAAATGCTCTAATTGCCCTTTGTGATAGCTCTTAGTCCTCCTTTAAATCATCCCTCTAATTGTACCTCACTGATAGCTTTTATCCGGCCAAAAACCATAGATTAAACTGCAAATCGTGACCCAGAACCCAGAGAAAATTCTCGTTTCTGCTTCAGCGTAGGCTCTGTGAAGAGGTTCTGCATTTCAACGCAGGTCCCGAGAGGGCTACCTGCGCTGCAATTCAGTTTCTCTGTGCAACAGGTGCGCTGATCAGCCTTTTCCCTGTGCAGCTGTGGTTCTTTGCTTCATTTTGTTCAATTTTATCTCTGATTTTTGCAGCCTGTTATCAGTGTGTGTACCTATCTAAAATCCCCTCTTCTTTGCCTTAATTCTACCTCAGTTGTATAAAAGAAACTGTATTTGTTTTTTTGTATTTTTTACATCATTTGCAGTTTCCCATTACAAAAGTAAACTAGTCATACTGTCGCCCTTAGATCTAGACCTATCGTAAGTGTCATTTTGATCTTAGGAGAAAGTTTGTTTGCTGTTGATAGTTGATTGCGCTTTTACTTTTGTCTTTTGGTTTGAATTTGTGAATTTCTAGTGTCGAAACAAGTGTTTACTTCAAAATCATAAACTGTCGTAATCGTCTTTTTGATTTCGAAAAGAAGCTTGTTTGTGTCTTTCACTTGAAATAGAATTCAAATTTGTACAACAGCTTTCTTTTTAGGCATCAATATTAAGAAAGTGAAAACAAATACATGCACAAGTGCATTTGCATTTTGACAGTTTGTATGGTTTGATTTAGGGAAAGTGCATTTACAGTGTGCTCTTTGCTCTTTGAGAAAAGATTGTGTCTTTCTTTTCCCCTTGTAGCCAGGATTTTCATTGTTGAAAAGAGATAAAAGCTTGCTTATCATCTTTAGACTGCATTTAGGAATTATATCTACATCTCGTGGTGATCCAAAAAGGCAAACTTCTAAGAAAGATCAACCTAAAATAAATTGAATGAACTTAACAACGCTTTGTAACTTAACGCACAACATAGAGGTCTAGGCTAGAGACGTGTTCCGGCGTCGTAAAACCTGGTGACTGTCGGCCTCACTGATGGTTGGGTGATTCCTCCTAAGAGACGATAAGTGCCAGTACGGATTGTGCTCCCACGTACCGTCGAGTATATATTGGGACACCCCTATAGGCATAAAACCTTAATCCATAGGAAGCCATGTCGGCCGCCCTACTCATCGCAATGCACTGAACACAGCATTCGGGAAGATTGACCGCCCATACCTTAAAAAGTATTCTGCGGTTTTGTGATTGGTTTGCACACCCTCTACCTAGAACTCCAGAGCAGTCCCTTTCGTTCCTTTTCAGACTCCTTAACGGAAAAGGTCCATCTGAGCACTTGTCACTTCAGGCTCATTAAAAATCGAAGGAGACTAGAGTCATCTTTTGCTTTTTCTCGACTCTTTAAAATTGAAAAAGCAAGTTGTGTCCAAGCGTTGTTAAAATTTATTTTAAACGGAATATTCATACCCTTTTTCCTGCGTTGATCTTTAGGTTGAGAAAATGGAGCCTACCAACCAAGGAATTCCCCTTGGTGGAAATCCTAGTCCCTTCTCCTCTTGGGGAGATGTTGGTGTGCCCCATATGGCCACATTGTCGCTTCCAGGACTGACAATTGGCTTGCCCGTCTGGCTCTTCTCAACCAATGTCGTTCAGAACACAACTATTCCTGAACAGTCGAATCAGCAGTTAGACCAGTCCAGAGTTACCCACTAGCCTTCTACTTCCTATAATTCTTCCTCTC
Organism: Pinus tabuliformis; assembly: GCA_031772625.1. Lineage (NCBI taxonomy): Eukaryota > Viridiplantae > Streptophyta > Pinopsida > Pinales > Pinaceae > Pinus > Pinus tabuliformis. The sequence continues at coordinate 1,552,020,824 of CM062820.1, forward strand.
CTCCTTCCTCTTCGCTTGATGGGGCTGGCAAAGCCAAAAGTCAAGTTCCTAAGGAGAAGAAGGAAAAGAAGAGGAAAGAGAAGAAGAAGAAGGAGCCAAAAGCGACTGGGGGAAAACGAGTGTCATCTAACGAAAATCCACACACCGCACTGACCAGGCCTAAATCGCCATGTGTCATTTGCAAGGGAGACCACTTTCACAGAGATTGTCCCTACATCCCTCGGATACTAAGGGACTGGTCTCCCCGTTTGCACAATCCGGTGGCGTCAACCTCTGATAGCCATGATGAAATCACACCGTCAACTAGCGAAAGTGAAGTCCCAGGACAAAAAGGGAGAGCTAGATCTCCTTGTAAACTGTGCGAAGGCAATCACGCCATCCACCATTGTCCCTTCTTAGACGAAGCTAAAAGAGTTTTGGATGATCGTTCGGTTTCACCGTTACGACTTCCTCCTGGATATAAAAAACTCTTGCCGAGTCCTTCGTTAGTTGAGAATCCAGCTGGCCCGCTCAAGTGGTCAGCTGAAGCGCCGGTCATTGAAGATGAACCAGCTGAATCCATACCCGACGAAAGTCAAAAGGTCGAGGCGGCAGTTGACCCGGTCTTGCCTTCAGAGGTTTTATCTTCGAATGATACAGTCACTGAAGAGAATAAGGATGACACCGTCCAAATTATCTTCATCAACATAGACTCCGACGAACATGGGGGAAACCTACCCATTCCTTTATCGCAGGAAGGAAGTTCGTCAGAGCCGTACCCGACCGTCTACTCGGTCCCACCTCCAAGCAACCTAGTTGTCTCCTTCGACTGGAATCAACTAGGCAGACCCCGTTTACCAGCAAGCATACCATTCAGAATTATCGTTCAAATATATAGAATGGTCATGGCTGGTACCATCATAGATGAGGAGGCTTCTGTGAGTATCCTTTCCTCTACTGCTTGGAAAGCACTTGGTTCGCCATCGCTTTTGCCTAAGATGAGAAATCTGACGGGCTTTGATAAAGGAACTAGTCGACCTTTAGGGATACTCCCCAATGTGCCCATAACGTTGAAAGGGAAGACCGTTCAAATGAACGTGATGGTCGTTCAAGGACCCTTGGATTATAACCTACTCCTTGGACGAGACTATATATATTGGATGGGAGCCATCGTCTCCTCACTCTTTAGAGTAATGTGTTTTCCGCACGAAGGAAGAGTGGTCAAGCTCGTAGACCAGCTTTCATTTCCCGGATCACGCATCGCAAATAGTCATATACCATCCCTAAATGGTCTCTTCATGTAAGAAATGTCTCAACCCACGGTCCGTCCTCCCGATGAGCACGAGTAATTCAGAAGGATATGAGTGGAACCCAGGGGGTATGCGTCCTGGTCTGCTTCGGCAGGAAAACTTCGGGTATAGGGTAGGTTTCCGCGGGAGAATATGACTAGTCTGTACCCCGTCCGTGATTGAGACAGGGGTTATTCTAGAATAAGATTCTCTTGTCAAAGTTATGTGTTTGGCGCTCGTTGTCACTCACCTTTGTTTATCTCAGTAGACATCGCCAGAGAAGTGTTTTTTTTACACCGTAAATAAAACAATCTTTGGGTAGCCTGTAAGAGGTAGAACCCTTCCTGATAAAACAAATGTTTTGTCAGCTCGAATAAAGGGTGACCCTTCCTGACAAAACAAATGTTTTGTCAGCTCGAATAGAGGGAGACCTCGAAACTCTATTTTATACCTGGGGGCATGCAAACCTTTTGGAGTGCAAGCAAGGGGCGGCTATTTATTTTTTTTAAATTTTTAGGTCCTCCTTTTAAACCCGTAGGCTAACCCTTTAAACTCGTAGGATTAGTCGTTTCCTAACTTGCATAAAGAAAGGATGTGGGGCAAAAATCTAAATGTTGCCGTTTTATATGAGACATTCTTATCATATGACTGGATAATCGAGCAGTTTTAGCACATAGTTCATGCTCGTTAAAAAATAAACATAAGATCGAGCAAGTGTTTCAACCCGCGTTTAAGCTCGTTAAAAAATGAACTATCCTCCGGTAAATAACCACCGTGAATGTAACATTATCAGCCATTAAAGCCTTGGTCGTGTTTGCACCGTCACCTCCACTTTTCCATTGGTCGATCATTCACCTCCATTTGATTGTTTACCCATTTTGAGGAACAGCTGCGAAGAGTGATTTCACTAGCCATCCTTGTGACACTGTCGTGCTTGGAAAATTCCAACCCTTACCTGGAATCAGCTGCTACCCATTTTATCACTCGTTCCTCAAAAGACGAGTCTTCTTTAAGCTCTTTTCATCTGACTCGTAAAATATGAAAAGATTGCCAAGTTTTGGCCTTCCAGCTCGTTAAAGCAACCAGAAGTGTTATCCCTCCTCTAGATTTTAATCTTTTTGGACCTGAGGGATTATTGCACAAAAAGATCGAGCGCTTGTGTTGTTCGGCTCGTTAAAACTATCGAAAATTCATCCCTTCTGTATTGTTTTATACTTTTTCAGACTTAAGGGATTAGATGATGAAAAAGGAATTCCAAAGTTAACTTTACGTACCTTTTCAAACTCTCTAAAAATGAAAAGGACCGAGTTATCTTTGTCGTTAGACTCGTTAAAAAGATTAATAGCGACAAACTTGTCTTTAGACGAGAACGAGTTTCACTATTGCTAGGCTCGTTAAAACATAGCGATGGGTTTGCCCGAAGGGAAAATTATAGAACAAGCATATGTTATCCTCCTCAAGCTTGACAAAAATAAAGAGGTACTGGTCAGCAATGACTGGGGAAAAATTGGGAAGAAACTCAAAGAACCTTTATTGGTAGCAAGTCGCTCTTGAACATGACACTTCCACTCCGTGCCTGAGTCGGGTTGGGTTGTTTCATTCACCGGTCACATCACCATGGTCTCGCCATACCATCCACCTTTGGGGTAAATGCTACCGATCCATCACATAAGTGTCGCCGACATGTTCAAGAGAAGTCATCCAGAGAAGTCACCCATGTCCCATCCACTACCATATATTATACTTCATTCTTTCATGACCGCCACCCTGAACCATATATCATCAGATCGTTTTCACCTCCATCAAAATCATTTACTCCGTTCCGTGTCATTGATGTGGGATACATCAAGGCCCTCCTTTGACAGATCGCTTCTTGTCGAAATCAGCTCATTATCGAAGAAGTTGATCTAGGAACACCCCCTTCAGTACTTTGAAGCTTGCATGCCTCAATGGCAAGTTTCTCACTTCTGGCGACAGGTATACATCAATGACCTTCGACCGAAATATTTTGCGTGGTGTTCGACGCCAAGTCCATTATTCACACCACGTGAATTGTACTGCAGTACCTTGAGGGTCATTATCATTATCGGTGATTCCTCTCGCGCTTGTTAACAGTTTACATCATTGACTGGTAATCAAGCGATGTCTTTCCATGTTCGACTTCAAAACATTTCTCACATGGATCGACTTGTAGTTAGAGTGAAGATCGGACGAGATTGAAGACCCCGAATCTAGTTTCATCCATCCGGGCTGCGATATATATTCAGGAAAAATAAATACATTGACATGTACATCATTGCAGAACAGATAATCATCCTACCAAAAGGATGATGATTTCATCAGAATCATCAGTCTACCATCAGACGATTGTCTGTCCTATGTACATAAAAATGAATTTATAAAGCTGAGCATGGGAATGCCCGCCTCAGCTAGATCATGAAAACAGTATGAAAAATAATGTATTGTATTGTATCTTATTACAGGTCTCCTCCCAACATTGAAAGAACTTTGGATCCTCCTAATAAAGCATTTTACCCGATAAATGGCCTCATACTTTAGGGGGCAACTGTTATAGACATTTTTGTGCCTTACAGCTTTGAGCATGAAATGTCCATAATCCAAGGGATCCAAAGTCCCTAAAAGTGTTGTCCCTGCCCCTACAGGAACAAGGTCAACCAATGACAGCTTGTCCCAGAAGTTCTCCACCAGAAACTGCTCAAAACTAGTCAAATCAGGATCAATTCAGAAGCTCCACTAGCTGCCTGCATTGCAAAGCACCCAAATACACTGGCTAGGTGCGTTGCAACGCACTTGAATGCACTACCCAGGTGCGTTGAGCGGGAAATGACAAGTGGCAGAGTCTTTCAACGAGGTGGAAAGACAATGGAAGCTTCCAGAAGCTTCTCCAATGACACTTGCCTCACTGAATTCGACCAGTGATGAGTAAGAGGCTCTCAGTCTCCAAGTGGAAGCAAGAACTGACAGAGAGAGGCCACAAGTCAAAACATAAGCTGACTCATCCTCTCTGCTTATATCTATATATGGATCCCTCATCCCAGAGATCCAGAGGCTGGAATTTTGTACTTTGCAGAGAATTGCTGTTGGTTTGAGATTGAGATTAGTGCATTGGGTGATTTATGCTTTGTTGGAGGTGAGGAAGGGATTCCTTTGCTGGGAGGTAGATGCTGGATCGGGACTCACTTGGTTGTATCTCCTCTTGGACTTTCTTATCATATCAATAAAATTATTTGAGTTTCTCCTACATGCTGTGTACCAATGATGTTTTGTTATATTTGCATGTTTAGCTTAATCTGATCCTAAGCTTTTTATGAATGTAAATCTATATCTTCGTGTAGTTTCTCTCTTCTGTGATCTTGCAGGAATTCGGTGAAGCTGGGCCGGTAAGGGAACATGGAGCTGGGAGCTATTGAAGAGAGGAGCGATTGGATCAACAAACTAGCGCAAGGCACAGGTTAGTTTATCCTTCCTCTTCGTTTACATTTCATAAAGAAGAATACTCAAGTAGCTGTCCTTGTTTGTTGCTAAGGCACTGTCACACCTTAGAGTGGGATAGGTGCGTTCTGAATAGATACTTTTCCCAACAACACGAAGGTTACCAACGGAAACAAATATACCTGGGGGAACAGTCTACGATCCAATACGCATGCAAGGGTAGAGTAACAAGCTCAATCGCCTTGAAGGCTCCTTGACATAATCCAAGGTTTACCAAAAAGTTACCCCAGGATCCTCGACAATGGTTAATCTGAGGTTTACCATTTTTAATACGTGAATATCTTCTATTGTTCCCAATGAGGACGTATTGATTCCCACAATAGTTCAAATATGATCTCATGCTTCTCCTTTAAGAGGAGCTTTCCCAGAGCATAGATCTAACAATTGGATTTTATCTCCTACTGCAAGATATAGCTACTTGTTTGTTTTGCTATCTTGGAGAGTTAATTACTCCCTACTCAAAGATACTAGCCTAAGCTATGTTGGTGATAAAGAGCCCTAGAAATAAAAAGATTAGCATATATATTTTAATTTAAGCGTTATTTTTTATTGGTTTTTTCTTAAGTCAAAAGGTGCGGAGATGAAACTTATGGTGTGAAGACTCGACTCCAAATCACTAAAAAATGCACTTAAGATGATAAGCAATCTTTTCCCTTCAATGAATTTCTAGCTAAGAAAGAGTTGAGAATGCAAATACTTGTAAAAACAAATCTTTTCTTAACAAACAAATCAAAAGAAGAGCTTTTTGTCTTTTCCAATACACTCAGAAATGAGACAACTAGTTATGCTCACGAAAATTTCCCTTTTCTTTCAAACACTCAAATACTACAAAAACAAACTTTTTCAAAAGAGATTTTTTATTTTTATAAAAGATTCAAAACTATGGAAAAATCTAATCTTGAGATCTATAAATTCTAAAAAACTATTTGAAGTAAAAGCTTACAAAATTTCTCTTCAAGGATGTTTTACTTAGCTATAAGCAAACTAAGGACTAATTTGTCCAGAATCACAAATCAGTAAAAAAAACCAATTTTTGTTTTCTTTTCTAAAAATGAAATCCAAAACTTTCAACACAAGTCTTTTCGAAGTTTCGTAAAGAGAAAAACAAGATGGATTCCTCAATAAAGGCAGATTTTGCAAACGGTCAGACTCATAAGAAGGCCAGTAAAAACCAAGGTGATCTGAGACTTCTAAGGCTTCTAAGCTCTGAGCTACTACAAGACCAAAATGAAAATCAAGCCCGGCAACCAAAACTTCTAGTAATTTCACCTAAAACCCTAATGCCAATGGAATTAACGTAAGAAAATTTCCTGACAAGTCACATGCAGATCTGGGCAGAGGCTAAAAACACCTAAACAAATCCTAAGCTGACTGAAAGAGAAAATCTTAAGTTTTTCAAAATTTTGACAGGGTTTGCATGCCCGCAATTCACACAAGTGCAGTACCGCTTTGTGTGTAAAGCAAAAGTGCAGATAGGTCCACACTATGTTACAAGCAGAGGGTGCGGTCCTCTCCCAAAAGTATGAAAAACAAAAAATAATTCAAGATTAACTAAACCTACCCAATCCCACACACATCAAGCCAAAAACAGAAACAAAAACACAGTTTCTCAAGTCAAAGTAAAAGCAAATCAAAAATTCAAGTCCCCAGCGCAGTTGCCATTTTGTCAGCCGGGTAAGTCGTTCTTGCGGACAAGATCGACCTCCCTAGTATCTAATGATATCTAGCGACAAGCAAACCAAACAAATTCTATCTTTCTCTAAATATGCAATTTATAAATAAAGGCAAACAAGTGTTTTAGACCTACCTTGGGTCCAATGAAAGTTTGTGGAAGCCTCGCTTCGTTGATCCAAATGAGCTCCCTTGTAGAGAATATGCAAACACAAACAAGCACACAAATTAAATAGCACCTGAAAAGCCAATATAATAAAGCATACTTATCATGGTGATCAAGGAATTCATGAAACAAATCACATAAGACAATTTGTTGAGAAAAATGAATCTGATTGTATTAACGTAAGTCAAAGAAGAACTTTACAACCTTGGTGCCTTGATGTTGTACAAGCTCCTCCCAGGGTCCAACAAGAAGTCTCCTCTACTTTGAAAAGTTTCACTCTCTTCCCAATGAAGGAAAAAGGTATGTAATCTCTCCTCTCAAGCTTAACTAGGAAGTCTCATTTCCATCAGTATTTACCCTAAAAAATGTTCAGCTTTCAACCTCTCTAGCAACCAGCCCAATGCCTTAGTTTATAGTGCAATGGAGGGAAGTTACTAGGTCCACCTTCAAAGGGATAAAGCCCTCCTTCAAAGGGATAAGCTCCTATCATCAAGGGATTAGCTCCTTCAGTTTTGGGATGCATGAACCACCTAGGAGCAAACCATCCACGTCAAGATTCCTTCTAGAATCATCTAGAATTAACCACAAGTGAATTTTTAAGAATAAACTTGCGCCTTTTTGACTTTGATAGGGGTCCGCACCCACTCCTTTAGAGACAGAGTGGGGAGGTCCACAGGTAACATGAACAAGGGGTGCGGGACCGCAGGTAATAGTGAGAGAAAATTCAGAACCAGAGCTTTATTGATTTTTAAGGTCTTTCTCTCATTTTCAAAGCTTGACATGAAGAGCTGAGGTTCGAGACTTGCTAAGGAGGACAGTATGAATGATGATAGACCCATACTGAATGCAAATAGTCAGGTGACAATATTTTGTGTAACAGGGCTAGTCACAACATTAGAGCCACAAAAATGGTTGCGCGGTGTGGAGAAGGCCAGATTGCTTCATCTAATGTGGATACCACACTTTCACCACACGCCAATCACTATTTTTGTCATCAGGAAACTACTTTGCCTAGTGCATCATGGGTAGTTATGGTTGGAGGAGACTATTCCCATCACAGTGGATCTCATCCACAGAATTTCTCAGCTTCCCTGTAAGGGAAAGGACGCCGTGACGATAGCAGGAAAAAGTGGTGATTTGACTCTCATAGAAGCCATGAAGAAAAAATATAAACTCAAGAAGAAAAAGAGGGGTTATGCAATCAGTAGCATCAAAGATAAAGGAGTGTGCATAGCCACCCAACTCCTGGCTGGGAAGGTAATGAGAAAATGTCACGACGATGAAGTAACAGCGTTGGCAGTTGCGTTGGCCAAACAATGTGCAGAGGGGGTCCAATTCAACTGGGCCGAGTTCCTCTGTGAGGAATTCGTGATCAACTACAAGGAAACCCAGGAGCAGGGTAAGACCTTCCATTACACGTGGTTTCCCTTGTCCATTTTTCTGGTAGCGGGAGAACTACTAGAGGATAGTCAGTTCCTAAGCATTGAGCGCTACTTACTAGAGGCCACAAAGTACGCATCTCTCTGGGCTACCAAGGACGTGAATCAGATTCGCAATATGAAGATCTTCTGAGTGCTAATGGAGGCGAGCATCCAGATGTGGATTAATAGAAGGCCGCGCCTATCCCCCACAGTGCACAACATTTTGAAGATTTTTGCAGACTTCAAGGTGGACAAGGATCCGGTGCAAAAGGATCCGACGCAGTAGTGGACCAAGCTCCCCTTCATTGCCACTGATGATGCAATTTTTACATTGTTAGAATCATGGCCTTCCGAGTGGCATGCCCTGGATTTGGCATAGTTGGATAGGACAGCAGCATAGAAAAGAAAGGATGAAGCCAAGCTACACGTCATGTAGTTGGCTGAGAAGAGGTGCAATGAAAAAGCGGCCGTAGAGGTAAGGGAAATCCGTGAGGCAGCAAAGGCAGTCGTGGAGCAGGAAAAGGCCGCCGAAGTAGCAGGAGCAACGCACACAACAGGGGCCACAATAAGGCAGGAAGAGGAGGGCCAAGAATTGTCTATAGGAGAGGAGGCAGAGGACACAGACCTTGAAGAAGAAAGTGCGGACCTGGGCACAACTTCCACCCAACTCAAAAGGTCGTGCCTCACAGAGAGATTGGGTCCACAAGAAAAGGTCAAGGCCTCCAAATTGGCCATCGACCCGATCACATTAATGGAAGGTGACCTCTACAACATCGGTGACACGGTTCACGAGGTCACTAAGGAAGCACTCCAAGAATCCATGTTGGAGCAGCAGACTGTGTTGGGGGCGCTAAGGGCATAGCTACAGGAACTACAGGTGTGGCCCCCATAGGAAGGAACCATAGCCACCTACGACGCAGCAGGCACATCAGCAATAGAGCAAATGCTTCGCGCAAGGATGGCCAACACCATAGTGCTACCGGAAGGGGCGCTAACAACAAAGAATGAGATCGACAGAGCCGCGATTTGTACGATCAAGGGACTTGGCCTTAATTTGGATGCCATTCTGCAAAACACACTATACCAACTGCAGGATGGAATAACAGTAGAGCACCGCGCCGGGGAGGGCCGTGCGATTCCGGTGATGAGTGAGCAAAATATCAACATCAAGCAGCTCAGCCTGCAGCGTGACGAAGTGGTGTCACAAAACTAGCACTTAGTGCAGACAGTTGATGAAGCATGTCGGAGAGTCCCAGAGTTATCCATCACCATGTACCTACCAACAGAAATGCAGATCCACTGTTTGGAAAGTCGAGTCTGAAACATGCATGAGGAAACAGTGCGAGTGCAGCTGGAGCTGAATCTCCAGATTGTCGAGCTGTGGCTGAAGGCACAACCTTCCACTCCCCTGAAAGTTAAAGACAAACATGTTAGCACTATTCAAACAGGGTTGGAAGAAATTGGATGGGTAGTGCAGGCCTGTACCGGTATGTTTCACCAAGCCTTTGGAATCCTCACATCCTTGCAGGAGGACCCCAGCATACAGTGCCTAGAAATAGAGGCACGCGAGCTTCAAGAGAAGGATGATAATGTAAGGGAAACTACATAGATAGTTGTCCCCACTCAACGGCTCGTAAAGATGCAACAATCAAGGGCACTGAAAGAATAGGTGGATGCCTCAAGACAGAAAGAGGCACTTCTCAAAGCGCGCGTCCAACCATGGATTGATGAGGCCTTCACCATTACATCCGATATCGAGGGAAAACTCGCACAGATGTAAGGGCTCTATGCACTAAGGTAGGGATTTGATGCTCACAAAGAAGCATCAGAAGAGAAAATGCAGCAGGTCCAACAAACCGTAGAATAGTGCGCTACGGACCTCCGAGCAGTGCGAGACCAGTTGGAGGAACTCCGCACCAAGATCACCACGCCAACAGAGTGACTCGGGGACGAATCACGATGTTTGTTTTGGGGGCCTTTTGGGCATGGAATCCCCCCACAGCATGTTTTTCGGCTCAAAGCCGAGGTTTTGGTCAAATATATTGTAAGAATCCGCGAATTGCGGGTGCGAAGCGTGAAGTATAGGTTGAGTCATAGGGTTGCCACCATAAGTTTTGTAATGTAGTGTAATGTCATGATGGCCTAGCCATGGTCCGCAGACCATGGGATTGTTTAAATAGAACAAGGCTTTAAGTTGTAAAGAGAGGGAAGGAGCAGGGTAGAGAAAGAGCATAGAGTAAGAGTCTAAGTTATTGGGTCGTAGTAGTAGCAAGAGGCTCTGCAGCTGAATGTGTAGAGGCCTAATAGAGTCTGCAGTTGAGTGCGCAGACCCCTACAGCTGAGTGCGTAGGGCGGTGTCGAGTCTGTAACCTTGAATGAAGAATAATAAATATAAGTTGATTACAAATTCTGTGCATCTATTTGTGTATTGCATTCTATACATTTATACGGTTTTGTTTATCGCGCGCATGTATATGATTACTGGATATACTGTTAATTATCACTAGAATTACACAGATAAGTTAAGTAATCAGGTAATAACAGGTTAAATAGTAAGGAGCTTGGGTATAATACAGATTGCGCCCTGAGTAGGGCTGTGCGAAGGCATCATCATAGGTTGCAAGGGACTAATAGATGCCCATAGCGACGTGCGCGCAGGGTCCGGAAGCTCATCAGACATCCCCTCCCATACTACTTCGGGTGGGACCTCAGTCCGTGCTCCGCGGACTATTGTCAAAAGGGCCAGTAGTACAAGGATTTGTTTGGCTAAATCACCTCTGAACCTGGGTCAGGCCCATACAAGCCAACATTCCTTTAGGCCAACCTACTTATACCTCTAAAGATATTGAATCATAAAACCTCTAAATCACAATTGTACCAACTAGTAACAATCTAAAGATCTACTGTCAAATTAAAGATATATAAATAGATAGCAACAAAGATCACCCTTCTCACTTAATCAATCAATAAATAATACTCAATCTCCTTATGCATTCAATTATACTTTCATATCTAAGAAGACATCATTGACAGACAATAGTAAAACATCAGCAGTGATTAGATAGATCAGTCATTTCTGAACAACAAGATTTTTTTTTGCATACGCTAATTGGAAGAGTCGAACCTACATGTATATGCACCTTTACCAAGGTGAACCAACGTATAGATCTGCAAATAAAAACTTATAACTTCACAGCTATTCCAGCCTTTAGATATACCCATATCATAACATTTAAAGCACAAAACATTTCTTAGCACTCGGATATCAGATCTCATAATGATAAGTCATTATGATCATGATCCATCATTAGATCTCATCAATCATCAAACTCTCAGGTGCATACTTAATCCAGATCAAGCAAAGCATCAGAAAACCATGACATTTCTTTTGATCTAATATTACATAAGATATTCATTACTTGTGTCCTTAGCCCTTTGATCTTCTCCTCCTTATATAGTTTTAGCCTTTCTCAATAACTTGGACCAAAACAACACTTAGAACCTTGTTGGAAATAATACTGAGAGGGGGGGCGAATCAGTATTATCAAATCAATTATTTTTCATTTCACAATCAGATTTTTATACGCTACTTCATCTATGGGAAACTGCGTATATACGCTACTGTGTTTGAAGTAACCAGCGTATATCAGAAAACTTAAGATTCATTAATTGTTGATCTTTAATCAGTGCATCAAGACTTCATTAATCATAAGAACAATAAACAGGAGCAGTAAAACAGAACAGATCATCACACACATGGACACAAAGATATAAGGTGGAAACCCAATGTGGGTGAAAACCACCTGCTGCAATTCATCTCTATCTTCTTTTAATTAGGAACTTCTTTCTACAATGATTCTGTACTGGTGTAGTCTTATACCAGTATGCAGGCTACTACCTACAGAAGGCTACAACCTTCTCTCGTTCTCCAGCTTCTTCTGGGAAGGAGCTACAACCCCCTTAGCTCTTGTACTAGCTGAGGTACTAGTATGTAGGTGCTGACCTACAGAAAGCTACAACGTTCTCTTTTCTTCCAAGGACCACGTTTCATAAATTTTCAGACTGGATCCATGAATAACATCAATCAAACATTAATTATCTCTGCATCAACCAATCTCCTTTGCACCAAACAAAATTGAATCAAATAGTCACTTTTCTAAATGTTGTACAGTAACAGTAACCAGACACCAATTCTGAACCTAGAACACAGCAGCAGTGAGAAGAAGTAGCTAAAACATATTTCAAGAGACATACGCTACTTCAATGTGTACAACTTGCATGCATACGCTGCTGAAATAAGGCCAACTAGCGTATACACTATTCTGCATTACAGAACCAGCGTGTATACACACCTTTTCCTCGTTGAACCTGCGTACAGATCTATAAAAGATAATTTATCCTTTTCACTTATTCAGACATCAGTTATACCCAGATTATCATATTTATAGATCAAGACATGCACCAAAAATAATAGATCAAAATCACACAAAGATACTACTATTCAGGCCTTATGATCTTGATCCATCAAATGTACTTATCCTTCTTCTTGCGCTTAGGTTCCTCCTTGATTCAGATCCATCTATAACCCAAAGACCAATATTCCATATCTAGTTCTTCATCAGATATTCAATGCTTGAGTCAATACCTTTGCCTAAAGATCTCCTTCACCTTTTATAGTCTTAGGCCTTACTCAATACCATGGTCCAAAACCATTTAGAACCAATACTAGGAACCCAATACCTGGGTTCAATACTTCAGATGCAATACGAAGGTCGAAAACCATAGGTCCAAATACCAAGGACTAAATACCATGGACCAAAAATAAGTTTTCCCACACATATGTGCTTTTATTTGCATGAAAGTGCGTGCATACGTATACGCGCCTTTTGATCATTTAACCCGCGTGTATACGTGCCTTGGTTAAGAGGAATTTGCGTATCTCTTTTTCCTTTATTTGAGAGCCTGAACTGTGATCTGTCATTTGAGTGAGTTGCCATCAAGGAAAACACCTGTGTCATAGCGCCAAACCTGTGTCATGATGCCAACAATCTCCCCCTTTGGACTTGATGGCAATCCCAAGTCACTCAAAGTCATTCTCCCCCTTTGTCATCAAGTGCAAAGGGTTATGCTCCCCCTGAGTTCATGCTGAAATGTTTGCTCTGTTGTGCTGTCCATGCTCCCCATGACTATAGGAAAGGTTTGCAAGAAGATGTTCTACAAGAAGATACATAACTGTATACATCATAAACGACCTTTCTGCCACCAAAGACTCATACATACATCCATCTCCCAACAAAGTGGGGATTGACTCATCCACCCAACCAAGTGGGGATACACCAAAAGTTTACACAAGATAAAACAAGAACATTACATTATCCGACCCAGGCATAGTGGGGAAACCAAAGTAGGTCGTTACATGACCTTGATAAGAAAAGAAATACATGACATAGAGATGAAATATCTACAACCAGACTATGATAGTTATCAACAACTATCATCAGTAGAATCTATCAATCATCATTCAGACCAGCAACCATGTTCTCCTTCTGCACCTATTCCCCCTAAAACCAAAACACTATGAACTTGAACCAAGATCTTCTAGGATAATGCCAAAAATGCATTATTAGAAGAATATATATGCTCCCCCTGAACCTGTGCCAGATGGTCTCTGTCAGACCCATATCAGACTCCTTTCATCTTGAGCCTGGCCCACTGTTTGTCTTCAAACCAACATATACGCGACTGTATCCACATAAACTGGCGTATGTACGCAGATTCTCCTCATTAAACTCGTGTATAACCACTTTTCTTTGAAACAAACAAGTTTCAACAGCAAGATGATGCATCAACTACTCCCAGCTTTTGTTTGAGGTATTCTAATGTCTCTCTGGGCAGTGGTTTGGTGAGTATATCAGAAACCTGTTCCTTGGAGGGAACATACTCCAATTTGACCTTTTGTTCAAGCACTTGTTCTTAGAGAAAATGATATTTGATAGGTATGTGCTTGGTCTTTGAATGCATGACTGGATTTTTTGAAATACTGATTACACTTGTATTATCACATAAAATGGAGATAGGTGGAGTACAAGTGATTTGAAAATCTTGCAAAATTTTCATCATCGAAAGGAGTTGTGTAGCAAGATGTAGCAGCCACATATTTCGCTTCAGCTATAGATAAAGAAATTGATCTTTGTTTCTTTCTGAACCAAGATACTAATCTGGAACCCATAAAGAATGCACCACCACTAGTGCTTTTTCTATCATCTACGCTTCCTGCCCAATCTACATCTGTATATGCATGAAGTGTGAGATTCCATAAGCCATAGTTTTGTGTCCCTTGAATCTTCCAACTATTCCCACTACATGCATGATGTCTGGTTGGGTACCTGTCAGATAGAGCTGACTACCAATCATGGATCTATAGTTTGATTGATGAACTGTTGTTGAATCATCATTTGCGCTGAGGCTGCATCCTGTTACCATAGGGGTACATACTAGTTTCAAATCTTCCATGCCATATTACTTCAAGATCTCCTTGAGGTATTTGGCTTGTGATAAAAAGATACCGTCTTTATTTTGTTGGACTTGTAAACCAAGAAAATATGTCAGCTCACCAAGCAAGGACATTTCAAATTCTTTCTGCATCACCAAATAAAAGTTTTGACTCATGGCTTCTTCATTGCTACCAAAGATGATATCATCAACATACATGACAAGCATTAGCAATTTATCATTATCAAGTTTTACATATAGATTTCTATCTATTGATCCTTTTGAAAAACCTTATTGATGAAGATATTTGTCGAGATGATAATACCAAGCCCTTGGAGCCTATTTAAGACCATAGAGTGCCTTCTTAAGTCTGGATACAAGTTTTGGATCATTTCCAAGGATGAATCCATCTGGTTGCTCAATATACACTTCTTCTTCCAAGTCTCCATTTAAAAAGGCAGATTTCACATCCATTTTAAAAACTTTGAACTTCTGAAAGCTAGAAAGAGCAAGGAACATTTTTATGGCTTCAAGTCTAGCAACCGGTGCAACAATTTCTTCAAAGTCTATACCTTCTTGTTGAGCATACCCTTTACAAACAAGTCTGGCCTTATTTCTAATAACTTCTCCATTTTCATTCAACTTGTTTTTGAATATCCATTTTGTCCCTATGACATTCTTATCATTTGGTCTAGGAACCAACTCCCAAGTGTTATTATTTTAAATCTGATCAAGTTCTTCATTCATGGCCTTGACCCGACATTCATTTTTGCATGCTTCTCTTACATTTTGTGGTTCAATGGAGGAGAGCAATGCTAGATAGCTTGAAGTTTCTGAAATAGTTCTTCTTGTTTGTACACCCGCCACTTTCTACCCCAAAATTTGAGTTTCTAGATGATTCTTCTGAACATACCTGGATGGAGTCTTTTCTTCTATCCTTATTTTTTCTTCTGGTGCCTCATGGGTTTCTTCTTCATCATAAGTCTGATTTGATGTTGAAGGATAGTCCTAATCATCTTTGAAATCTTCGGATTTTACCTGCCTAGGAGTGTTTCCTTCTTCATCAATCACTACATCAATACTTTTAACAATTTTTCCAAGTCTTTTATTGTAACACTTATATCCTTTACTGTGGGGAGAGTAACCAAGAGAATGCCTTCATCTACTCTAGGTTCAAACTTGCCAAGGTTTTCATCAGTCCTTTTCATGTAACATTTTCTTCCAAAAATTTTGAAGTATTTAACTGTGGGAGTCTTACCATACCAAAGTTCATGAGGAGTTTGAGTGTTGTTCACCTGGACATTTGTCTTGTTGAGAATAGTAACCGCAGCAAATGCAGCTTCACCCCAGAAGGTTGCAGGAGTTCCAGACTCATCAAGCATAGCACAAGCCATTTTTTGAACCGTTCTATTCATCCTTTCCACTACTCCATTTTGCTGAGGAGTCCTTACAGTAGAGAATTCCCTTCTTATTCCATGTTCTTCACAAAAATCAAAAAAATCATCAGAGGTAAATTCCCCTCCTCGATTAGACCTGAGGAATTTGAGTCTACGATCTGATTCATTTTCAACCAAGGCTTTGAATGCTTTGTACTTTTCGAAAGCTTCGTCTTTATGCTTCAGAAGTCCTATCCAACACATCCTTGAAAAGTTGTCAATGAACAATATGAAGTATTCTTCTCCTCGAGGTGACCTCTTCCTAGTTGGACCACATACATCAGTATGGACAAGTTCAAGTGGCCTACTAGCTGATCCTTCCTTCTCAGGGAAATTAGTTCTAGTTTGCTTCCCAAACTGACATGATTTGCATATTGTATTTTCTGGAATTTTGATGTCAGGAAGATCACGAACCGCCTAATATTTGCATGCTTTCCTTATCTGAGAGAAGCTTAGATGCCCCAATCTTCTGTGCCATAGCCAGTGTTCATCATTCTTGCTTAGATAGCATTGTTTTTGTCCTCCCTTGAGTATGTATAAATTATTTGGTGTTCTTATGCCTTTGATCACTGTTTCTCCTGTATCAAGCTCATGAACAATACATCCATTTGATCGAAATATTACCTCGTTTCCTTGATCACACATTTGACTGACACTCAATAGATTATGCTTTAAGCCATGAACATACATAACATTTCCATCTTTGACATTTTCTTTAAAAAGAACAGAACCTTTACCTTTTATGAATGCAGGGGTGTCATTTCCAAATGAGAACTTCTTTTCTTTTTCTAAGTCACTATATGATTGAAGATTTTCTTTATCACCTGTCATATGTTTCGAGCATCCACTATCGATGAAACATTTATTTTCCTGCCCTTCCGCATATAAGGCTATACCACATCTTTCTGGTTGTGGTTCTTTCTTCCTCCATGTTTTGGGACTCAATGAAGCTTGCTCCTTCTGAGTTGTTTGCCGAAACCTACTCCTACATTCATAATGTTCATGACCAAAGTTATTAAAAATAGAACATTCTATTTCATTTTCAAGAGAAGAAAAGTTATTGTAGGTTATTTTCATGATTCTAGTCACACTCCTTTGATTTCGTGCTTCTCTGGTCATGATGGTCTTGTAGGCAACAAATTGAGCTGCTTTGTGTCCAACGTTATGATGGGAGAAACATTGGCCATTAAAGAAATTCCTACGATTATCAAACCTTCCGTCCATGTGATTGTAATTTCCATAGCCATTCGTTCTTGAGGAAAATTGAGAATGATTTACCTGTGATTGGTTGTAGCTTCTATTCATTCTTGAAGTAGATTGCCCTCTATTTACCTGGTGATCTGCATTGTGCCTTTGCTGTCAATTGTCAACATGTTCACTTCTCCTTGTTGCTTCAAGAGAACTTTTGGAGGTAGATGGCTTCTGTGCTTGAGATGCTTCTTCAGTATAACCAAGACCTATCTTGATTAGAGGAGAACACTGCACCTTGATAATCTCATCTAAAGTTTTATATCCTTTAGCAAATCTAAGATTAAGAGCTTTTGCTTTCTCAATATCTTTTCTAAGTCCCACAATTTCAAATTCTAACTTTTCATTGTGTTTTTCCCTTTCAGCAAGTTGGAATGTCAGAGTATCTATAATCATATTCTTTTCTTCTAAACAAATTTTAAGTTTAGAAATTTCTTCAGAAAGACATTCTTCATCTATAGCATCCAAGAAATCATCATCTTCAAAAGCCATCAAAAGTATATAATCATTACCTTGTTCATCTTCATCACTATTTGTACATCCATCACTGTCTTCATGTGTATAATAGCTCTTCTTACTTACATTTTGTTTTTTGTTCCATCTAATTGGTTCCTTACCTTTGTCAAGCTTATCTTTATGAGGACACTTGGCTGCATAGTGACTGACTCTTCCACAAGTAAAGCATTTAAAAGGTAGCTTACCTCTAAATCTTCCATAACCCCATTGACGGTTCTTGACAAAGTTTGATTCTTCCTCTTCTTTTGACATATGTCCTGACTCATTGTATTCTCCTCTTCCTAAGGATTTGAATGTAGATTCTCTCATGTCTGATGGTCCCCCTTTTCTCATGTCGAAAGTAATTAGGATTCCGTGTAGCTGTGACATGGTAATTCTTTGAAGATTCTTCTTTTCTTCTATGGCCGAAACTTTTGATTCAAAATTAGAAGACAAAGATCTTAGAACCTTTTCAACCAAAGTAACTACTTTTATCTCTTCACCCAAGTTTTTCATACAATTAACAATCTCATCTATACGTAAGAAATAATTAGCCACACTTTCATCATTGTGCATTCTAAGATTTTCATATTGAATTCCGAGAGTTTGTAGTTTTACACGCTTTACCTGATCATCTCCTTCATAGCTTAGAATGATCTTGTCCCATATTTCTTTTGTGGTTTTGAGCTGCATAACCTTGACAAATTCTGATTGAGATAAGCTCCCTAATAGAGTATTGATAGCCTTTGCATTTGTTGCATACTGCTTCTTACCAACCGTATTTGTAGGAGTTACTGACGGAAATGTGTATCCTGTTTCCACGATATCCCAAAATTATGTACCAAGAGATTGAAGATAGGCTGTGATTCTTATCTTACAATAGATGAAGTTGCTTCCATCAAAGATTGGTGGCCTGATAGATGCCTCATTTTCGTAGTTGCTCATGATGATAGATCTTCCTTCAAGCGATCAAGCTTCTTCTGAAGGACCTGCTCTGATACCAATTGTTGGAAATAATACTGAGAGGGGGGGTGAATCAGTATTATCAAATCAATTATTTTTCATTTCACAATCAGATTTCTATATGCTACTTCATCTATGGGAAACTGCGTACATACTCTATTGTGTCTGAAGAAACCAGCGTATATCAAAAAACTTAAGATTCATTAATTGTTGATCTTTAATCAGTGCATTAGGACTTCATTAATCATAAGAACAATAAATAGGAGCAGTAAAACAAAATAGATCATCACACACATGGACACAAAGATATAAGGTGGAAACCCAATGTGGGTGAAAACCACCTGCTGCAATTCGTCTCTATCTTCTTTTTACAATGATTCTGTACTGGTGCAGTCTTATACCAGTACGTAGGCTGCTACCTGCAGAAGGCTACAAGCTTCTCTCGTTCTCCAGATTTTTCTAGAAAGGAGCTACAACCCCATTAGCTCTTGTACTAGCTGAGGTACTAGTACGTAGGTGCTGACTTGCAGAAGGCTACAACCTTCTTTTTTCTTCCAGGGACCATGTTTCATAAATTTTCAGACTGGATCCATGAATAACATCAATCAAACAATAATTATATCTGCATCAACCAATCTCCTTTGCACCAAACAAAACTGAATCAAATAGTCACTTTACTGAATGATGCACAGTAACAATAACCAGACACCAATTCTAAACCTAGAACACTGTAGTAGTGAACAGAAGTAGGTAAAACATATTTCAAGAGATGTACGCTACTTAAATGTGTAAAACTTGTGTGCATACGCTGCTGAAATAAGGCCAACCAGCGTATACGCTATTCTTCATTACAGAACCAGCGTGTATACGTGCCTTTTCCTCGCTGAACCTGCGTACAGATCTATAAAAGATAATTTATCCTTTTCACTTATTCAGACATCAATTATACCTAGATTATCAGATTTATAGATCAAGTCATGCGCAAAAAATAACAGATCAAAATCACACAAAGATACTACTATTCAGGCCTTAAGATCTTGATCCATCAATAGTACTTATCCTTCTTCTTGCGCTCAGGTTCCTCCTTGATTCAGATCCAGCTATAACCCAATGACCAGTATTCCAGATCTAGTTCTTCATCAGATATTCAATGCTTGAGTCAATACCTTTGCCTAATGATCTCCTTCCCCTTTTATAGCCTTAGGCCATACTCAATACCATGGTCAAAAACCATTTAGAGCCAATAGTAGGGACCCAATACCTAGGTTCAATATTTTGGAGGCAATACCAAGGTCCAAAACCATAGGTCCAAATACCAAGGACTAAATACCATGGACCAAAAATAAGTTTTCCCACATCTACGCGCTTTTCTTTGCAGAAAGTGTGTGCATACGTATACGCGCCTTTTGATCGTTTAACCCGCGTGTATATGCACCTTGGTTAAGGGGAACCTGCGTGTCTCTTTTTCCTTCATTGTGAGAGCCTGAACTGTGATCTGTCATTTGAGTGAGTTGCCATCAAGGACAACACCTGTGTCATAGCGCCAAACCTATGTCATAATGCCAACAAACCTGTGGTATTCTTAGACGGGATCAAATAACCATTACTCCGCTCAATATTGTGGGCTAATACCATGGTATTGACCCTTGGTATTCTTCAATCCCAAATTTCCTTGATTTTCCAACCCATACGCGCTTTTCTCTTTTGAAAGTGTGTGCATATGTATACGCTCTTTTTGTACAGTGAACTCGCGTATACATCTTAACATAGCTAAAAATGTCCTTTTTCTTCAACTTTTTGATTCTGATCTGTAATCCTTTGTTCCATCGTCCTATTCTTTTCTATTACTTTGTTACCTTTGAATTCACCTATTATAATGTGATTTTCCATCATACATCACGTTTGAACTGATTTCTCTTAACTGCCCTGCATTTTGTCACATCTGTAAACATAACTACCATGCATTCTGTCATGTCCTATTTATACTTTTATCAATTAGTTCATTCATCAAATACCAAGGAAAACAAACACTAACAATATTCATGTATCAAACCTTTGTCCATCATTCTCTTCCATCATTCTGTCACCTCTGACTTGTAGATTCATCTATGTTCCATCATTCTTGTTCTGCTACAAGTGAGTCGCCATCAAGGACAACACTTGTATCATAATGCCAATAGAGTTTCCTAAAGAAATAGAGTATTTGGATTCTGTAACACCCTCTCCCATGTTTACCCACATTCTCTTGCTTGCCTGAGGTAAACATGAGCTGATGATTAGTATGATTTAACTCAACTTCCTATGTGGAATTAAGGAAATGGGCTCGATAACTGAAGACCTTACTGAATTCCCTCAGGGGCCACAAGCTTTCCAGGAGTAACTCGACCCCTATGGGTGTCCAACCCCTTAGACAACTGACTTTTTCCCTGAACTTGAGCCCCAGTCTCTCCCTTGCCAAGGCCTCCATATGACTATGGGTTTCTAGTCGCTCTTATAGTCCTGCATCAGTGCGACTATGACATTTTCTACCAATGTTGTGACACTGACTGCGAGAATTGAGGCTGCTTTCTATGGCTAGAGTTAATTCTCTACCCAGAATTCCATGAAACTTCTAAAACTCATAAAAGACATGAAAACAATGCTTACAAATAAAACCTAGAACTAAGACTTGACCTGACCATTCCCAACTAGCACTGACATTTTGTTAAACACTTGATAGATATGCCACCTACAAATCATGAATGCAAGTCTAAACATAAGGGACTGAAAACTTAACTGAGGTTTAAAAACAAGGCTCTCTACCTCCTCAAAGTACTTTTCATATCATAAATTAGGTCTTGCAATCATTATTTATTCAGGCCAGCCAATCACATGATCAACAACTTTAACATACTTCTTAAGCAATGACACATGAGAAAAATCATGGACTTACCTTGTTGGAGGCAATGCATGTTTGTACGCCATCGATATAATCTTCTCAAGCATTTCAAAAGGCTTGCAATATTATGGTGCCAACTTGGCACATGATCTGATCCTCAAGTACCTCTTCTTGGGCTTGATGCACAAATATAGATGCTCCCCAACTCGAAACTCCTTAAATGCCCTCTGCTAGTTTGCATAATGTTTCTGCATATCCTATGTTTCTTTTAAATTCTTATTTATAACCTCCATTTCCTATTCCATTTTTTCCAACATGTTCGGTCCAATAAGTACCATGTTCACTTGATCACTCTAGTTGATGTGAGTGTTACAACTCTTCCAATATAGTGCCACAACTCTTCTGATACAGTGCCTCAAACAGGCTTAACCTCAGTGACTCCTGATAAACATTTTTGTATGAGAACCCAACCAATGGAAGGTAATCCTCCCATGTCCTCTACTGATGCATGACATACATCCTCAACATATCCTCCAGTATCCTGTTAACCCTCTTTTTCTATCCATTTTTTGGTGGATGATAAGTTGAGATGAAATCAAACTCAATCCCCCAATCCGGCAAACAAGTCCTTCCAAAACTTGGAAGTGAAATTGACATCCATGTCTAACACAATCTTCTTCTAAACACCATTCAAACTCATGATCTCCCTAAGGAAGACCTATGCTACCTCACTAGTTGAATAGGTAGTCTTCGCTGCAATGAAGTGAGCTACCTTGCTCAACCTGCCTATCACAACCATGATAGAATCATGTTTCCTCGATGTCCACAGAAGACTTGTAATGAAATCCACGGAAATGACGTCACATTTCCACTGTAGAATCGGAATAGGATGAATCAATCCACCTATATTCTTACACTCTCCTTTGAACTTCTAATATTCCAAACATCTTGCCACTAATTTTTCCACTTCCTTCTTCAAATTTAGCTAGTAGCAAAACTTCTTAACTGCTTTCAACATCTTATGATATCTTGGGTGACCTGAATATGGTTTTACATGAATCTCCCTCAATATGAGCTTATTGAGTTCACTGTCATCTGACACATAGGTCTTGTCCCTAAATCTCACCAAGCCATCTGCAGTAAGACGATAATCCACATCATGATCACTTGTAACCTGCTATAACCTGTGCATAAGCTACTTGTACCATTCATCCTACTATATATTCTATTAGATTTGATCATTTAAATATGTCCCATATGCGCTCACTATTGCAACATGCTTCAACTTCACTTTCATATTGAGATAATATGCAGCCACGTTCTCCATTCCCTTAATGTACCTGATCTCAAATTCAAACTCACTAAGAGTAGCCAACCATTTCGCTTGCCTGGAATTCAGATTTGTATGATCAAACAAATATCTCAACCCACTATGATGACTTGTTGGGCATTGGATCCCCGGACCATGGGATTGTATAAATAGAGCAAGGCTCTAAGTTGTAAAGAGAGGGAAGGAGCAAGCGAAGGAGCGGAGTAGAGATAGAGCATAGAGTAAGAGTCTAACTATATTGGGTCATAGTAGTAGGAAGAGGATCTGTAGCTGAGTCCAGAGAGGCCTAGTAGAGTCCGCAACTGAGTGCGCAGACCCCTGTAGCTAAGTGCGCATGGCAGTGTCAAGTCTATAATCTTGAATGAAGAATAATAAAGAGAAGTTGATTCCAAATTTTGTGCATCTGTTTGTGTATTACATTCTATACATTTATACTGTTTTTTATTGTGTGCACGTATATGATTGTTGGATATACTGTTAATTATCACTAGAATTACACAGATAAGTTAAGTAATTGAGTAATAATAGGTTAAATATTAAGGAACTTGGTTATAATAAGGATCGTGCCCCGAGTAGGGTTGCGCAAAGGCAGCATCACAGGTTGCAAGGGACTAATAGATGCGTGTAGTAACATGCACGTAGGGTCAAACTGTGGACCGCCAAAAGCTCATCAGACATCCCCAGGGTGTGGAAACCTAGTTCTAGCACCCTCCCATACTACTTCGGGTGAGACCTCAGTCCACGCTGTGCGGACTGTTGCCGAAAGGGCCAGTAGTACCGGGATTTGTTTGGCTAAATCACCTTTAAGCCTAGGTCAAGCCCATATAAGCCAACAAATGGTTCCGTTACAGGACTGGGATCTGCGTAAGGGATGTCTGATGTCTTGCCACTGGAATCCAACAAAGAAAGAAATTGAAGGGTGGTTGGACCAGAAGATTCACGAGTTCGCGGTGCAACAAAACAAAAATCTACTAGTATCTAAGGAACAGTGGTTGGAGTGCTACTTGTATAGGAAAGTCACCTGAAGCCCTACACAGGTGGGCCACCTACCTGACTATCTGGCCAAAGCACAGTCTTCGTGACCCGAGGAGCCGGGAAAGGGCGCAGGACTATAAACACATGCAGCAGATGTCGGTACCAAGGTAAGGACACATTTTAGACATAGAAGCAAGAATGCAACAGGTACAGCAGGCAGCAGCTTAGTGCGCTACCAACATTCAGGCCATTCGGGACCAGTTTGAGGGACTCTGTACCAAGATCATCGCGCCAAAAAAGTGACTCGAGGGCGAGTCACAATGTTTGTGTTGGGGGCCTGTTGGGCATCGGATCCCCCCATAACATGTTTTTGGGGCTCAAAACCCAGGTTTTGTTCAAATGTATTGTAAGACTCCATGAATTGCAAGCGCGAAGCATGAAGTATAGGTTGAGTCATAGGGTTGTATGCCCTAAGTTTTTTAATGTAATGTAATGTCATGTCAGCCTACCCATGGTTCGTGAACCATGGGATTGTATAAATAGAGCGAGGCTCTAAGTTGTAAAGATAGCTAATAAGCGAATGAGTGAAGAAAGAGATAGAACATAAAGCAAGAGCCTAAATGTATTGGGTCGTAATAGTAGGAAAAGGCTCTGCAACTGAGTGTGCAAACACCTACAGCTGAGTGCACAGGGCAGTGTCGAGTCTCCAATCTTCAACGAAGAATAATAAAGAGAAGTTGATTCCAAATTATGTGCATCTATTTGTGTATTACATTATATACATCTATGCAGTTTTGTTTATTGCGCACACTTATATCATTGCTAGATATATTGTTAATTATCACTAGTCTTACACAGATAAGTTAAGTAATCAGGTAATAACAAGTTAGATAGTAACAAACTTGGGTATAATACAGATCACGCCCCTCGTAGGACTGCACGAAGATAGCATCACAGGTTGCGATGGACTAATAGATGCGCGTAGTGATGTGCACGCAGGGTCAAACCGCAGACCACTAGAAGCTCATCAGACATCCCCAGGGTGCAAAAGCCTGGTTCTAGCACCCTCCCATACTACTTCGGGTGACACCTCAGTCCGTGCTCTGGGGACTATTGCTGAAAGGGCTAGTAGTACCGAGATTTGTTTGGCTAAATCACCTCTGAACCTAGGTCAGACCCATATAAGCCAAGATGACTCTTCAACAAAAACGACCTTCCAAGAAGATAATGTCTTCACATATTTAAGACATGAATACTAGCTTCCAACTCAAGATCATGAGTCACGTAGTTCTGCTCATTCTCATTTAGTTTCCTCAACTCATAACATATCACTTCTCCCTCCTACATCAAGACTCCACCAAGTCCTCTCATGCAAGCATCTGTATGCACTACAAACTCTTTGTCTGGATCTGCAATATTTTACACTAGAGCATTTGTTAACAATTGATTCAACTAATCAAAATGGCCTACAAACTCCTTTGTCCATTCAGACTTCTTAAATTTCCTAGATAATGATGTAATAGTTGATGCAATGCATGAGAGGTTCTTCATGAAACTCCTATAGTATCATCTTAATCCCATGAATGATCGAGCTTCCTCCAAATTTCTAGGAGTTTCCCACTCCATGATACTTTTTATCTTCTTCGAATATATTGTTATGCCATTCTTGGAAACAACATGTCCCAAATAGTGTACTTCTCTTTGAAAGAAACTGCACTTGCTAAGCCTAGCATACAACTGATGCTCTCTTAGCAATCTCAACACTAATGTTAAATTCTTGACATTCTCTTCCTCATTCTTAGAATATATCAAGCTGTCATTAATGAATACAATAAGAAACTTGTCCAAATAAGGACGCAACACATTATTCATCAAACACATAAAAGTAGCTGAAGCATTAGTCAAACTGAATGGATCTATAGCAAACTCATAATTCCAATACCTGGTCTTGAAGGAATTCTTCCATATACCGTCTTCTTTTATGCATACCCCTAAATCATTGAGAACACTACTGCTCCCTTCAACTAATCAAAAAAGTTGTCAATCCTCGAAAATGGATACTTGTTCTTGATCATCACCTGGTTGAATTTCCTGTAATTAATTCACAATCTTAGAGTACCATCCCTCTTCTTCACAAAAAATACTAGTGCACCCAAAGGTGATGGACTTGGTGTAATGTATCCTTTATCAAGAATTTCTTTTACTTTCAAATTCAATTCTACTAACTTTGGAGTTCTCATCCTATAAGGTTCCTTTGATGCTAGTGCTTCTACTAGTACGAACTCAATATAAAATTCTACTTCCCTGTGTGTAGGAAACTTTAGAATCTCTGCTAGAAGCACATCGTGAAACTCTTGCAATGTAGTGTACAACTTGAATATTTTTCATCCTCAACATCCTTACCCTCGTCACTGGAAATATCAACCGTATGCATCACACACCCTTTCCTGCAACTACCCTTAGCCCACATAGTTGTGACCATCCTCACTGATGTAGGCTTCTTCTTCCCCAACAAGATTCTCTTCTCTCCATTATCATCCAAGCACTCAATATCCTTGTCATAGGAATCGACTTTGGTCTTGTGGAGATACAACCAATCCATACCCAAAATCATACTATACGATCCTAATGGAAGTACATTCAAATGTGTTGTTGTAGGCATACCATTCAGCTCAAATTCACAAGCTCTTACCCAATAATGAACTCTCTTATTCATACCTATAGCAAACTACACCAACCAAGGCTCTGCATGAACTTATTTTCTCAATACACACTTATCCATCGGTTCAGGATTAGCATAACTACAATTAGATCTAGGATCAATCAAAATACAAATAACTTGATCACAAAGCTTACCATCCATCTCAATGATAGATGTCTAGTCATCTGCCTTCCTATTTTAAACAACTACCTAAATCTGAGGAACGCTATGACCAACATCCCCAACTGTCTGCGCCTCTTGAGCACTATAGATATGAGGCCTACCTCCCTAGTACAATTGACAATCCTTCTTACGATGATCTTTTCCGCATGTCCAACATTGCAACGGTGCTCTACTATCACCTCTAGTCTGTTGCTCTCTGAGCTACGACACATGTCCCTTCTCAACTACACTGAAATTATTGTAAGGAGAAACATTTTCTTTCTCACTTGTATCT
This sequence comes from Pinus tabuliformis, assembly GCA_031772625.1. NCBI lineage: Eukaryota > Viridiplantae > Streptophyta > Pinopsida > Pinales > Pinaceae > Pinus > Pinus tabuliformis. The sequence goes on from CM062820.1 coordinate 1,552,047,838, forward strand.
TGAGGTCTTCCCCACTTCAATGGCCATTTTCCTTTGAATTTATCATATCCTTTCAAGTCACTCTTAGGCTGAACTTTTCACTTTGACTACTCATAACAATGCTTCAATTTACGGATGACTTCCTCTAACAATATAGGATCATCAAACTCAATTCGATCTCTATAGGATGCTAGTAATCCACTAATGAATCTCTAAATCTTATCCTTATCCTCCTTGAGATATGGAACATACCTTGACAAATCCAAGAGTTTGCTAGTGTACTCATCATATGTCATAAAACCCATCTGTAGCTCATAAAACACGTTAGCTATATCATCATAGTACCTCTCCAATAACTACCTCTTCTTGAAGAGTTTCTCTAAATCATCTAAAGTCAAGTCTTCTTCTTGATTACCTTTGACATTCTTCACATCCTCCCACCATATATATTCCTTCCCTGTAAGACTAAAAGTGGCCACTTAGCTTTCATGTTCTCTCAGTCGCTATGCAATCTTAAGAATTTGTTGTTATGAAACCAGCTTAGAAAAAGATAGAAAATATAGATCAACGCCTTAGAAATCAGCCTCTTCGAGGGGGAAACCACTTGTCCATTATAGAAATGAAAAATTCTTGGATGATACAAATGACAATACCTCACTTCTATATATAGGAGTCTAAGTGTTCCCAATATAATCAGAGCCTACATAATAATAATATTTTAGGGGCACAACAATAACAATAGTGGGCTTCTACGGGGCACAATAATAACAACATGGGAACTACATGGGCACAACAATACTATAAGGGGGTTGCGCTAATAAAAATAAGGGGGTTGCGCTAATAACAATAAGGGGCTACACTAGTAGTATAGGGACCTAACATGCCCCTCTCCTTCAAAAAGTGTTGTCCTCAGTGCTTGTGTAGTTATGGATTCTTCTATATAAAATTCTCATCCTCCCATGTGGAATCTTCAATGGGTAAGTTCTTCCACTTCATGAGATACTCTGAAATTGATCGATTTTGTAGCTGTCGGTTTCTTGCTTCCATGACTTATTCAGGTTAAAATATGATTTTTCCTTCTTTGTCAAGTTCCAACGATATTGTTTTAACTAGGACATTTTCACCTATAACCTTCTTTAAGTATGAAAAATTGAAAACTAGGGGCACTTGGGAAGATGAAGGAAGCTCCAATTTGTAAGCCATGGTACCAATCTTTTGCAGCACTTTATAAGGACCATAATATTTTGGTGATAATTTCATATACTTATTAGCTTGCTTGAGAGACATTTGTTTGTATGGTTGTAGTCGTAAAAATACCCAGTCGCCTATGTCAAAACTTCTTTATTTGGGATGTTAATCTTCCTATTGTTTCATTTCATTCTATGCCAAAGTGAGGTTATCCTTTAAAAGTTGGAGAACTTGTTGTTGATGCTAGATGTGATATTTCACTACTTGAAAATTTTTCTTCTTGATATGTCCTTCTATCTTGAGAGGTTTGAGGAGCGGTAATTCATGCCAATGCATTACAAGATATGGTCAGGTTCATTTCTTGTTTCTCTGGGGTTGGTTCCTGGTTAGTATCCTTTTCTTTTGACATTTCTTGATCATTTTCTTCTTGATATTTCACTCCTTCAACCTTCTTCTTCTTGATATGTCCTCTATCTTGAGAGTTTGAGGAGTGATAATCCTGCCAATGTAGTAAAAGATATGGTCAAATTCATTTCTTCTTTCTTTAGGGTTGGTTCCTGGTGTATATCCTCTTCTTTTAATGTTGCTTTTAACGTTTCTTGATCCTTTTCTTCCTCCTCTTCACAATCTATGTAAAATAATTTCTTCTTAGCAGACTTATGACCTTTAATTTATTTTCTATCGCAATTGTAACAAATCCCTTTTGATCTTTTTTCATCCAATTGTTGTGGTGTTGAACTTGTAGGTTGTGGAAGGCTAGGAGAAACAATACTTCCATCTTTATAGTTGTGAGTGGTAGAATTCCTTATTGCCATAATTTTTTCTTTCCACTTTTCTTGCCAACCAGTATGTCTTCTCCAATGAATCAGGTTCCCAAAGGCAAACCTCATGTTGGATGTTATCTTTTAAAGTCCATATGAAGAAATCAATTGTCTGCTTCTCTGGAATATCATTTACCCTTATATTCAATTTTTGGAATTCCTCAATGTGCTCTGCCATTGAACCCTTTTGTTTGAGATTTATCAATTGGATAAAGAAGGTGTTTCCCTTTGTCTCCTCATAATGTGCTATCATTTCCTCCGTGAAAATTGACTAGGTGACAAGTGCTTTATGACAGCAAAGCCCTCTATCCCATACAAACTGATTTGGTTCTAAATATAAAGATGCAATACGTACCTTTTCTAACAGTTTCACATCATGTAGATCAAAATATTGCTCCATTTGTAGTATCCATGTTACCGGATCCTTGCCATCAAACTTCCTCATACCCTTTTTTCTTTCTTTTAGGAGCTCGATCTTGAAACGAATGTAACTATGTAGTTTCAAATCTCCAAATTCTAAAAATACGACCTGTGGTAGCCCTCTGTGCCCTCTTTCGAATGGCACAAGTCTGATAGAAATTGGATTCTCCAAGAAAGAGTTATGCCCAATATCCCAAGATGACCTGATTATATACTTTTTCAGTAGAGTGAACTTGTACAATATGTCACGTGTCACTGTTTCGACCTTAAGACCTGAAACTAAGATACAGAAAACTACAGTCACCTCTATTTCTGTAAATTCTTACGAAATTTCAATCTGATGCTCAAAGACAAAGTTATGATGATTTTCCCAAGGTTGCCTATTTGGGATGTAATTCGGGATCCTTCATAAACCCTAAATGTCTTGCACCGTATCTCCGAAAAAGTAGCCAAATAAGATCTTAAATTTTCACATGAGCATCACCAAGATTTCATTTCAAATGGGTTTTAATTTTAGAGTCTGAACCTTCGTAGAAAACAAATTATAGTGAAAATTCCATGATTACCTATTTGAGATGGAATTATGGAGCTTGCAAAATTCCTAAATTAATTAGACCATATCACCGAAAATATAGTGAGACACTATTTGAAATTCATACCCAAGGTTCAAATTGATTTTGGATCAAATGGGTTTTTGTTTTAACTTCTAAAACATAGCAAAACAAAAGTTATAGAAGAAATTCTACGTTGACCTATTTTGGAGCAGCGAAACCCTAGAATCCAAAGCTTTGATACCAAATGTTATGAAACCAGCTCACAAAAAGATAGAAAAGTTAAATCAACGCCTTAGAAATGAGCCTCTTCGAGGGGGAAACCTCATTTACATTACACAAATGAACAATTCTTGGATAATACAAATGAAAATACCTCCTTTCTGTACATAGGAGTCTAAGTGGTCCCAATATAACCAGAGCCTACATAACAATAATATTGTAGGGGAACAACAATAAAAATAGTGGGCTTCTATGGGGCACAATAATAACAACATGGGGACTACATGGGCACAACAATACCATAAGCGAGTTGCACTAATAACAATAAGGGGATACACTAGTAGTATAGGGACCTAACATTTGTTCATTCCAGGCAACCATGCCTCTCCATATTTTGGCTTCTTCATCTCTCCATATAATGTAGGGGGCTTCACCTTATCGAAATCCTCAATAAAATACTCTCTCTTCTTGTAAGTATGATGATGGTGATGACTATAATGATGCCCCTCGAATGAGGAACTAGAATGATGCCCATACATGCTAGTCCTCCTATCAGGTGTATCCAATGATCTGCCACCTCTAATTGTGTCCCCTCTATCCAACCTGTACCTAGACCGAGATCTACTACCATAGGCTCCACTAGTTTTCTCTTCCTTCTCTTGGCTGATCCTCAAATCTTTGTATCTATATAACTCTGACAAGATTTGAAGTATTACTGCATTAACCTATACTTGCTTTTCCTAAGCCATTGCAAGTTTTTCTTTAGCCTCAACCAAATTGTCATTTTCTGCTTTGCAAGTTTTTATCTCTGCCCTCAAGGTCCTTAATCTATCTATTGTACTACGGTTATACTCTTCTCCTTGCTGCCCAAATGATTTGTAGGGGAGTCATGGGAACTTCACTCTACCTTTTTTCTTGTCATCTTGAATTCTATTTTTCCTCCAAGGATAACATGTTAGATAAACCAACTAGGTACCAAAATTAGATAAACTAAATAGATAGAAAAATCAAATCCATACCCAAGTGATGTTCAGGGGAGGCTTATCTCATTTACACGATTAGTCCACTTTAACATCTACATGTATAATCATAAACATATTTGTGTAATAATGTAACATCACAACAATATCATGCATGATCATACCAACTATATACTCGTGTCCCATGCATGACAACCATAACCTGGACAACATCAGACTTATCCAAAGAGAGTGAAACCATGCTCTGATACCACCTTGTGGTATCAGATATTGTTGGGTGCAGGAATTGATGTCAGGTAGACTCCTTCAACACCTAATTGTCAACTCGAGGCTTTTGTAAACTTAGAGACAAAGCACAGGAAATGCCAGAAATGATATGAACTTTTCTAAACTCTATTCCTACTTCCTTAATTGAAATCTTGCAGAATAAAAAAGAAAAGATCACCTAACAATTTACACCAAAGATATTCTTGTGCTGGAATATGAAAGAAAGTACTTTTGCAGGAAAACAAATGAAAGGAATTCTCAAAACTTCTTACAACAATCTTTGAAATTGTAAATCTACGTTTATCTTTAGTATAGTTGTGTTCCAGATTAATAATTGGAGCCTTGAAGATATCTAGCTCCTTTCAAATCTTCCTCTCTGTACTAAGTTATTATTCTTGTACTTATGCAATGTGCTTGCACTAGTACCATAACAGAGTTTAAGTTTTGGGAGTATACTTTACACCTGTACTGAATATTTATGTCTTTATGCAGGAACTCTAAGCCTCAAGGCTAGTGCATTCTGTTCATGTATTAGGAGATCGATTCCTGTACCAGGATAGAGGTTCCTGCACCAATCTTTCTAATCCTTCTTTCGAACAATGAAAATATGTGTTAATTAAGAAAAAATAACTTGCAAATGTGAACAAAAATTTTAAAGTAAATCCCTCAAACTGAAAGATGCTTCAACTAATATTTTAATGTCTAAACCGAGAATTAATTCCAAAGTCAAAGCACACTTTTAATTATGGAACTTTTGCATGTAATCTAAGAGATCATTGAAATATGATAGCAAGCTTTAGTCCTGTAATAGTTCTCCACACTACTGATCTGCATGCATAACCTTTTAAACCAGAATGATTTCCTTTAAGAATTATTATGCATGAATCAGATCTTTCCTAAATAATATAAAGTGCAATCACAGACTAGCGTGTGGCACAACAACATTTTCTTTCAGCAATGTATTTAATTCTAAATATCAAAAGAAATTTAGAATGGAGATCAAGCTTTCAAAATTGCATTAAGACTTAATAGAAATCACACTCTTTAGGATCGCATTAAGACTTATCAAATAAAAAAAAAAAACCATTGCTACAATGAACCGAAAGAATCAATATGAAAAACTGCAAGTGCACTAGTGTAGGAATGTGTGCCTGCACGATCCAGGCAGAAAATGAGATTAAACTTTAAAGAAGGAAATCATAATATTAAACTTCAATCTAACTCGCACACTACGGATCCATCACATTAGAATGAAATCATATTTAAACGTTACATAAATATAAAGGAAACATCTACTTACTTCAAACTTTGCATTAAAATAATTAACACACCTTAATTGAAAATGAAAATAACACAAGGGAGAACGAGTTGGGTTGGCTAGGCCCCAGTCAACTAGCTTGTTTCCCTATTTTACGAAACGTAAAAGCTCGGCTCTTTAATCAACGCATCAACACAAAGTTACATTGCAAGATTGAGAAAACATGGTGTAGTTCCTTTCTATTAATGTTCAGCAAATATACATCATGAATTGGAATCCAACCCAGGATGAGGGAGATATAAGAAAAATTACAAAAGGATAGAATCATTGTATCCTCTCTATATCTATTGCTTGCTACCATTTTTTATCTGAGTACTATGTTTTATATGTTCATCTAGATCTATGGCCGTAACCAAATTACAATGAGTGTTCCAATCTAATCCTTTTGTCTATATCAAAAATAACAACAACAACCTATGCTGAGCCTTTCGGGTATAACAAAACACTATTCTAGGTATTCAGTCGGCGACCTAATCTCCACCATATCCCTGATTTTCCTCCATGCTCCGAACCCAACTTATGTTAGTCGTTTTATAACACAGTGTTTGCATGGAGTGGTGAGCTATCATAGTAGTTGAAGATTCGCCAGCGGTGCAAGAATCCTACCTGCACTCAACCATGCTAACAAAACAATTAATTCATTTCCCATCAAATACTTTCTAGGAAGAGAATTATTAGTTACAAATATTTAAAGGCATAAAATCTACAAAAATGATTAACTAAGAACTTTCGTAACTCTTAAACATGAAACATAAAGCTAGTGCAGGAAGGGATACGATTCTTGGACTAGTGCAGGAATAAGGGAGTTTGTAAGGTTAAAAAAGAGGTATAAGGTTATGGTTTTGAAGGGAAAAAGGGTTGAAAAATGGAACAATTTGGCCTACTAACATGATCCCCTCCTTACGCTATTGTGGGTCCTCACACAACCCTTACCTGCTGCAAAAAACAAAATAGAAGGGCCTCCCTTTAATTTTGAACTTGTATACTAATTCCTGCTTTCATTACTTTTGCCTTCCTGCTTCAGACCTTTTTAAGTTTCTTGGTCTCCTTCCTAAGATGCTCATAACACTTCGAAGCCCGATGCTTCCATATATTAACTAGTCGCTTATGTTCCTTCGCCTCCCTTACCGATTCTATGTTTGCTCGTTTCTGCTCTGTATGTTGTTCCTTCATGGCTCAGTTTAACACCTCCAAGCCATAAACATTTTGTTTGAGTTCTTCTATACACATGTTCAAGAAGAGGGTGGAGTTCTCCATGGGCACCTACCTTTCAACAGTCGACTCCAGACATGTGCCATCATTATGAAGATCAAAATTGTCTTGGCCACCTTTCAATTCCTGCATTGTAACATCATCGAGGGTTTTGACACCAGGAATATCAATATTACTAAGGGTCTCATTTCCTTGCATTTTTACCTTATCAGGGGTTTTAGTACCATGTTACTCAGAGTTATTAAGGACTTCAGTGACCTGCTCGTCTATCTCACTAGGGGTTCCAGTACCCTGTCCTTCAAAATCATTGAGGGTTTTAGCACCCTGCACCTTGCCACCCAGCTAACCCTCAGTTGGGTCCTTACCTATACTTGACATCACCTTTGTTTTCTTCATTCTACCAAGGAGGACCAACAAGGGTGTGTCGTCTTCCTTCTCCACATAGTCACCATCAAGCACTTTGTGAGCTGCTGCCTCAACAAGAACCGAAAGATTATCTTAACATGGTGAAGCAAGTCGTGAGTCATCCAACTGTATCAGAGAGGTCAAATGGACATGACCCACCCTTAAGGAGGTAGCTCTTTGCCTGCTTGATCTCCTAGTACCAGTAGGATGCGGGGTAATTATTTCTGATTTCTCGTTTTTTCCTGCACTCTTCTTTTGAGCTGACTTCAGTTTTTCTGCACTCCTCTTCGGGGTCGACTTTCCTGCATTTTTCTTTTGACTCAAATTTTCTACGCTTAGCCTCTGAAACTCCTCCAAGAATTCCTCCCAAGTCATACTTCTATCTTCCAATTCCTTCTTGACTAAGATCGTAATCATCCCATGGTGATATATTCTGCATGCGGCCTAATTGGATTTTCCTTTATGAAACCCTTTCGCCATCTTTTCTAAACTTCTGAGAAAATAGTATTTGAAGTTGATGAGCTTACCGGATTCAAATTGTAAGAGTAGGCATATGTGGTAGAGGAAAGTTAGTGAATATCAGCCTTCACAAGTAAGGAACTTCTGCAACACATACAGGAGATCCTTCCACTTCCCTATCATGGCGTCCCGCTAGAGGCCGTTCTTCTAGTCTACCTTTTGCTTTGGGTTGACCACGAACTGGTGCCAAAGTTTCTTTTACCACTTTTCTTTCTTAAACAATTTCTCCCCTACTTTTGGCAACACTATGGCCTGAGACATTGATTTTTCTGTTACTACAAACTCTAATGAACCAACCTTGGGTTGGCTCCCATCGAAGGTCCGAGAAAATGCTATTGCTACAGCTGAGTCAAACCCATCAAACTTCTGCATGAATGGGAGGAACCCAGATTCCTGCAACAGTGCAAGACTATTCCTATACTCATCTGTTTGTTCCATCTCTATGGATCGCAGCTCGATCCTTATAGGCGCCATGTCTGTTCAAATTCACCCACTCTCTGTTTCAAAAAATATTATGGGAAAAACTCAAATGGTGATCGAGCTACACACCCACCGTTAAATCAACCATTTCCCAAAGGGTCGTGCTTCATCATTAAAATCACATAGATGTGAACGTGAATTGGTGCCAGTATAGACAGGCTATAATGATTGGAAGAGGTGGCGGTTTAGACAATAATTTCACATAATAGTCATGCAAGGTCAGACATGGGGTGAGGCTATTATTATGAGTTGATGAGTTTTTCAAGGGAAGGTAAGTATCGAATTCTGGGAGAATCGTACCGCTCCGCATTTACTCCATGATTTCACATAAAGCATACTTTAGTAGTCATTAAAAAGATAAGATTTTATAGCATAAACTATACTTGCACTTAAACATTTCTCCCTAATCTAGTAGATGATGAAACAAAGCATTAATCATATTATAAACTGAATGTCATGGTCTACAGATAGAACAATTGTTCTACCTGTACAAAGGTTCATGAAATAGAAGATAAACTTCACTACGCAATTTTCTACACCAGGTGTTCCTGTACCAAACATGTGTTTTGAATTGGGTGCACTCAGCAGTGAGAATTCCTCCACTAAATCATGCTTGTACTTGAATGTGCCTGCACCAACCGTGCTTACACCGAGTGTGCTTACACTTTAAATGGGCTTGCACTACCCATGCCTGCACTGAACCTTCTTTTACTTTGAACACACAGTCTTGCACCAGGGATATTTGTAGCGTAATAGGAACCAAGAGATAATTCTGATAGAATACAGTTCATAGACTGGATTAAAAAAATATTTATTGAATATACACAGGAAATTTTATTTGCCATTCCTTGGTGTTGACATATGCCTTTCGATCTGATTTATAGGTTCACATTAGATCCTACAATCAATCCATGAGGGAAAAGAGAATTGGGAAAAGGGTAAATTTTTAGAATGGGAAGGAAATTATGATAGGGAATTCGAGAGCAAAACCACCAAGAGGGATAAATCGAAAAGGGATTTTGGGAAAATAATTTCAAGGGTAAAGAGGGAAATACGAAATTGGATAGGGAAATTTCTTTGAAGAAAGGGATGGTAAACTTTTGGGATATTAAAAGAAGAAAATAAGGGGAATTTTTTCGAAAATGGGAATAGAAGAAAGGAAAAATTTCACTTGATATCTGCCTACATAGTGTTGATCCATAAAATAAATGTAGCGGGAATTGAGTGTTGCCTGAAATAAAAATTTCCATGCCAGCTATCCCAAACATGGATAAGGGCCTGATTCCTGTACTTGAACCTACTTCTTCTTGGTGACAATTAACACATCTAAAGATCAAACAACATTCCCATTTTATTAGCACTGATCTCCCTACCAGCACGCTAGCTTTTAGGTTGATCCTTCTGCAATTATGTTAGTAGAATTGATTTTCACAATCATAGGAAAAATTATTCTTATTTTTCTTTTTTAATTATTTATATAATTTCCTTTGGATTTTCCTTAAATTTCATTTCATGAGAGAGAATAAATCAGATCACAATAGGTTGGCATATCCACTTACCAACTGAAGTTTAGGCTGCTGCATGAAGTCTTCCTTTGTGATGGGTTGAAAATGTACTTTAAGCCTATGCCCATTGACAAGGAAAACTTAATCTTGCCAAGCGATGGTTTTGACTTCTATAGCCCCATTGTCGAAGACTTGAATTACCTCATATGGTCCCATCCAATGAGCATGGAACTTCCCTTTAAAATGTTTAAATATGGAATCATAGAGAAGTACCGAATCACCTGGTTGGAATTGCTTTTTCCTGATAAACTTGTCATGACATTTCTTACGTTGCTACTACACCAAAATATTTTGTTGAACATCATCCCTTCGAAATCCATCCAATTCATTTAGATGCAATAAACGTGATGTTGTGCTTCCGAGAGATCGAGGCCCAACTGCGCTGCAGTCTTGAAAGTCTTTACCTGAAATTCAATTGGCAAAAGGGCTTGTTTTTTGAACACTAGCTCATAAGGTGTGTGCCCCGTGTTGTTCCTCCAAGTGGTTCAATAAGCTCATAAGGCTTCAAGAAACTGACTAGCCCAGTCCTTCCTGTGCATGTTTATTGTTTTGGTGAGGATGGATTCGATCACCTTATTTGTGGATTCCATTTGGCCATTTTCTTATGGGTGGTATATTGTAGATTTCTTGTGCCAAATCGTATACTGATTCATGACTTCCTGTACCAAGTTAGAAACAAAATGCAGTCCATTTTCAGAAATGATTTCTCTAGGAACACTAAATCTAGTAAAAATTTCATGAAAGAAGAAATCAACAACAACTCTTTCAGTGGGAAAAGAAACAGCTTTAGCCTCTTGTTGTAGGGAAAAGTATCCGACTCGGATGACCCTATCCCACTCTAAGGGTGATAGTACCTTAGCAACAACTGTAAAACAAACTACTTAAGGTTTACTTCTTTATGAAAGCAAAAGAGAATGGAGAAATGCACTAACCGTTGCCTTGCGCTTAATGTCGAATCCAAACTCTTCTCTTTGGCTGCTTGCTCCCAGCTCCTTGCTCTTTTGCTAGCCCAGCTACAATGAGATTCTGCAAAATAACAAAGAAGGGAACTACAAGAAGCATGCAATCATAACTGGTTCAAGGATTAGTGTAAACCAAACATGCAATTATCACAATATATTATTGAAACAAGAGCACATAGAAGAACCTCAATAGCTTTTATTAATGAAGAAGTAAAGGTTCTGAGAGTATTACAACCATTGAAGGCTCCAATCTAGCAACACCTCCCAGCAGAAAGAATTTCTCCTCTTCACCTCTCTCAAACAATCACCCAATAGCTCTATAGTGAAACCAACAACATATCATTACTTTGCACCAAATTCCAGCCTCCTGAGCTCATAGGAGAGAGCTCAATATATAGATGAATTGAGAAAGGATGAGTCAACTTGCAACTGATGTGTAGCTGCCTTGTGTCCTCTCTCTCTTCAGTTAATCTTTAGTTGATCTTCAGTTCTTGAGTCCACTTGGAGAACCTTGCTTCCACTTGGAGAAACAGAGCCTCTGACTCATCACAAGGCGAAATACCTGATCCAAGTGTCATTTTTGGAAGATTCCAGAGCAATGACTCAGTGTGCCACTTGTCCCATCCCGCTCAGCGCAGGTGGCCTTTGTCCCACTTGCTTTGCAACGCAGGTACACCATGGAGCAACTGAGTTTCAGTGCAGAAACCTAGTGGAGCACCTGCTTTGATTTCAGGATTGCTTGTTTTTGAGTGTTTTCAGGTGGAGAACTGATCTGAGAGCTGTTGGTTTGCTGACCTTGTTCCTCTAGGGGTAGGAACATCACGTTTAGGGAACTTTGGATCCCTTGGATTATTGAAAATTCATGCTTGTTGCTGTAAGGCACAAAATTGTCTATAACAGATGCCCCCTAAAGTATGAGGTCGTTTATCGGGTGAAATGCTTTATTGAGAGGATCCGAAGTTCATTCAATCTACTGAGAAGTGTCCTGTAATAAGATACAATACAATACATTATTTTTCATACATTTTCATGATCTAGCTGAGGCGGGCATTCCCATGCTCAGCTTTATAAATACATTTTGGTACATAGAACAGACGATCGTCTGATTGTAGACTGATAATCCTCTGCTGAAATTATCATCCTTTGAGAAGGATGATCATCTGCTGTAATGATGTACATATCAAATGTCTTTATGTCCTGAATATATATCGCAGCCCGGATGGATGAAACTAGATCCGGGGTCTTCAATCTCTTCCGATCTTCACTCGATGTACAAGTCGATCCATGTGAGAATTTTTTGAAGTCGAACATGGAAAGACATCGCTTGATTACCGGTCAATGATGTAAACCGTTAACAAGCGTGAGAGGAATCACCGATAAGGATGATGACCCTCAAGGTACGGCAGTACAATTCACATGGTGGGAATAAAGGACTTGGCGTCGACCACCATGCAAAATCTTCTGGTCGAAGGTCATTGATGTATACCTGTCGCCGGAAGTGAGAAACTTGCCATTGAGGCATGCAAGCTTCAAAGTACTGAAGGGGTTGTTCCTAGATCAACTCCTTGGATAATGAGCTGATGTCGACAAGGAGCGATCCGTCAAAGGAGGGCCTTAATGAATCCCACATCAATGACACGGAACGGAGCTAGTGATTGTGATGAGGTGAAAACAAACTGTGATGTATGATTCAGGGTGGCGGTCATGAAATGGATGAAGGACAATGTATGGCAGTGGATGGGACACGGTTGACTCTTTGCAGAACCACATCTCTTGAACATATAACGACACTGATGTGATGGATTGGTAGCATTACCCCAATTGAGGATGGTGTGGCGAGGACCATGGTTATGAGACCGGTGAATGAAACAACCCAACCCGATGTGATACGGAGGACAAAGTGTCATGTTCAAGAGCGACTTGCTACCATTAATGCTGTGAGGTTCTCCCAATTTTTCCCCAGTCATTGCTGACCAGTACCTCTTTATTTTTGTCAAGCTTGAGGAGGATAACATATGCTTGTTCTATAACCTGCCCTTCGGGCAAGCCCATTGCTATGTTTTAACGAGCCTAGCGATAGGGAAACTCGTTCTCATCTAAAGACAAGTTTGTCGCTATTTAATCATTTTAACGAGTCTAACGACAAGGAAAACTCGGTCCTTTTCATTTTTAGAGTGTCTGAAAAGGTACGAAAAGTTAACTCCAAAATTCCTTTTTCGTCTTCTAATCCCTTAAGTCCGAAAAAGTATAAAACCATACAGAAGGGATGAATTTTCGATTTCTTTAACGAGCCGAACAAAACAAGCGCTCGATCTTTTTGTGCAATAATCCCTCAGGTCCAAAAAGATTAAAATCTAGAGGAGGGATAGCTCTTCTGGTCCTTTTAACGAGCTGGAAGGCCAAAACTCGGCAATCTTTTCATATTTTACGAGTCAGTGAAAAGAGCTCAAAGAAGACTCGTCTTTTGAGGAACGAGTGATAAACAGGGATAGCAGCAGATTCTAGGTACAGGTTGGAATTTTCCAATCACGGCAGTGTCACAAGGATGGCTAAGTGAAATCACTCTTCGCAGCTGTTCCTCAAAATGGGTAAACACACATATGGAGATGAACGATTGGCCAAAATGAACGGATGGAGGTGATGGCATATAAACACGACCAAGGGCTTTTAATATGGCTTTCAAAGGTTACTTTTCTCAATGGTTATTTACCGGTTCATTTTTTCTGAGTGAGCTTGAACTGCTAGGGAAAGATTGCTCACAATTTATGTTTATTTTTTAACGAGCATGAACTCTTCTAAAACTGCTCAATTCTTGCGTTTATTTTTTAACGAGCATGAACATTGCTAAAACTGCTCAATTCTTGCGTTTATTTTTTAACGAGCATGAACATTGCTAAAACTGCTCAAATTACCAGTCTTAATACAAGGAATGCCTTAGGTGAGGTAATCTTATTTAAGGAGCGATACCTCACTAATTACTCCAATTTGGCAGGTTTTAACTTTTGCCTTTCATCCTTTCTTTATGCAAGCTGGAAACGGCTAATCCTACGAGTTTAACGGGTTAGACCTACAGGTTTAAAGGGAGGACCTAAAAATTTAAAAAAATAAATAGTCGTCCCGTGCTTGCACTCCAAAAGGTTCGCATGCCCCCAGGTATAAAGTATAATTTCAAGGCTCTTCTTCTCCTCTGTCCCACCTTTGTTTTTCTACTTGTCGTCTTGCTATATTTTTAACGATACTTGTCTTCTCGTTATTTTTCGGTGCCGACGGTACTTGTCTTCCCATCAGTTCACTTTTTAATTTTTGCAAGATCGCAACAGATAAAACATTGATGTTACGGAGGAGAGGTCCTCTTACTTATTATCCGAAAAATGGTTTTGTTTGCTGCCGCAAACTAAACTCTCTTTTCGGCGATGTCTATCATTAGGTTGCTAAGGATGGTGACTACTTGTTTCAGCAATTTCATCTCTTTCTTTGGAGACTGCCCCTACTTATCCTTCAAAACATATTGTTTTAATGGGTGAGGCTTGACATTCAAAGATGGTGGCTACTTGCTGCCACAAGTGGATCTCCTCCTTAGGAGAGCCTACTTTTTTAGACAAAGGGAGCGATTCTTCCGCTTCACATAACTTTGACAAAAGAATTTTATCCTAGAACAACCCTCTCTTCCTTTTTCGGACGGGGTACGGACTAGTCCATTCTTCTGCGGAAATTAACTTTATACCCAAGGTTTTCTCTGCCCAAGGCAGGCCAGGGTGCATGCCCCCTGGGTCCCAGTTCTTTCTTTCCGAATTACTCGCATTCATCGGGAAGTAGAACCGGGGGTGGTGGCATTCCTTGAGTGAATAAACCGTTAAGGGATGGTATTTGACTATTTGCGATGCGTGATCCTGGAAATGAAAGTTGGTCTACGAGCTTGACCATTCTTCCTTCGTGCGGAAAACACATGACTCTGAAGAGGGAGGACACTATCGCCTCCATGTAATATATATAGTCTCGTCCAAGGAGTAAGTTATAAACCAAGGGTCCCTGGACGACCATGATGTTCATATGAACTGTCTTCCCTTTCAATGTAACTGGAACATTGGGGAGAATCCCTAACAGGTGACTGGTTCCTTTATCAGAACCTGATAGATTTCTCATCTCAGGTAAAAGCGCTGGGCAACCCAGTTCTTTCCAAGCAATAGAGGAAAGGATACTCACAGATGCCCCTTCATCAATGATAGTTCCAGCCATCACCATTCTGTAGATTTGGACTATGATTCTGAATGGGATACTGGCTGGTAACCGGGGTCTGCCTAGTTGATTCCAATCAAAGGATACGACTAGGTTGCTTGGTGGTGGGACCGAATATACGGCCGGATACGACCCTGACGATGTTCCTTCCTGCGATAAAGGAATGGGCGCATTGCCCTGATGCTCATCAGAGTCTGTGTTGATGAAAAGAATATGGACGGTGTCATCCTTATCCTCTTCAGTAAGGGTGTCATTTGAAGATGGATCTTCTATGACGGAGTCATTGGAGGATGAAACCTCTGAAGGAAGAACCGGGTCAACTGCCGTTTCGACCTTTAGACTTTCGTCTGGTTTGGATTCAGTAGGTTCATTCTCAATGACCGACACTTCAGCCGACCACTTGAGCGGGTCAGCTGGATTTTCAACTATTGAGGGATTAGGCGCGAGTTTTTGGTATCCAGGAGGAAGTCGTAATGGTGAAACCGGACGATCTTCCAAAACTCTCTTTGCCTCATCTAAGAATGGACATCGGTGGATGGCATGATCGCCTTCACACAACATACAGGGTGATCTTGGTCTCCCTCTTCGTCCTTCACTCTCGCTAGTTGACGGACTGCAATCAACATGACTACCAGAGGTTGATGCTACCGGATTGTGCAACCTTGGGGACCAGTCCCTTAGTATCCGGGGAATACAAGGATAATCACGATGGAAGTGGGTCCCTTTGCAAATGACACATGGCGATTTAGGCCCGGTCGGTGCAGTGTGTGGGTTTTTGTCAGCTGTCTTTTGCTTGCCCCCAGTCGCCTTCGCCATAGGCCCCTTCTGCTTCTTTTCTCTTTTCTTCTTTTCCTTCTTCTCCATGGGAGGCTGACTTTTGCCGGCTCTACCTTGTGAAGATGAAGGATCAGAGGAAGAATTGTAAGAAGTGGAAGGCTGGTGGGTAGTTTTAGACTGGTCTCACTGTTGATTCGACTGCTCAGGATTAGTGGCGATCTGAACTACATTAGTTGAAAAGAGCCATACAGGTAGGCCGATTGTCAATCCTGGAAGTGACA
This sequence comes from Pinus tabuliformis, assembly GCA_031772625.1. NCBI lineage: Eukaryota > Viridiplantae > Streptophyta > Pinopsida > Pinales > Pinaceae > Pinus > Pinus tabuliformis. The sequence goes on from CM062820.1 coordinate 1,552,064,021, forward strand.
ATGTGGCCATATGAGGCGCACCAACATCTCCCCAAGAGGAGAAGGGATTTGGACTTCCACCAAGGTTACTTCCTTGGTTGGTGGGCTCCATACTTTTCAACTGAAAGATCAACGTGGGAATAACAGGTGATTATGTTCCGTTTAAAATAAATTTTATTAACGACGCTTTTAGACACAAACTTGCTTTTTCATGTTTTAAGAGTCGAGAAAAAGCTAAAGATGACTCTAGTCGCCTTCGATGTTTTAACGAGCCCGAAGTGACAAATGCTCGGATGGACTTTTTCAGTTATAGAGTTTGAAAAAGGCCAAAAGAAACTTCTCTGGAGTTCTAGGCAGAGGGTGTGCCAAACTTTTCGCGAAACCACAGAATACGTTTTACGGTACGGGTGGTCGATCTTCGTGAATGCTGTGTTCACTGCATCGCGATCAGTAGGGCGGCCGACACGGCTTCCTATGGATAAAGGATAATTGCCTATAGGGGTCTCCCAATATATACTCGACGGTACGTGGGAGCACAAGTCCGTATTAGTGCCACCGACTCTCAGGAGGAATCACCCACCTTCGTAGAGATCGACAGTCACTATGCTTAACGACGCCGGAACACGTCTCTACCTAGACCTCTATGTGTTTGCGTTATGTTACAAAGCGTTGTTATGTAAATTGGATTTATTTTAATGTTGATCTTGCTTAGCAGTTTTCCTTTAAGGATCACCACGAGATGTATATAACAAATTCCTGAATGCAGTCTAAGATGAGAAGCAAACTTTTCAATCTTTCAACTTTGAAAACCTTAACTACTGAGGGAAGAGAAAGGCAAATCTTTTCTCACAGATCATAGAGCACACACTAAATGCAAATTTTTTCTAAATCGTCAAGCAAACAGTCAAATGCAAAATGCACAATGCATGTATTTTCTTTTCCCTTTCTTAATGTGGATGGGTTACAAAAAGAAAGTGGTTATATAACTTTGATTTCAATTTAGAGCGAAAACAAACAAGTTGTCCAAAATCAAAAGACACCTTAAGATTCACTTGCTTAATCACTGGAAATATATGAAATCAAACCATACTGACGAAAGTAAAATGACTAATCAGCTATGGACAGCAAACAAGCTAACTCTTTAGACCAGCAAAATGCCTAACACAGGTTCAGATCTAAGAGGCCAAAAGCAAGACTAGTTTACTCTTCGTTATGGGAAATTGTAAATGAGTAAGAAATACAAAGAACAAGTACAATTTCGTTATATAACAGAGGCAGAATGATGGCAAGTAATATTGGTTTCAGAACAGGTGCAAGACTGGTAACTGGCAGCCAAATCAATAGTGAAAACAGGCAAGAGAAAAGGAGGAAACCCCAACAGCACTAGGCAAAATTGGGCCAACGCAGGTGCTGCATAGCCAGTCTGGCTCTCAGCGCAGGTAGCCCCTTCGGGACCTGCGTTGCAAAGCAGGTAGCCTGTGTACTACCTGCTTTGGAAAACGAAACTTGCGTTTTCACAGTTTCCGGGTCATAATTTTCTCAAAAATGCACAGTTTTTGCTCAAATCAGAAACAATCAGTCAAGCACACTCAAAGGGATGATTAAGAAGGTGAAAAGCTATCACAAAGAGCTTACAAGGATCCTTGTATATCAGCTCTTCAAATCATGATCTTGCTCAGAAATGAGCTAGAGTAGCTGCCCTCTACTTCGCTTTTGATATAGTCAAAAGCTTTTCGATTTGGTACTCTTTTGTTCAGGAAATGAATAGCAAAATACTACAAACACAATCAAACGGATACGATCCCCAGTGGAGTCGCCAGTTTGTTGTAGGGAAAAGTATCCAACTCGGATGACCCTATCCCACTCTAAGGGTGATAGTACCTTAGCAACAACTGTAAAACAAACTACTTAAGGTTTACTTCTTTATGAAAGCAAAAGAGAATGGAGAAATGCACTAACCGTTGCCTTGCGCTTAATGTCGAATCCAAACTCTTCTCTTTTTCTGCTTGCTCCCAGCTCCTTGCTCTTTTGCTAGCCCAGCTACAATGAGATTCTGCAAAATAACAAAGAAGGGAACTACAAGAAGCATGCAATCATAACTGGTTCAAGGATTAGTGTAAACCAAACATGCAATTATCACAATATATTATTGAAACAAGAGCACATAGAAGAACCTCAATAGCTTTTATTAATGAAGAAGTAAAGGTTCTGAGAGTATTACAACCATTGAAGGCTCCAATCCAGCAACACCTCCCAGCAGAAAGAATTTCTCCTCTTCACCTCTCTCAAACAATCACCCAATAGCTCTATAGTGAAACCAACAGCATATCATTACTTTGCACCAAATTCCAGCCTCCTGAGCTCATAGGAGAGAGCTCAATATATAGATGAATTGAGAAAGGATGAGTCAGCTTGCAACTGATGTGTAGCTGCCTTGTGTCCTCTCTCTCTTCAGTTAATCTTTAGTTGATCTTCAGTTCTTGAGTCCACTTGGAGAACCTTGCTTCCACTTGGAGAAACAGAGCCTCTGACTCATCACAAGGCGAAATACCAGATCCAAGTGTCATTTTTGGAAGATTCCAGAGCAATGACTCAGTGTGCCACTTGTCCCATCTCGCTCAGCGCAGGTGGCCTTTGTCCCACTTGCTTTGCAACGCAGGTACACCATGGAGCAACTGAGTTTCAGCGCAGAAACCTAGTGGAGCACCTGCTTTGATTTCAGGATTGCTTGTTTTTGAGTGTTTTCAGGTGGAGAACTGATCTGAGAGCTGTTGGTTTGCTGACCTTGTTCCTCTAGGGGTAGGAACATCACGTTTAGGGAACTTTGGATCCCTTGGATTATTGACAATTCATGCTTGTTGCTGTAAGGCACAAAATTGTCTATAACACCTCTACCCATTTAGTATAAAAATCAGTACAAACCAATATATGCTTTTTATTTAAAGATGCGGGATTTATGGGTCCTACAAAATCAATAGCCCATTTTCAAAGGGCTCAATCATGACTTGAGGACATAAAGAAATTCATTCGTTTGAACAAGTTGACCCATTCATTGACAACTATCACAAAGCTTAACATATTTTTTGGCATCCTTAAACAAAGAAGGCCAAAAATAGCCAATGTGTAAAATTTTATATGCAGTTCATTTGTCAACAAAGTGGTCACCGCAATGTTCATCATGGGCAGATTTTAAAATATCAAACATTTCTTCCTCTCTTACACATCTACGAATAACAAAATTTGCTCCTGTGTAAAAGAGGTCTCCCTGTATCCAAGAATATGAAGCACTTTTCTGAATAATAATCTGATTTTCACGAGCAGATAAGTGAGGTGGTGTCTTTATGGTGACTAAATATTTAGCTATGTCAGCAAACCATGGAGATTTTTCTGACATATCAAAAATATGTTCCTCAGGGAAATCATCATCAACATGAATTGCTTCACCAAGATTGTTTAATATGGAAAGATAATCAGCCACAACGTTAGACTTTCCTGGCCTATCAACAATTGTAACATTGAATTCCTGTAATAAAAGTAACAACCTAGTCACGCTACCGCTAGTTAAAGGTTTATTCATTAAATATCCTATAGCAAAATGATTAGTATGCACATAAACTTCATATCTTGTAATATAATGTCTGAATTTATTAATAGCAAAAATGACAGCTAAAAATTCGTTCTCAGTCACTGTATAGTTAAATTTGGCAGGTGACAAATTTTTACTGATGTAGTAAATAGCATAGGACGGTTTATTCTCTTCTTTTTCTAAGGCTACACCAATAGCAGTGTCTGAAGCATCGAAGGAAATATGAAATGGCAGGGACCAGTTTGGTCCTCTCAAAATTGGTGCTTGTACTAATTTTTCCTTCAACGTTTCAAATGATTGTTGGCAAGTCATGGACCAAGTGAATTCACTATCCTTAGCTAGTAATCGGAAAAGCGGGGTAGCAATATTGGACAATATTGGAAAAAATTTCAATCAATCTTCGGTAGTAACTAGCATGTCCCAGGAAACGTCTCACTTCCCTTTGAGTTTTGGGTGCAAGCACATGAATAATAACTTCAATTTTAGGGGGGTCTACTTGTATACCTCTATTAGAAATCAAATGACCCAGAACCACTCCTTCTTTGCACATTAATCTACATTTATTATCGCTCAAAACAAGATGGGCCTCTTGGCAACGTAAAAGCACTTTTTCTAAATTTTTGAGACCTTCATCAAATGAGTTACCAAACACAGAAAAGTCATCCATCTAAATCTCAACATATTCAAGATCAACAAAAATAGCCAGCACAACCCTTTGAAAGGTAGCGGGTGCTTTACACAACCCGAACGAAAGGAATCGATAGGAAAAGGTAACCCAAGGGCATGCAAAGGTGGTTTTGTCTTGAACTGAAGGTGCGATCAGGATTTGGTTATACCCACTGAAGCCATCTAAAAATGAAAAGTACTTTTTACCAGAAAGGTTATCTAGCACTTGATAAATGAAAGGAAGGGGAAAGTATTCCTTGAGAGTGGCCTTGTTTAATTCTCGATAGTTAATGAAAATACACCATCTCCCATCTTCCTTAGGGACTATCACTAGTGGAGAGACCCACTAGCTGTTAGAAATGGGGTGGATGAAATTATCGTCTAAGAATTTTTGTAATTATTCCTCAACAATATCTCTTAGTGTGGGATTCATTTGTCTTTGGGGTTGTCGGACAGGTCGAGCTCCCTCTTGGATATAGATTTGATGAGTAAAATTCTTAGGAGGAATGCCTTTCATGTCTTCATAACTCGAAGCAAATGCATCCAAATGGTCTTGCAACAAGGTAACAAGCTACTCTTGCTAAGATGAATCCAGTTCTGAACTAATTTGTAATGATTTTCCTAGAATGATTTCAACAAGAGTAGTCTCGGGCTCAAGAGTACAGGAAGATGATGCCATAGTATGGGATAAGGAAGGTTAGGAATCAGAGTTTCCTTGGAAATCTAGACTAAAGATCTGATGAAGTGTATCAAAACTAGGCATAGTGTCTATATTTTTCAAGAAATGTTGCAATTCACCATCCTCAACAGACTCGGTATGATGTTGAATCAAAGAAATAGGCCAGGTATCTTCATCACTACTGTCATAATATAACCATAAGGTATCCTTGAGTTCCCCAATAGAAGTAGCAGGTGGGTATAAGGTGACATTTTTCCTAGATTCTCCATGTGAAATGTACATGTCACTAGAGTGACACTCAATATAGGCATCAGCCATGGTTGCCCCAGAATCAAAGGATGTCCTCCAACGAGATTCTTTGGCTGAAGCACAATGAAATCCGCGGGGTACTCCCATGAATATATAGAGACAACCACATCATCCAATACTCCATCGGGCTTGATTTTAGATCTTTCTGCAAGTTCAAGCACGGTGGGTGTAGGACGAATATGGCTCAACCCAAGTTGTTCCATGGTTTTCCTGGTCATCACATTGATGGCCACCCCCAGGTCTATTACTACATTAGAGACAAGGATATCTCCTATCTGGACATAAACAACTAGGTTTCCAGGATTGGTATATTTCTCCATCGATATACATCCTGTCATCAACTCAGCTACTCTACCAACAAACTGAATGGTCTGAGGCTCTACTCTCTTCCTCCCTGTCTTTTTAATACATAATTCCTGGATGATCTTGGTATAGATGGGAATTTATTGGATAGCATGAAGTAAAGGAACCTTTATACAAATATTCCTTAATTCAAAAGCCAAGGTGGACTCGGGGTCACTCTTCTCCATGGCGAACCGCTCTAGATAGGGGGGCTGGTTTGAAGAATATGGTGAATCTAAACGTACGGGAATGGGCTAGAGGGTGATTTTTTTTTCAAATGATCAGGAGTTACCTCCTCATTTTTCTCCTCAATAATCGCGTGGACTGTTTTTCTTTTTCTGGTTTAACTACCCTTCCATATCTCAATTGAAGCTCATTTATCCCAACCGGCAAGGTTTGATAGGTACGGAAAGGAGACGGTCCAACCGAATGAATCAGGTGTACCGTCTTATAATTAGGATTTAGAACTGGTTGAGGAGGTAGTTGAGGTGGTCTGAATGGTGGTGGCAAAGGCAATGGTGGAAATGATTGACTCTGCTGAGATAGAGAGGGAAACGATGATTGTGACATATGGTGTGGTGCATAAGAAGGAGGATATGATGGCATCTAAGCAAGATAGGAATGATATGAATGGTTTGGCCCTCTCCATCCTTGTTTCCAAGGTTGAGAGGACTACCCATGATGGAAATGGTTCCCATGTTGCCAATGTTGAGAGTGATTATTATTATTACCATAGGAATATGGAGATACATTATAGCCATAAAAATATGGTTCAGGAGCCATACCTGCACTTACCTCATGCCAATTCCTTCGTGCCCCCATGGCATGTAAAGACTCAGGTTCGAAATGCTCTCCTTCGAGTACAACTTTTAATCCTGGTATGGAGGGGAAATCCTCAGTGGCATGGTTCTTTGCACAAATCACACATTTATTAGCACTTTTCAAATCAGGAAGACATTCTCTTAAAGGATGCCTCTTTCTACCTTTTGGACAAAAAATAGACAATGACTCTTATTCTATTTCTAGTTTTTGCTGAAATTTCAAAGAGTCTATTTGTTTTCTAACAATGTTCATTATTTAAATTTTCATATTTTCCATCTTATTCTCCAAGCCAATTATCATAACATCTGTAGATCCCAGTTTGTTAGTTTTGCTTCGACCTCCTCTAGTGGATCTAGATTGGTTTCTAGAGAACTTCCTGCACAAGTCACAAATTTGTTCAAAATTTTTCTAAACAATATCTCCTTATCCTAAAAAATTCAGATTATGTCTAGAATCTTCAGGAAGTCCTTGTAGGAACAAGGTATGAATAGTACTTAAATCAAATTTATGTTTGGACCTTTGGAGTATATAAAAAAAGCACTCTAAGTAATCCTCCAAGGTCAAATCATCACCTTGTACAATGGTAAAGATCTCGTCCGTCATTTCTCTAGTTTTGCAATATTCCTGATATTTATTCAAAAATACTCTCTTCATTTGGTCCCAAGAAGTTACAGTGTTTCCTCCTAGTCCCATGAACAAACGCAAGGCTGAATCCTTGAGAGTTGTAGGAAACAATTTTAGTGTCTGGGCATCAGAAGAATAATCATAACTTCGACACAATATATCAAATTCAAAAAGAAATGAATCTGGGTCTTCACACACCTTACCATGAAAGTGTGGAAGATTTGAAGGTGAAATATTCTTCATCTGCACATTCTCTCCTGAGTTCACTATTGGGAACCCAAAAGTGGATTTCTCGTCATTTACCTGGTTCTCGCCAGAACCCTCTACATGGTCTTCATGATCAACCATTATTGTTCCTCCAATCAGAATACTTATAGAAGGTGAAGGTTAACTAATGTTGAATTAAACTTTATGATCACGTTTAGCCTCCTTCTTCCCCTTTTCGGGTTGTGTCACACCTGAGTCAGTGTGTCCAAAATCTAGGTGGACTGTTACGGCGTGATGAGTTTGTGTTAACTTGGACTTCCTACCTGCAAAAGAAGGTCCAATATGAGAAGAGTTTTCAGATATTTCAGTATTTTGTTGGTGCTTATTGGGCTTCGGACCCATACCTTTCTTAGGCATTCATTTTAAGAAATAAAATCCAAAAGAAAACAAAAATTCAAATGCTTATAAAAGAAAAATAATTTGTTTAATTGCTGCAATGGAAAAGAAAATCGGCACTGGTAAAATCCTCAAAACAACAGAAGCATACTGGAGGAAAAAATAATAGCATACTTACCCTTATTGAAAAAAATAGAAAGTTCTTACCAGTTTCAAATCGCCTCCCCAGCAACGGCGCCAAAATGTTGGGTGCAGGAACTTCTGTCTAGCAGACTCCTTCAATAATTAATTGTCAACCCAGGGGTTTCGTAAACTTAGAGACAAAGAACAGGAAATGCCAAAAATGATATGAACTTTTCTAAACTCTATTCCTGCTTCGTTAATCAAAACTTCTTGCAACAATCTTCGATATTGTAAATCTATGTCTATCTTCAGTATAGTTGTGTTCCAGATTAATAATTGGACCCTTGAAGATATCTCAGATCTTCCTCCCTGTACTAAGTTATTATTCATGTACTTCTGTAATGTTCTTGCACTAGTACCAGAACAAAGTTTAAGTGTTGGGAGTATACTTTACACCTATATTGAAGATTTATGTCTTTATGTAGGAACTCTAAGCCTCAAGGCTAGAGAACTTTGTTCCTGTATCAGGAGATCGATTCCTGTACCGAGAGAGAGGTTCTTGCACCAAGCTTTCCAATCCTTCTTTCGAACAATGAAAAGATGTGTTAACTAAGAAAAATAACTTTCAAATGTGAACATAACTTTTAAATTAAATTCCTCAAACCGAAAGATGCTTCAACTAATCTTTTAATGTCTAAAATGAGAATTAATTCCAAAGTCAAAGCACACTTTTAATTATGGAACTTCTGCATGTAATCTAAGAGATCATTGAAATATGGCAACAAGATTCAGTCCTGTAATAGTTCTCCACGCTACTAATTTGCATGGATAACCTTTTAAACCAAAATGATTTCCTTTAAGAATTATTACACATGAATCATATCTTTCCTAAATAATATAAAGTGCAAGCACAGACCAGTGTGTGGTACAATAATGTTTTGTTTCAGTAGTGTATTTAATTCTAAATATAAAAAAACTTCGAAATGGAAATCACACTTTTAGAATTGCATTAAGACTTTATAGAAATCACACTCTTGAAGATCGCATTAAGACTTATCAAATAAAAAAAAATAACATTGCTATAATGAACCAAAAGAATCAATATGCAAAACCGCAAGCGCACTGGGGTAGGAATGCATGCCTGCATGATCCGGGCAGAAAAAAAGATTAAACTTCAAAGAAGGAAATCACAAGATTAAACTTCAATCTAACTCGCACACTACGTATCTGTCAAACTAGAATGAAATCATATTTAAACCTTGTAGAAAGATAAAGGAAACATTTTCTTACTTCACACTTTGCATTAAAATAATTAACACACCTTAATCGAAAACGAAAAGAACACAAGGGAGAATGAGCTAGGTTGGCTGGGCCCTAGCCAACCAGCTCGTTTCCCTGTTTTAGGAAATGTAAAAGATCGGCTCTTTAATCAACGCATCAACACAGAGTTACCGTGCAAGATTGAGAAAACATGGTGTAGTTCCTTTCATGGTGTAGATATACATCATGAATTCAAATCCAGCCCAGAATGAGGACGATATAAGCAAAATTACAAAAGGACAAAATCACAGTATCCTTTCTATATCTATCAGTTGTTACCATTTTCTATCTGAGCCTTACATTTTATACATTCATCTAGGCCTGTGGCCGTAACCAAATTACAACAAGCATTCCAATCTGAGCCTTTCAACTATAAAAAAATTAACAACAACGACCCATGATGAGCCTTTTAGCTATAACAAAACACTATTCTAGGTATTCGGCCGACGACCTAATTCCACCATATCCCTGATTTTCCTCCATGCTCCGAGCCCAACTTGATTTAATCGTTTCATAACACGACGTCTGCATGGAGTGTTGAGCTATCAATGTGGCTGAAGATTCGCCAGTAGTGCAGGAATCTTACCTGCACTTGACCACACTAACAAAACAATTAATTCATTGCGCATCAAATACTTTGTAGGAAGAGAATTATTAGTCACAAACATTTAAAGGCATAAAATATAAAAAAATGATTAATTAAGCACTTTCGTAACTCTTAAACATGAAACATAAAGTTAGTGTAGGAAGGGAGGCGATTCTTGGACTAGTGCAGGAATAGGGGAGTTTGCAAGTTTAAAAAAGAGGTATAAGGTTATGGTTTTGAGGGGAAAAAGGGTTGAAAAATGGAACAATTTGGCCTACCAACATATATGACCCAATAAGAGCACAAAACACTCTGATACCAACGTGTAACGTCCCCTCCAACATTTACCCACTTTCATCAGCTTGCTTTGGCTAAACATGAGCTGAGGGTCATTATGATATTACTCAACTTCGTAGGTGACCTTAAGGAAATGGATTCCACAACTGAAGACATTACCAACTTTCCTCAGGTGCTACCAGGCCTCTAGGAGTAACCCAACCCCTCCAGGTTTCCAACCCCTCATACAACTCACTTCTTACCTAACCTTGAGCTCATGTCGCTCCCTTTCCAATGCCTCCATGTGACTATGGATTCCCTATTTCTCCCATAGGCCTACATCAGTGCGAATATGGTCTTTTTCTTCAAGTTTTGTGCTAGAAACTACAATAATTAAGGATAATTTCTGCGGCTAGGTCCAAGCCTCTTCCCAAAAATCCATGAAACTTCCAAAACTCATAAAATACATTAATACAATGCTTACAAAATAAAATTGGAACCATGACTTAACCTGTCTGTTCCCAACTAGGACTGACATTTATTCAAACACTTCATAGATATGCCACGTATAGGTCATGAACGCAAGTCTGAACATAAAGGGCTGAAAAATTAACTGAGGTTTAACAAGAAGTGTGTCGACCTCCTCACAATAGTTGTCATATAATCAATTAGTCTTAAATTCATTATTTAATTAGTTATGAGTGAAAACATGAAAAGAGCCATGACTGAGAACTGTGATATAACCACGCTTATCACCATTATAAAACCATATAAATAACCACAAGAGAACAACCATTAAAGCCATATAATAACTAGTACATTTCTTTACCAAAAGAAAGAGAAAGTTATTTTTTATTAACAATAGGAAATTCCCAACTGGGTTCAGCACTTCCACATTCCACCCGACCATAGATTGGTTGTACCATATCTTTCTTTTAGCCAATCAACCCTATGCCATATTCCAAGCATGAATATGGGATCTAATGGGATAAACCAATCCAACTGGAATGAAGGGAATACATAGGTTAAACCACCTTCACCCTCTCCATATCGTGATCACACTTAAACTCGTGTTGAGGTCACAAAAATGAATCGAGCTTAGATGCATCGGAATTTATTCACCATCCTTGAGGAATTTTCCTGTCTCCACCCTCAGGATTTAATATGTATCCCACCATTACTAGTCAAGGGATTCCTATGTCTTTGGGAATTTTCTTAAGATGACCTCACTCCAGATTCAAAAACCATCCAACAATCCAAAGCTCAAAACGAGAACAATCCCATCACACCATGGTTATCTGAAAATTTCTAGGCTAGGCTAAAATCGATTGTCAATCCCAGAAAAATCCATGCCAACGAAAAGAAAAGAACCATATACCAACATGCATATACCATGCATGTCGAAACTAGCTAGGAAACCAAACATCCAATCTATTACCTGCAAATATTCCCACTGAAACTACTTAATACTTGCCTTCCTTTGATTTTCTTGTCCTTCTTTTATTTCCTTTCCTTTCCCTTCTTTTCCTTTCCTTTCCTTTATTTCTTACCTTCTTTCCCCTCTTGGTGCTCTTCTCCACTATAAAGCTAATTCCAAAACTAACCTAACAAAAAAGGTACCAACTAATCCTCAGAGCCTTTTTATTAATGAGGCATCTAGTTTCTTCAATTTTCCATTAGTTTCCTTAATATTCCTCCTCACATGTAACATGTGACCTTTGACATTCATTTTCTCCTAATTTCCATTATTTTCATAAATAAAATGCCAAACAATGCCTCTTTTCCTTTCCAAAGCCTTATCCATTTCCTTTGCCAGGTTACCTTAGCCATAAAACACAATAAGTGATTCTCACTAGGATATTATTCCTAACATTCAGCTTTGAATTTGGGTCCCTTGCCTGTGGTATTATTTTACCTTTATTAACTTTTATTACATGAACTTTTAACCTAGGTTTGTTATAGATTCTGCACTAGAATCATCCACTTCAAGGCCAATATTTTCTTAGGGCTGCCCAAACCCTGGGAGTTGAAGGGGGTCCAAATCATGATGAAACCACTTCTAGGGTTTGCATGGCTCTAAGCACCCTAATAAAACATTTTTGTTTTCCTTTAGAAATTTCCAGTTGGGCCTTCAATTTTTCCTCTTAAATTAGGTACTATCTTTCCTTCATTCTACATTGTTCCAATTTGGGAAGTCTAGAACCCAAACCTCCCACCCCTTCAAAAGAGATTGTTTTGGTTTGTATCGATTTAAGGTTATAATGGGATTATTAACTATGATGAGGCCGAGGCTCAAGAATATATGATATAATGTTTAAATAATTTAGTGGATGGATAGTATTGACAGTGTTGTCATGAGGACCAGAATGCGAGAAAGAGCTAGTGATAAAGCATAGAGTGTGTGAGGGCCTATAAGGACCAGCCACTGAGACAAAATCATAGAAAGAACCTAAAATAAAAGAAAAGGAAGGGGGTTGGGAGAGGAGGGGAGGCATTGTGGAGAGGTTAATAATTCTTTGATGAACCTTTTTGTCGATTTATCTTCCAAGCAAGATACATGTCTAGACCCTTATTGATCCTAGGGTCTTGAATATTCCATAAATACCACCTTTCCTTCAACACTTGACCTTCTAGATTTTTTGTATTGGTATTAATTCTATTGGTGTAGCAATAGAGTTGTGTTAACCCTTTGGTGGCCATGATAATAAATCTTTCAATTGATTATTCATTCACCGTTCCTAATTTCTTAATCTTAGGGAGTGTTATGGATCATACTTTAGATATCTCATGCAATATTACTCCGGTAGAGGTGCAGCTGGATAGGACTTCCAAATTCCCAAATTACCATTCTTCTAGCATCTTACTCGCTGAATCCCCCAATTTTTCTAACCAATTAAATGGCTTTGATCATCGTTTCTTTAATTTCCTGATATTTTGATTTCCATACATTAACTAATGACCTGTCCTTCTTTTTTTAATCCTTGATTAACCTTGGCAATGAATGAGGAGGTTTCACATGCTCCTTTTTCCACTCCAGAATTTGATTAAGAGTTTTGTTGGATCTCTCACAAGACTAATATACGATGTCAATTTCATGAGTTACCTATTTGAGATATATGAATAAATCCTAAGCCTATTGTAATTTTCCCACAAAAGGAATATGTTCCCTTTGGACGTTATTATTCAGTGTAATTTTTAGGCTTTACGTACTCAGAGGTTGATTTGTTTTTTCTACAATTGTTCAATCCTTACATTGATTTGAAATGTGTGTATCTCACTCAATTCCCTTAGCTCATTAAGATGAGCATCCCTAAGTTGCGTTGTTTTTAATTTGGATTGAACCTTATAGGATTCTGATAATTTTATGCACTATGTATCTAACCCTTCCTACTTTTTGACCCCCTAAATTTTCCTCTAGTATTTCAATTGTTGTTGTAGTGACTTTACCATTTGATTTAATTTATCCGTATCTAGGGATAATATTTGGGTGGCAGGTTTATTGGTTATTTTTAGAACTCATAGGATCGAGGCTATGTATATGAAGACTTATTAGTTTCTTTTCTTCGCTATACTCCAAATTATACTCTGCTTTGGGATTTCTAGGATAATATCTCCCTCTCTAGTGGTCTAAATGTTTCACCTCTTTCAAACGATACAAATAACTTCTCTCGCTGGTTTATTGTGATAGTAATCACTCAATTAAATGATTTTGTCATTAATTTCCTTGTGGTGACCTGGAGGAGGTCTTGTGCCTCTCTTTTAGCTACCTGGGGGATAGAAGAGATTAGAATCTATGGAATTATGGGCCCTTGTACTAGAGTAACTATTGGAAAATGTAGATCTGGGACTTTCTACTATCCATAGGATTCCAAGGAATGTTATGGTTCATTTCCCTTGCTACTATCTCTCTCTGTCACACTTGTTTCATCCTATGGTTCAACGATCATTTTCTCAATGCTTCAGGCTTCATCATAGGACAATTTTTTTTTTCTAGTCTCATATCTGCCTCAAGTCTTTTCTTCATAAGGGTTTCAAATTTAGGCCTCCCCTCTTCATTTTTCACTTCTTGGGGCACTTCTATTTCAGGAAAAAAAAAAAACTACTCCTTTTTTTTCTCTTCATTCTACTCTTGGATAATGGATGTGAAGTAGGTGTTCCTATTCTCTCATTTCATTCTCATCGTTTCCTCCTCATATTTTAGCATGTCGTAGAATAATGAGTGATCAGGATAAAGTTCATGTCCATATAAATAGTTGAGCTTTATAGACTTACAATGATCTTTTACCACACCATGGGAATCATGCACCTTGAAGGTTCCTATGAGGAGATTTATCTCCTTGATGCTTATTGGTGATAAAAAATTAGTGACCATGGTTTTTCTTCTGAGGTAAAAAAAATGGTTTCGTTGTAGTCTAGCTTGCCTTGGAATATCAACTTTTGTAAAGGGACTAAGGTCTCACCCGAAGCACTACAAGGACCTAAATGTATTGACGGGGTTTTAGAAGGAGAGTGAATACATTTTCCATTTATATAAGAACAACAACATTAAATATCCAACTGAAAAGCCATTAAAAATGAACTTAAATGGGAATTTAAATGATGACACACATTACACAATAGATCTCCCTACAAACTATGTCCATTTATTAAAATAATAGAACAAATAGACCTTATAGTTATAGATCCATAAAGTTAAAAATATATTTGATGCATCAATCCTACAAGAGCCTCTAAAAATATATCAACATGTGATCATAGCATGAAAAATAATTATGATATCATGTTGGCCTATCTCTTCATCCTTTCTTTTCACAACTAGACTTGGAACTCCATTTATAGATTTGGACTTCTAACATCGTCAAGCTATACTCAAATTCTTTCACAAGATCAACCTAATTATCAGTTGCTTGACAATATTATCCTCCTTTCAGACTCTCTTGACAATTTCCAAAACAATAGCTTGATCTCGCTATGTGTATTCTAGCTTTCATTTTCTTCTTTTTGCCACTTATTTATTATTAATTCAACCATCCTTTTTCCATCTCCTGATTTCTTTTTCCCACAACCAATTTATACTCAAATTTGACCAAGAAAATGAAGGACCCAACTTTCCTTGACCACAACTCATTGATTTTCTCCGAAGATAATATTTTTCTTCTACAGATGATTCTACACCAAATGAAGGACCCAACTTAAGAAAAGTTTAGAGAACTAATTGGTGGAAGGAGGTATATAAATCCAAGCAATTTTTCCACTTCTACAACAAAATGTTGACCTGGTAAACAAAATTTGAGTGGTGGAAGTATGCATATTTTGGTCAAGCCATAAGAAAATCATTACATTTTGTATCTTTGGTAGAATTGAATTGGTCCAACTTAAAATATTGTTCCTAAGAAGTGGGTTTGAGATCCTAAATCATCTAGTCAACTTTGTGAACCTCATCCTCTAGCATAGAAATTTGAGTATCCTTGTCTCAAATCTGAGTAAAAACTTCTTGCTACTCAAAGGGATCATTTGGAGAAAGAAAATCCTCCATTAACTTCTCGATATGCCTATGCAATGCATACAATTGTTGGTTTCACTTTGTCAATATTCCTAACCAATCTTGCACTCGTTATAGAATATCTTGAGAATCCCGAGTCTGATGTTGATGACTAGACCAAAGAGTAGAACCATTCTAAACTACAATTTTCATCTATTGAAATAATTCTTATCTTTGACCAGGTACTCTTTGTCGCAACTTGAAAAGAGTCGCTTGAAGGGATTTGTTGTCAGAAGCAAAAGTTGTACAACCATCTTCAAGCAAGTCTAGGCACTAAAGTGGTTCATAATATGAGATTTACTTAGGTAACATAGGCCACATTTCCACTATATTAGGCCACATCTGAATAAGATCCAAGTTTACATCAAATCGCTCTTTTTGAAATTTATCCTTCCTTTGTTGGAACAAATCTCACTCCTATGTGGCCTAATTAAGTTGTTATTATAACTATTCATGAGATTTCATGAGACCATAATGCATATTATCTAACAAAAACATGCATTATTCTGATTGGTCTGAGAAAGCCTTAATAAATTGAAATAGTTGGGTAGATGACCAATGTTAAATATCTTCAATCGAAATAGTATTAGAAGGTGGAAACCTTGACTGCAATGATTGACCACTAGCTACCGATTTGTTAGAATGTACCGATGTTGAAATTTATGTAGTATCTTGTTGTTGTTGTTGAATAATATTTCAAACATGATCATGCAGTTCAGAAGGTAGAAGCAGAATTACATTGAGCGATCAAGTGTTGCATATACAATACTTTCTTGCAATTGTTTGGTTGTCAAATGAATTCAAATTATGCATCATGGACTTAGAGTCTTTGCATGAGTAGAACAAGCGGATGGAATGTCTAAATCATTATCAAAAATATCAGTCTCCCATAGAGAATGTAGAGGAAAATATTTAAGTGCACTCTCAGTAGGAGGAGTAAAAAATCTCAGCTCTTCCACTTTTACGGTTGGATGGATTAGCCTAATAGGATTGCCATCATCAATATGAAAGAATTTAGATACATCTACAATAGAATGCATAGGTTGACAGACTAGAGTAAAGGTAGAAGACACATGTGTTGTCACCAAGGAAGCCATAGGAATATGAGTGGGATGGAAGATTGGAAACCATTGACATAGCTCAAAGAAACCGAAAGTAAACTAACACAATTGAAAATATTAACTAAATTCGATCCTAAGACCCAATATATGTTCTTGAATAGAGAGACACATAAATATATGACTTAAGGGGCATAATAGGGTTTTATGTGAGCACCATTAACCCATCCAGGATGAATAATTCCATCAAGTTAAGCAAGTATGACAAGTCCTAAATATTTGATTTTTGCAACTATGAATGGATCCAACCAATGCATTTGGAGTGTCCCACAATGTTCCAACTACCAGTTATCATGAATAATGACTTGATCACTAATAGAAAAAGGTTTTTTCTTATTGTGGAAATCAAGCCATGCCTTTTGACATTTCTTTTCCACACCTTGATGAAAATTATCTAAAAATATTTGTTCGTGTAATTCCCATAGCTCCTAGTGTCATTTTGCAACTGAATAATCATCTATCATCTTGGCAGCTTCTGCAATCTAAAAATTAGGAATAATAAATTTTGTAGGGACTAAATCATATGTTCCATACACTAATTGAAATGAAGTGTACATATTTAACTTATTGTTGGTATTCTGGTAGGCCAAAAGTATTGTGGGAACTCTCTCATCCCAATGATCTTTATTAGTTGAACAAAATTTGGTGAGAGGCTTCTCCATAATCTTTTAAAATTCCTCCATTCTACCATTGGCCTGTGGATGGTATGGACCACTCTTATGGTTTTAAAAAATAAACTCTCAAGTCATATTTGTGATAGTATCAATAATCCAATGGGCTTCTTGATCACCAGTTAGACTCCTTAAGCATCCAAATCTGGTAATAATATTTTCAAAGATAAAATGAGATGCAGTATCGGTGGTACAATATTTCACAGGAGTAGCTTCTACCCATCTCGTGAGATAGTTTGTTGTGGTAATGATGTAGATGCCTTGTGAATTTTTCAAATTAGGGTTGCTAGGTCTAATGAATTCAGCAACCGACTTCTCAAAATCTTGTAGTGCTCAAATAAGGTCTCCTAGCCCTTTGAAAAACATCACAAGTTTTTGAAAACTCCTTGGCATCCTTGAAAAAAGTTGGCCACCATAATCTTGCTTGTAGTACCTTATGAGTAATATATTTTCCTCCAAAGTGTTCTCCCAGAACTCCACTATGGAACTCCCATGGAATATGATCCCTTTCATGACTTACGATAGATACACGGGGAATATTGTGAAGGCCTAATTTGTATAGTTTACCTGCAATAAGGTTGTAGTTGGGTCCTCTAACTACAAGGTCCTTATTTTTTGTTGCATAATAATCTTCAAGACAAGTATTAGTAATCATAAAAAGTGCAATATCATCTAAGTAATCAAGAACAACTTCATCTCTAAACAAATTAGCATCTAGAAGTTCATCATAAAAACAAAACCCTAACTCTCCTGACTCCAATCAAGAAATATGATTAGGTCACACATTAGATCACCCAAGTTTCATAATAAATTCAAAAGAGATATCTTGAAATAACAACCATTGATAAATTATTCCCTCCAAGATATTCTTATTCACTAGATTCTTCAAAGTTGAATGTTTTCTGAAAAACTTGAAATGACCTCCCAACAAATAGTGGCATAAATTCTGGAGAGAATACACCATTACCAATGCCTCTCAGTCAGTTGTAGCATAATTTTTCTCCACAACATATACCTTGATACTCGCAAAGTATACTGGATGATCGAAGTTTCCTTCTCCTAGTTGCGTAAGAACAATGCCAAGATAAATTCCGAAAGCATTGATATGAACATGAAACTCCTTACTTTAGTCAGGGAAAATTAGGATAGGGGCAATTTTCAATTTATATTTTAATATTTCAAATGTAGCATCATGTCGAGGAGTCCATACAAAATAATCAAATTTGTTTAAAATTTTCTTAAGTGGAGTTGTGATAAAAGAATAGTTGCATATAAATATGTGGTAATACCTTGTATGTCTCAAAGTAGATCAGATATTTTTAACTCTTGTTGGAGGTGGCATGTTAAGAATTACAAGAAATTTATCTATATCAATTAAAACAATATCCTCATACACATTATGTCCTAAAAAATTCCTAGATGGAACATAGAAAATGCACTTCTTTAAATTAAGTGAAATTTGCAATTGTATACATCAACCAAACACTACCCTGAATATACTTGAATATTTCTTCAATAGACTATAGATATCCAATCATCCATATAAAATTCTAGAAACTTACGTATTTATTCTCTAAAAGTAGCAATTAAAATATAGGAGGAAACTATAGGAGAATTCTTGAGTCCGTATGGAATTACATGGTATTCATATGAGCCCAATTCTATAGTAAAAGTGGTCTTCTTTTTATTTCCCTTTGCAATCCTAAATTAGTGATAGCATGACAAAACATATGTAAAATAATTTTCCTCCTGTCCCGCAGCATTCTCCAAGGCCTCATCAGTAAAGCGTGTAGGGAAGAGGTCATGAACACATGCATCATTCAAACTATGATAGTTTGCACAAAATTTTATATCATTAGAATCCTTCTTGCCTTCGATAAATATAGGAATTATCCAATTGGCCTCATCTACACGAAAAATAACCCCTGCTACAAATTTTCAATATCCTTCATAATATTCTCCTTAACTCTACAGTTTAGTGTATATGGAATATGTTTCATGTGTCACACATTTGGTTTCAAAAATATCTTCATTTCCCTTAGATCTCCTTTTGTACCTTTTAGTTTTGAAAAATATTGTAGGGAAAAAGTCTTCATACTCCTTGAGTAGATCAAATATCTCCTTAGATGTGTTTCTCTTGCTAATAATCTCTAATGGGTGTTGGATTAGGCTTCAAATTGGAAACAATAATAAATTTTTTGAACTCAAGGAGTTGTAGATGAGGAGCATATTGAGGGGGATCATCTTTGAGACTCCATTCTCCCTCATATTCTTTAAAATATAATTGTCTTAGTCCCTCCAAATCATCATGATCTGTCTCTTCATCAACCTTCTTACAATTGAGAGCCATTTGAAAACTAGAATCAACTAATGTACCATAACTTATATTTTCAAAGGATTCTATAACGGGGTTCCATGTAGGAAACAAAACTTGCTTAATTGGTTTCAATACTTTCGCAATTCGATAATTTTCATCTAAAAACCTAAAATCAATACAGAACTAGGAAATTAATTGATCCTAACTAGAGGTTTGTATTTTCATCTACTCTTTTGAAAACAAAGCCTTTGTTATGGCTCCTAGAGTGTGAACAAACTAGTGCACCCATAATTCACCAGGTAACTTTCTCTTTTCCCAGACTGTGATACATGCCTAAACATGCTTTTCAAGACTATTTTGACCTTCATATAAGGGAACTGAATTTTCTCTTTTCTCTGGTTCAACAAATCTACCTAGAAGGGAGGAATTGGCAATCTCCTAAGATGAAATATTGTTGCAATGGGTTACCCACCACTGAGAAGGAGTATATTGCAATGCAACATCCATTAAAGAAAATATTTGTTTTTCCGCAAAAATAAGTTTAATATCTCTTACGTAAATATATATAGGAATAAAATCATAAAAAATGGGATGGCTTCTTACCGCTATCTCAAACCATCAAGTAAAGTGGACAATTACACATCCTTATAAATAAATTTCATGATGTCCTTGTTTCCATTCTTCTAGTGCAACATAAAAACATACTTCTGAGTTTTGGATACTCCACTAGCTAATAAATCCATCAGCTATAGGCATGATGTAGTCTTCCCTCTTTCCTGCAATCAATTGATGTAACTGATCAGGGCCATTAGGATATTTTTCACCATAAATAGATTTTTTTAAAATAGAACCATGATAAGGATCCAAGTGATGAATAACATTAACTCCATCAACATCATACGTCATGGTCTCCACCTTCAAATCAATAATAACATAAGGCCGAGTCAACACCTAAGAAAGTAAGATATATATTGTTGTCTCCAATAATATCAA
This sequence comes from Pinus tabuliformis, assembly GCA_031772625.1. NCBI lineage: Eukaryota > Viridiplantae > Streptophyta > Pinopsida > Pinales > Pinaceae > Pinus > Pinus tabuliformis. The sequence continues at coordinate 1,552,084,577 of CM062820.1, forward strand.
TAACCTCAAAGTATGCATAGGTTTTGACACATTTAATATCCTCCTCTACATATTCGAATCGATTGATAGTAAAAATGCAATATTGATTTTCCATGCAAAACTTAATTGGAGAAAATACTAGCCTAGGTTATCCGAGTGCCTACCAGGTTTTCTTAGGAAAAATATTTACATCATATCCAAGCTCAAACATGGTATCCTTAATCTAATATCCTATTATTTGAGCATATATCATGAATTATTTTCTAGTTCTCATTTTATTACGCCTAACCCTTCAACTATGGCATTATAATAGGATTGCAAAGATATGTCATTCAAACAATTCTTCACCTCTCACTATGGCCTTTAAATTATCCCATGAATAATTAGAGTGTTTCTTATAATTCATAATATGAAAGAATAATTGAAACCACATTGAAATAAGTTGTGGAAACTCTAAAGAAAAATCATGAATAGCTAGTGGTCTCTTATGAGGGAATAAAGTTTTTCCCTTTTGTAGTTTTACAACTCTCAGAATGTAAGAAGAGGAAGCTAGTTTCCTAAAAATATCAGTTGCAAATTTAAAGTATCCCCTCAATTCAATAGGATCCTACTTGTCTTGTGAAGCCTCAAATTTCCTAATGATAGGTTGTTTGGAGATGCCCTTATCAACACCAGCCTCAATGCCTCCTCAAGTAAAAAAAATAAAATTGGTTGTTGAACATGTTCTAATTTCTAGGGCTCTAAATTAATCATTTTGGCTCCTCTCTATCAATTTGACTCCTCACATTAAGCCAACAATTTAGGGCAATACACTATTATGTGGGTATTAACATAACAATGTGGTCACCATCATATTGTTGGTAGAGAATAACCCTTTTCCATCTATCCCTATTCATCACAATTGTAACATCTAACTAGCCCTCTTCCTTTAGTTCTTCCACATCTATACCCTACTCCTCCCCTTCCATGCGTGGATTCATTCGCTTGGAAAGTAGAACAATCTAGTTGATTAGCCAGAGCATCCAAAGATATGCACTAGTCAATACTATGTGTAGGATATCCATAGAACTCATAATAGATGGAATTAGAAACATTCAAATATTTCTTCAATATGGGGAATAACCAAGGAAAACTTCCATCAGGATGACAAATTTCACAATATTCATTAGAGGACCTACCATGTTGATTCAAGAAGGCATGAGATGATTTTGTGCGTGAAAAGGAACAATTGAATATAGTTGTGAAACACCTAGTGAAGGTATTGTATATGGAGGGGGAGATCCTAAAGTAATATTTGAAGATATCACACCGCAAAAACTTCGACACTCTACAACATGATGTCCTTCAGTGTAGCAACTTTTGCACTAAAATTGAGGATGAACAAGCACTAAAATATTCATATCCTTTAATTTCATAGTCAAAACAACAGTTTTATTTTGTAGATCAGTTAGAGAAGCATCACTGGAGGTAAAGATTTATTTGAAATGGCTAGGATATCCTGTCATAGCCTCAATTTTCATAGCTTTCTCTAAGGCTTCTACTAAAGTGGTAATATTTTGGTTGTGCCAATGGTATTCTTGTTGATGCTAACAAAGGTTGAATGAACCACACTTTCTGATGATCTAGATGGATGGAATGATTTAGTTTCCATACAATATCTTTGAACCTTTGGATGCACTCCCATGTAAGTTCCCCTTACTTCAACTTGATGTCCTGTGACTCATTCAAAGCTTGTTTCCTAGACTGAGGTAGTTTAAATTATTTAATGAACTCCTCTTTCAATATATCCAAAGTCAAAATTTAAAGGGTTGTTATAAACTTGATGTACCATCGAAGATCTCTTCCACTCATCAAAGTAGGGAACTCAACTAACTTAGTTGTGTTTGGAGTTTCTCTGTACCTCTAGATGACCTCACATAGGTACAAAAATTTCTCAACATCCTCATCTCCTTGGCCCCAAAACTCCAGGTAACAGGTGAAATATATCACTACATTATCAATAGAATCCTATTACATTACCAGCCATTGGAGTAGGACTAGGTAAAACAAAAAAAAAAACTCATTTCGACCAGGTTGTAAAATATTCACCAAATTCTATTGACTACCGCTAGAAGAACAAGCAACTATATCTACTTTTTGAGTATCATGAAACTTCAAAGTCATTGGAAGATTCGAAAAAAAAGTTACTGGATTTTGATAAAGAACACAGGAAAAGGATGGAAAAGAACCAATTGTGTTTCTATCTTGCTCAATACTGATTTTAGGGGAAGCAATATCCTCTCAGAACAACTTATGAATCACAAAGTGCATGTCTTCATCTATAGGGGTACTCGAGTGAGTCACCATGATCTTCTAGCCTAGTGTTTGGGCTTCACCTGATTCCTGAAGGGAGTCATCATGTTCTCCTAACCCATATTTTATAGCTTCCTTTCCTCTGACAAAACTCTCACCTCCTATCAAACATTTTCTTCATAACTCTGGGCTTGTCATCACTTCCTCTATTTGCTTCGGCACTTCATGTCTCCTTATAATCTTCCTCATCTATCTCTCCATCTATTCCTTAGATCTACAATCCCTTGTTGTTTCTCTAAAATATCTAGTGCTCCATCTCTTTTTCCCCTCCATCATAACTCTTTCCTATATTCAACAACATGTCGTCTTCTTTCCTAAAATCCTCCCCTTAGTGCAATGGTTTTAGTATTCTATATTAGTTGAAGGGAATGGTAGCAATCTTTCTTCAAATAATAATATCTTGATCCACAAAGGGATTTCCTTATACAATATTTCTTCTAACAAAAAATTGAAAACCATTTCTAGTTTCAACAATGATTGATGGTTTTCTGAAGAAAATTCAATAATATACCCTTATAATGTAGTTTTAAGCAAAAAATCAAAAACTCTAGTAATTTCATCATCTAGGTAGTGTAATGCATTGAAATCTGATGAAGTCAATTTCAAAGTATTTCATAGTATTCATTGGAGGAAGTACCTTGTTGATTTGGGAAGGCATGATAATGAGTGCGGCCCTAAAAAGGAATAATTGAAGATACTTGCAAAACTCATCTTGAAGATCTTGTTTGTGGAAGAGGTGTTTGTAAAGGAACATCTGAAGGTCTAGCACCCCAAAATATTTGAAACTATTTAACATTATGGCCTTTGGTGTAGAAAAGTGTGCACAAAACCTAACGATGGCTAGGATTTTTACTATTCATCTCCTTCAAGGATACTTTTAGGGGCTAATATTCGTAGGTAGGCAAATTTTCTATGTTTTTTCCAAAAAAAAGATTCACCAATTTCCATTTTTTTCTAAAAATGATTCGCCCAAATTTTATAATATAAAATTATTTTACCTTAAAAATTTCCCAAAATTTTACAAACACTATAAAATCATTATAAATTTGAATATTTTTACAAACGTATTTTCAAACATTTTATACTTTGCATGTTAGCGACTAGTGAGATTCGCCAATGTTTCTAAACTTTGAAAGAAATTTGTATCCTCAAAATTTTCCCTGATCTCCTTTAACTTCTCATTCAAAACAACAATTTGGTTTTCTAGATTAGTTAGAGTAGGATCACTAGAGGTAGATCTTGATTTGATGTGGCCAAGATATCTTTCCATAACCTCAATTTTCATAGCTTGCTCTAAGGATTTTTCTAAAATGGTAACCTTTTTTTGTGTAAAGGGTATTCTTTTTAATGGTAACAAATCCTGAATGAACCATTCTTTTTTATGACCTACATGAATGGGATGGATCAGCTTCCCTACAACATCTCTAAATTTTTGCATTAACTCTGATGGAATTTCCCCTTCATTCTACTTGATGTCTTGCAAATCAATAATATATTGTTTCTTAGATTGGGGTATTTTAAATTATTTAATGAACTCCTCTTTCAATATATCTAAAGTCAAAATTTTCAAGGTTGGTATAAACTTGATGTACCATTGAATAGATCTTCTTGTCAATGTAGTGTGGAACTCAACTAGCTCAGTTGTATTTGGAGTTGCTTTGTACCTCCTGATGACCTCATATAGGTACCAATTTTGTTCAATATCCTCACCTCCTCAGCTCCAAATTGAAGGTATTGAGTGAAAGGTCTCACTACCAACAAGATCATGCTACATTAGCACCCATTAGAGTAGGTCCAGGTAAAACTACAAAAAAAAAATATTTTAACCAGGTTACAAAATATTCACAAAAATATATTGAACACCACTAGAATAACTACCAAATGTATCTACTTTGGGAGTAATATGAAAATTCAAAACCTTAGAAAGCTTGAAAACAAAAATTACTAGATTTTGATAAATAATAAGGGGAAGGGATGGAAGAAAACCAGTTTTGTTGCTATCTTGTTGAACACTGATTTTATGGGAAGCAATGTCTTCTTGGAACAACTTATACATCACAAAGTGAATGTATTCATCTATAGGGGTATTGGAGTTAGTCACCATGATTTGTTGGTCTAGTGTTTGGGCTTCACCTGATTCCTAGTGAGGATCATTACCAAAACTTTGTTCTCCTAATTTATGCTTTATAGCTTCCTTTCCTCTATGAGAACTCTCACCTCTTCTCAACCCTTTTTCTGCAACTTTGGACTCACCAACACTTCCTCTCTTTTCTTCCACACTTCTTGTCCCCTTCAAATATCCCTTGTATTTCTCTCCCTCCATTCCTCAATTATACAAGCCCTTCTTTCTTCCGTAAAAGATCTAGTGTTCCATCTTCATTCCCTTTCCATCACAACTCTTTCCTATATTCGACAATAAGTCATCTTCTCTCCCAAGATCCTCCCCTCAACACTAGGATTTTAAGCTTTTATATTACTTGAAGGGAAGGGTAAAAATATTTCTTCGATCAATGATATTTTAATGCACAAAGGGATTTCCTTATACAATCTTCCTCTTAACCCAAACATGAAAACAGATTATGTTATCAAGAACAACTGATGGTTTTTTATACAAAATTAAATAGTATACTCTTCCAATGTAGTTTTCACCCGAAAATCAATAGCTTTAGTAAGTTCATGATATCGGCAGTGTAATGTAACCATATATGATGAAGTCTAGTTCTAATAGGTCCGAAAAAAAATTGATCATCGCAACCAGTAATATATCTTTTTAGGGAGCATGACCCAAATTATTTCATGCTAATAACTAGTAGCTTAGAGAAAAAGATTTCTTCGTGAAGCTAGTCAAGATTCTTTCATTGTAACTTTGCTTGTTGATGAACCAAGTCATAATACGTTTCCTCCCATAATGTCTGAATACTTCTCTTTAAGACCATAGTCACCATTATCCGAAAAATTGCAATTAAATTTCAGAGTCAGGGAAACATAACCATTTGTTGATGACAAATAATGCAAAGACCAATGTTTTGCTTCAGGGGCCAACAAAAGGGTTCCATTGTAGTCTAGCCTACACTATAAATTTTAATCTTTTACAAGGGAAGAATGCCTCACCTAAAGTGCTTCTAAGACTTAAGTGTATTTGTAAGGTTTTAGAAGGTGATTGAATACATTTACCATTTATGAAGACAAACACCAAGATTACAAAGAAAATTAGAGAGTTAGTACACATGAACTTAAACAAGAAATTAAAAATTTGCAAGTAGGTAAATGATTAAATTCACTACATAAGAGATATCCCTACAAACCATCTCCTTTTATTAATATTAGACAAGACAAACCTCACAATCATAGATCCACAAATTTACGTCTATATTTAATACATCAATCCTGTGAGACCATCGATTACAAATATAAGAACATATTTTCATAACATGAATATGAACTCTAAAATCATGTCGATCTCTCCCTTGACCCTCTTTTTTCATAACTAACCCTGTAGATCGCATTATAGATTTGGCATGTTTACTTCGCCAAGATAAAATCCCATGATTTGAAAATATCAACATGATTCTTACTTGCTTAACATTGCTAATCCTCCTTTCATGCTCGGTAGAAAAATTCCAAAAAAATAGCTTGACCTAAGTATGCTTTTCCTAGCTCTCTTATTCTTCTTTCCACCACAAATTTCTGATGTTGGAAATAATACTAGGGGGGGTGGGGGTGAATAAGTGTTTACAATTAAATAACTTTTCATTTCACAATTTATATACGCTAGTTCAGCGACGTGAACTCGCATGTGTGCCAAAATGTTATTAAGGAAACCAGTGTATACCCAAAGAAATTATGATTCAGTTAATTCATCATGTATTGATCTTTAATCAGTGCATCAGTAATTTATTAAACAGTAACTATGAGCAGTAATAACATAATAAACTATCACACATGAAAACCAAGATTTAAGGTGGAAACCCAATGCGGGAGAAAAATCACCTAATGTTGTCATCTCTGTCTTCTTTTTAATATAAAGAAAATATGTTTACAGTATTGTACTAGTGTAGACTCAGACCAGTACACAGGCAACCATCTGTAGAAGGCTACAACCTTCTCTCATTCTCCAGCTTCTACTGGAAGGGAGCTACAATCCCCTAGCCCTTGTACTAGATGATATGTTTACCAATATGTAGGAGTCGACCTACAGAATGCTACGACCTTCTCTCTTCCTCCAGGGACCATGTTTCATAAATTTTCAGATTGGATACTCATGGTACATAAGCACACAATTAATGACCACTGCAATAAGTGCATCTACTAACAATCAGTCAATCTGAATAGCCATATCACTGTCACCAGAACAATGTGTTGAACCCAGAAACCTACATCATCAACCAGAACCAATTGTAACCTCACAAATCATATGTTAGAATGTATACGCTACTTTAGTGAAGCCAACATGCATGTATACGCTACTTACTTTAACCAAACCGACGTATACCTCCAAAATTACTTAATCATAAAAACCTCTTAATCAAAATTGTATTAACCAGTAACATTCTAAATATCTATTGTCAAGTTACAGAGATCCAAACAAACAACAACAAAGATCACCCTTCTCACTTAATCAATCAATCAGCCAAACTCAATCTCCTTACACGTTCAGTTCTATTTTCAGATCTATGAAGACATCATTAGGAGACAACAGTAAAACAACAACATTGATCAGATAGATCAGTCATTTATGAACAACAAGATTTTCTTTTTCATACGCTACTTGGAAGAGTCAAACCTATGTGTATACATGCCTTCACCAAGGCAAACCAATGTATAGATCTGCAAATGCTAACTTAAAACTTTGATGCTATTCTAGACTTTAGACATACCTAGATCATGAAATTTAAAGAGTAAAACATGCATAAGCAATCAGATCCAGCCCAACCAATATCACAACATACAATGATAAGTCATTTTAGGTCTCATGATCTTGATCCAACATTGTATCCAAGGTGCACAAAATATTTCATATCATATCATAATCATAGCCCCTCCAACATAAAATATACTTCAGATAGAGTTATTCCTAGGAAACCCTTTCACTTGCACACTTGGCCCTTTCATATTCTCCTCCTTATATATGTTTTGGCCTTTCTCAATACCTCGGACCAAAACAACACTTAGAACCTATGCTACCTCCCCCGGAACCTATGCTACCTATGCATTGTCAACAAATCATTCATCAAGGCATCTTCATCAGTCAAATAAATAGTAATGAACAAAGCATATCAGCACATTGTAACCATCAATATCAGATTGAACATCCATGTCAGAAGCTAATTTTGAGTCTGACCCACTGTTTTTCTATCAGAAAAGCATATACGCTCCTGTAGCCACAGAAACTTGCGTATAGGAACCATTCCTCTGAAAACAGGATTTAACAACAGGATGATGCAAAAACTACTCCCAAATTTTGTCTGAGATATTCAAATGTTTCTCTGGGAAGCGGTATGGTAAATATATCAGCAATTTGTTCTTTGGAGGGAACATCCTCCAATTTAACCTTTTGTTCAAGCACTTGTTCTCGTAGAAAATGGTACTTAATGGGGTTGTGCTTGGTCTTGTAGTGCATGAAAGGATTTTTCAAAATACTAATGAAACTTGTACTATCACATAGAATGGAGATGGGTGGAGAAGATGTGATTTGAATATCTTGCAATGTTTGCATCATCCAAATTAGTTGTGTACATCAAGATGCAACAACCACATATTCTGCTTCAGCGGTAGATAAGGCAATTGAACTTTGTTTGTTGTTGAACCAAGACACTAACCATGATCCCATATAGAATGCACCTCCACTAGTGCTTTTTTGATCTTCAATATTTCCTACCCAATCCACATTTGTATATGCATAAACAGTGAGATTTGTATCTTTAGGATACCATAGACCAAAGTCTTTAGTTCCTTGGATACATTTGAATATTCTTTTTAAAGCATGAAGATGTGATTCCTTTAGATTTTCTTGTAACCTTGCAACAATTCCTACTGCATGCATGATATCTATTCTGGTACGTGTTAGATAAAGTATACTTCCAATCATAGATCTGTATGCTGGTTGATTCACTATAGGTGATTCATCGTTAGAACTTAGACTACATCCTATTACCATTGGAGTACATACTTGTTTAGAATCTTCCATTCCGTACTTCTTCAAAATCTGCATGAGATATTTAGTTTGTGAAATAAAACTACCATCTTTTGTTTGTTGTACTTGTATACCAAGAAAATAAGTTAGTTCACCAAGTAAGGACATTTCAAATTCATGTTGCATGACCAAAGCAAAGTTCTGACTCATAGATTCTTCATTACTACCAAAGATGATATCATCAACATAAACAACAATAATTAGCAGTTTATCATTTTCAATCTTTGTGTATAAGTTGTTGTCTGCAAATCCTTTTGTGAAACCTTTTTTTTTGTAGATATTTGTCAGGACAATAATACCAGACCCTTGGAGCTTGTCTCAGTCCATATAGATCCTTTTTGAGCTTTCATACAAGCTTTGCATCATTGCCTATAATCAATACTTCTGGTTGTTCAATATAAACTTATTCTTCTAAATGTCCATTAAGAAATGTTGATTTTACATACATTTGATATACTTTGAATTTTTGAAAACTTGAAAGAGTTAGGGCTTCAAGTCTAACAACAGGTGCAAAGGTTTCTTCAAATTCTATACCTTCTTGTTGATCATACCCGTTATAACAAGTATTTCTTTATTTCTAGTAACCTCTCCATTTTCATTTAACGTATTCTTGAATATCGATTTGTTCCTATAACATTTTTATCATGAGGTCTAGGAACTAATTCCCAAGTATTGTTCTTTTTAATTTGGTCAAGTTCTTCTTCCATGGCCTTAACCCAAAATTATCTTTGCTAGATTCATTACAATTTGCGGTTCTATGGAGGATAGAATGCTAGATAACTCGAAGTTCCTGTAAGAGACCTTCGTGTCTGTACTCCAAACCCTTTTTCTCCTAGAATTTGAGATTCTAGATGATTCTTTTGAACATACCTGGATGGAGTCTTTTCCCTATCAGTGGTATCTTCTTCTGATGCTTCATTGGTTTCTTCCTCTATATCATTTTTATTTTATATAGGAAAGAATTCATCGTCTTCCTCATTGTCATGTTCCTTTGTTGATTTCTTTTGTTCCGGATTTCTGCATGCTTCATCAATGCATTCAACAATTTTTCAAAGTCTCTTATTATAACATTTGTATCCTTTACTTCTAGATGAATAACCAAGAAGAATTCCTTCGTCTGCTCTGGGTTCAAACTTACCATGTTTTTCATCAGTCTTTTTGATGAAACATTTGTTTCCAAAAATTCTAAAGTGTTTTACAGTAGGAGGCTTCCCATAGAAAAGTTCATATAGAGTTTGATCACTATTTACCTGAACATTAGTTTTGTTAAGAATATTTACAATAGTAAATGCAGCTTCACCCCAGAAGGTGGTAGGAGTTCAAGATTCATCAAGCATAGCTCGAGCCATTTGTTGAATTGTTCTACTCATTATTTCCACCACACCATTTTGTTGAGGAGTTTTGGCAACAAAGAACTGTCTTTTTATTCCATGTTGTTCAAAAAAAAAAAATCATTTGATATCAATTCTCCTCCTTGATCAGATCTGGGACATTTGATTTTTTGATCTGATTCATTTTCAACTAAAGCTTTGAATTCTTTAAACTTTTCAAATGCTTCATCTTTATTCTTTAGTAAAACAATCCAACACATTTTAGAAAAATCATCAATGAATAAAATGAAGTATTCTTTTCTATGAGGTGACTTTTCCTTGTTGGCCCACACAGATCAGTATGAATGAGTTCAAGAGGCTTACTTGCTCATCCTTCTTTCTCATTGAAATGAACTCTAGTTTTCTTACCAAATTGACATGGTTTGCAAATGGTATTTTCTAGGATGTTGTTATCTGGATGATAATAAACTACCTTGAGTCTGCATGCTTTTCTTATTTGAGAAAAGCTTAGATGCCCCAATCTTCTGTGCCATAACCAATTCTCTTCTTTTTTGCTTAGATAGAATTGGTCTTGACCTCCTTTTAGTATATATAGATTGCTTTGAGTTCTTGTACCTATGATTACTATTTTTCCTGTATCAAACTCACGAACTACACATCTGTTTGATTGAAACACAACTTCATTTCCTTGATCACACATTTGACTGACACTCAATAAGTTATGCTCTAAACCATCAACCTACATAATGTTTCCAACTTTAACATTTTCTTTGAAATAAACAAAACCTTTACCCTTAATGACAGCTATTGTGTCATTTCCAAAGGAGACATTCTTTTCCTTTTCTAAAGCATTATATGAAAGGCGTTTATCTTTATCACTTGTCATGTGTTTAGAGCATCTGTTATCAATGTACCACTGATTTTCTTATCCTTCTGCAAACAAAGCTATGCCACATCTTTCTTATTGAAATTACTTCTTTCTCCATACCTTGGAATTTGGCGATGTTTGCTCCTTTTGAATTGTTGGCCAAACTTTTCTTTTGCATTCAGGTTCTTCATGACCAAATTTATTGCAAAATGAACATTCAATTTCATATTCAAGAGGAGAAAAGTTATTATAAGAACTTTTCTTGAATCCTGTCGCGCTCCTTTGTTTTCATGCTTCTCTAATCATGATAGTTTTGTACACAACACAATGAGCAGTCTTATGACCAAAGTTATGGAATGAAAAACATTGTCCATTAAAGAAGTTCCTCTGATCATAAGATCTTTTGTTATTGTTTACCTTTTGGTTGATGCTTTTATTGATGTTCACCCTTGGAGTAAAATGAGCATGATTTACCTGAGGAGTACTTTTAGGCTTTTGCTAAAGATTGACACACAATTCACTGGTCTTTACTACACCAAGATAACTTCTAGTGATGGCTGACGACTTTTGTTATTGGGATGTTTATCCAGTATATCTGAGACCATTCTTTATAAGAGGGGAACACTAAACCTTAATGATTTCATTTAAATTTTATGATCCTTTAGCAAATATAAGATTAAGAGATTTTGTCTTTTCAAGTTCTTTTCTTAGACCCACTACTTCACATTCTAATTTTTCATTGTGCTTTTCTCTTTTAGTGAGTTGATGTGTCAAAGTGTCTATGACCATATTCTTTTCTTCCAAACAGATTTTAAGTTGAGTGATTTCTTCAATAAAATCTTCCTCTTCTAAAGCATCCATAAAATCATCATTGTCATAAGCCATGAGTAGTTTAAATTCTTGTTTAGATTCATCTTCATCACTATTAGACATGCCATCACTATTTTCATGAGTATAATAACTTTTTCTATTGACAAACTAGTTTCTATTACCCTTTGTAGGTTTCTTTACCTTTTTATGATTATCTTTATGAGGACATTGAGCAGCATAATGGCCAACTCTACCACAGGAAAAAAATTTGAATGGTAGCTTACCTCTGAATCTTTTGAAACCTTGTTGAAGCTTCTTGAAAAAGTTTACCTCATCTTCTTTTGAAATATATCCTGTTTCATTGAGATCTTCCTTTCATTTTCCCTTTGCTGAATATTTGAAAGTGAATTCTCTAATATCTGATGGACCTCCTTTCCTCATTTCAAAGGTAGTTAAAACTCCATGAAGTTGAACAACAGTAATAGATTGAAGATCCTTCTTTTCTTCTATGGCAGATACTTTTGACTCAAATTTAGAAGACAAAGATCTCAAATTTTTCTCTACCAAAGTAGCCTCCTTTATTTCTTCACCGAGATTCTTCATACAATTTACAATCTCGTCTACTCATAAAAAATAACTAGCAATACTTTCACCACTATGCATTTTGAGAGTTTCTTATTGTATTCTGAGAGTTTAGAGCTTAGCACGTTTTACCTGGGAGTCTCCTTCGTAGCTATGAATGATTTTATCCCATATTTCTTTGGATTTCTTGAGCTCCATGAATTTGATGAATTCTAATTATCACAGACTTCCCAAAAAGGTATTGAATGTTTTGGTATTGGTTTTGTATAACTTTTTATCTGATGCATTTGTAGGTATGGTTGCTGGAAATTGATATCCTCCTTCCACAATTTCCCAAACATCAACTCCAAGCAACTGACGATAGGCTCTGGTTCTTATATTCTAATATACCAAGTTGTTTCCGTTGAATATTGGTGGTCTGGTAGATCCCATGCCTTCCTTATTGTTCATATTGAGAGATCTCCCTTCAAGCAATCAGGCTTCTTCTGAAGGGCCTGCTCTGATACCAACTGTCATAAATAATACTATGAGGGGGGATGAATCTGTATTTACAATGAAATAACTTTTAATCTCACAATCAGATATATATACGCTACTTCAGTGAAGTGAACTCACGTGTGCACACAATTGTTATTAAGGAAACTAGCGTATACCCAGAGAACTTATGATTAAGTTAATTCATCAGGTGTTGATCTTTAATCAGTGCTTGAGTACTTTATTAAATAGTCACTATCAGTAGTGTTAACATAATAAACCATCAACACAATAAGCAACACACATGAACACCAAGATTTAAGGTGGAAACCCAATGCGGGATAAAAACCACTTGTTGTTGTTGTCTCTGTCTTATTTCTAATATAAAGAAAATTTGTTTACAATCTTGTACTAGTGAAAACTCATACTAGAAACGTAGGCACCCACCTGCAGAAGGCTACAACCTTCACTTGTTCCCCAGCATCTACTGGAAGGGAGATACAACCCCCTAGCTCTTGTACTAGTCGATATGTTTACTAGTATGTAGGCGCTAGCCCACAAAAGGCTACGACCTTCTCTCTTCCTCTAGGGACCATGTTTCATAAATTTTCAGACTGGATACTCCTGGTACATAAGAACACAATTAATCACCACTGCAATAATTGCATCTACCAACAATCAATCAAACTGAACAGTCAGATCACTGTCACCAGAACATTATGTTGAACCCAGAAACCTGCATCATCAACCAGAACCAACTATAACCTCACAAATCATATTTCAGAATGTATACGATACTTCATTGAAGCCAACCTGTGTGTATACGCTACTTCCTTTAACCAAACTTGTGTATACCTCCAAAATTACTGAATCATAAAAACCTATGAATCAAAACTATATTAACCAGTAACATTCTTAAGATCTACTCTAAAATTACAGAGCTCCAAACAGATAGAAGCAAAGATCACCCTTCTCACTTAATCAATCAATCAACCAAACGCAATCTCATTATGCATTCAGTTCTACTTTCAGATCTAAGAAGACATCATTGAAGGACAATAGTAAAATAGCAACACTGATCAGATAGATCAGTCATATCTAAACAACAAGCTTTTCTTTTGCATACACTACTTAGAAGAGTCGGGCATGCATATATGTGTGCCTTCTCCAAGGTGAACCAGTGTATAGATCTGCAAATACTAACTTACAACTTCATTGCTATTCCAGATGTCAAACGTACCCAGATCATGACATTTAAAGAATAAAACATGCGTAAGTAATTAGATCTAGCCAACCAATATCACATCATACAATGATAAGTCATTTTGGGTCTCATGATCTTGATCCAAAATTGTATCCAAGTTGCACAAAATCTTTTAGACCATATCATAATCATAGCCCCTGCAACATAAAATATACTTCATATAGAAGTATTCCTGAGAAACCCTTTCACTTGCACACTTGGCCCTTGGATCTTCTCCTCCTTACATAGTTTTTGGCCTTTCTCAATACCTCGAACCAAAAAAAAACTTAGAACTGGTGTTATTTTTGGACGGGAACAAATAATTCTTACTCCACTCAATATTTTGGGCTAATACCATGGTATTGACCCTTGGTATTCTCTAACTTAAATTTCCTTGCTTTTCCAATACGTACGCGCTTTTCCTCTTGTGAAAGTGCGTGCATATGTATACGCTCTTTTTGTTTTGTGAATCTGCATGTATATGCTGCTTGGATAAGGTGAACCTATGTATACAACTTAAACTGAATTAACACATCCTTTTTCTTCAACTTATTTATTCTGATTTGTAGTCCTTTGTTCCAGCTTCCTGTTCTTCTGTACCATTTCCCTGTTACCTCTGAATTGACCTGTTATAATGTGAGTTTCCCTTTATCAAATATGAACTAACCTGTGAGTGAGTTGCCATCAAGGACAACACTTTTATCATAATGCCAACATCTGATTGATTCGACCATCATTTTTCTAACTCTCACTTTCTTCTTTCTAGAACAATTTCTTTCTCAAAATTGAACAAAAAAATGAAGGACCCAACAATGTTGTCAAGTTCTTTAATGGCCTTTGGAGATTTTATTAGGGCATATTGGCCTATCCATAGAGGGAAGCATAACCAAGACATTTTATTGTTGTTGATCGAGGCTAATGCCACCCTAGCCCCTATATTTTGATAGGTGATCTCTTAGATCATAATATTGTTGAGGGCCAATCAGAAAATCAATTGAGGGGACACCAAGTAATATAATATCTTGATATATGTATAATTCTCTTCAGATTACAAATTTCCAAATCCTCTTATTATAATCCTTGCTTCTTTGGATATCCAAGGTGCCAAGAAAATAAAGAGCATATGATGGGCCCTAGCCAGAGATGGATCACAAATATCATAAATGAAACTGCAGAATTTATCTACCCACAACACTTGAAAATAAACATGAATATGGGCAAGAACTAGTGTCCATTTCTAATTCCTTCCTAGGAATTAATTTGTGGGACAAACAATTTCTATCTAATACACTAACATATAAAATGAGTTGTTTTGATTTGTTAGAATGTCTTTCACTTTCGAAAATGATTTCAACAAATTGCTAGACATAACACTTGACTAGTTAGATGTACAATATTTAGAGGCTATTTGAATTGCCAAAGGAATTCACTGGATCCTCAAGTTTGAATCATTAAACTCACCATAGATTCTACTAATCCTACCTATAAGTTTTCGAAATTGATCCCACAAATGTTGTGTAGGGTACTATTTGTTAACACGTTATTTGAAAAAATCAATATCACACTGCTAACCCTCTATAATCTAGATAAATTTGGGATGGGTCATAAACAAATTGTCATGAATTTCCTTGTTTAGCTTGACCTCAACTCACTGAAGATGATACATTTCATGGAAATAATCAACATTGCTAAAATTTCAACTTTGTTTCTGATAATGACCTCTTCCTTTAGATTGGACTACACACTTTCCATCTAGTCATGTCATTATACGACATCATAGGTATCCTAGTGGTGATTCAATGAATCTCCAAATTTTTAATGTTGCACATCATTGCGTTGTCCTCATTTTTTGCATAAAACTAGGAATTGGCATAGATATGACAAATTTCACCCCAATCTAGATGTGTGTTTCTTCCATCAAAACATCGAGTATCTCTGTAAAACAATTCACTCACAAGGGGATCAAGAAATATGGTCTCTACGATGTTTAGTTTCTACCTCTTTTCCTTGCATAATTTGGATATCTTGTCAATTTGAGATATTCTATTCCAACATGGAAAACCATCATAAGCTCTAATATCTACATTCATGAAAGAGAAACATAATTAAACTATGAGAACTTATTCAAAGAAAAATTGAATTGGGTACAAGGAAGTTGGTGAGCATTAGGCACAAGATTTAGTGTAGGAGATAAACTAAGTTGAAGGATAATGCAATTGAAAAATAATAAAATATCAAAATCCAAGGATTAGTTGAATAATTTAACAAAAATTCAATGACGTAATAGCTAGATAAATATTCTAATGTAGTTTTGGATTGTGTTAATGCCAATGGGAATACCTTGGAGATTATTAAGGGGAGTTAGTAATACATTGTAGTTTAGCCATTGATTCCACGAGAGAATTTCATCACATTAGAGTATGAATTGATATGAAGCTACTGTGAGGATTAAAAAATCAAATTAGGAAAAACTTAATGTTAATGTTGTAAAGTTATGCTCATAGCCATTATGGAAAATGATGACATAATGGGTTGGAAAGTTGAAGAATACCTTTGGTGAGTCTCATTTTAGAGGGTTTAAAAGAAAAGGCTCCAATAGGGATTACCTAATTTTAAATAGAGGAAAGGATCGTTGCTAAATAAGATTAAAGGAGATAATGGGATTTTCTAATTTCAACGCTTTTCTCAAATACAGTTTCCACATGGAAATTCAAAGAAATTGATGTGTATTTAAATTACTCACAATAATTTCCTTTGACTCATGATCTCTGGTATGGGATATGAATGTTGCACATGGTACTGTCATCGATGACAACAGGCGTCATTGATGTGAAAGGGGTACTTAAGAGAGAAGAAGTACCCTCTATATTCCCATGAAATACCTAACGAAGAAATAACATCATCTATGAAGCATTATTTTTAGATGTGTATCCTACATGTGAAGCTAAAATTCCTTTGAGTTGTTGATCCTATTATGATGCTCAAGTAGGCTTATGGATAACATGATTGGATAGGCCTAGTCAAGACCTTCCCAATCATACATGATATGTTCAAAATACCCCCCAAATGGAAAGTTGTGGCTTCTAGAAAATTATCAACAATAAAGGACCCATATATGGGACACAACAGTAATCGCTATAATTATTAAAAATTGCACATAGTTATGATTTTATGGAACCACTTCATGGTTATAGGTTTATGTAACCAATGCATGGAACCATCACATGATAGGTCAACTTATTGTGTTTTGGAACCACCACATGCATCTAACGCATGGTCAAAGTCTCCTTAACATTCATGCATGGTCGTAGAACTACCACATGGTAGAATCATTGACACATTAAAATATCTTAACCACTTGTTAGCTCACATGGAATGAGCTTTAACACTACAAAATTTCAACATGTGGTTGGATCTCTTGAGCTATGGGTCCATGTGGCCATATCCATATCTATATATATATATATATATATATATATATATATATATATATATATATATATATATATATATATATATGAGATTGAAACTTCAGGCCATCAAGAATCAAAAGTGAAGATACAGAGAAGCTTATTTAAGAATGCATATGGAATTCTGAGATTTAGTTTGATTCTTTTTTCTTTCATACGTAAAATGGCATGATATTCCACCGAATAGCTTGCCATGATAGATTTGGAAAAATTATACTTCAAAATCCAAAATCTACATTATTAGAATTTTATTTATCTTTAGATGTATATATGTATAGATTAATGTTAATAGTGTATACATGCGAGTTAAAATTATGCAGAAAATATAGAACATTGAAATCAATTCCCATAAGCACATTTGACACAAGATATGACCAAGAAAACCATTTTGGGAGAAAAACCGAGCTAGAAGGTGAGGTGGCTTTAATCTCTTTATCTGAATAGAAATTGCATACAAGTACAAAGAAGTATCCCTTGTGGCATGTGGGCTACTATAGTGCATAAATCCTCTCTGTGTGTTATATCTCCTATCCCTCTTGGCTATATTTTCTCAACTATGGAAAAAATGTACTCGAAAGAATGGAATCAAATTTCCTCCGAGTGGCCTCTGTTGACACGTAATCCTCAACGGATGGGTGAACTGGAACGTGAACAGTCATCAAGAAGATGAACTGTTCCGTCTCCTTCTTGTATATAAACAATAGTTCTCTTAATGAAATATAATCTCAGTTTTCTTCTATTCAATGTGGAGTTACCTTGGCCTGACATGGTATCAGAGCATAGGTCCCAGAAATAGTTGTAACTCCTGCTGTCCTGAGAGCTGCTCATACCTGAGCACTGCCTCTGTCATGCATTTCATTCTCTGCGCTGAATACCTGAGCGTTTCTACCTCTGTCCTGCGTGTCATTGGGTCTCTGCACATCGGTTAAAAAAATATCATTGATTGTTCTGCGGTCTGTTCTGGCTCTCCTCCCTCTCCGTCTGCCACCTCTTGCCCACAAACATCTTCATTCTCAGCATCTGGATCAGCATCCCGTGACAACTCCCTTTCCGCTGGTCCCTTTTTCGAAACACTAATTGCATATTCTGCATCACCCATTTGAGCTACCTTATACAAACCTGTCTGCTACCTTGAATTCTGCTGGATGTTACCAGGGGTTTCGATATTCTTTTTTTCTCTTTCAAGAACTTCTCATTTGGTCTTTGGGGAGCTACTGCCGGTCCCAAGCTCCGACTGAAGCTGTTCTGTTGATGGATTCACAGCTCCAGGACGTCACAACGTTTGGTTTCCTACCGATGAAGTTCTCGGATTATCAATGGCAGACGAACGCAGAAGCAAGACCCTGAAGGCCATGACCTGCGTCAAGCATTTGATGTGAAAGCTCTTTTAGGGAGGGCGCTATTTTGGATCTGAGACAGCGAGGAGGTATTGAATTTATTATTTTGAGCTGCAGTCTTTCTCATAATTGTCTTGATTTCAAACATGTCGTGGAGTGCGGTGTGAGGGCTGAATCTAATTGTGATATGTTGAGTCGAAAGTCTGTGTCTCCAACGTTACGTAGAAAAGACATCTGTTGATAAAGGCAAATGAATCGGTTAGTCCGTGTTGTATCTGACTACAGCTAGAGTCTCTTTTGAAAATTGAAAACTCAGATGGTGGACATATAAAATTGAAGTGCCCATCTGTATGGGACATATTTACGTTAGAGAATCGAAAATTCAGAGGGATACAGGCATACATAAACTGGAGAGTGTCTATCTGAATTGACACATTTACTTCCCATAAAAATTGCACTTTTGAAAGCACAGGCAGATTTATACCTGCGAAGGAGGAGAAGAAGAAAACGCGGGTGATCCTTCCAGAGCTCAAGGAACCGTGGGTTCCATGACCAAAGAGAAGAGATTCTTGTATATGATGGATCATGGTACCATCCCCAGGTAATCAGGTAAAGAATGAAAATGTTCTTGACAAAGACCATGTCTGTAAAACTCACTTTTAACAATCAAATTCGAAGCAATTGCAATGCCCTTAAAGCAGAAGTTGCGCATAGCAGTGGCATGTGTATTGTGTTGCATGCGGTTTGAAAATCGCTTAAGAAACGTCAACAATCTCTGCTTAAATTTACATTCAGAGGAGCTGCTGGGATAGTTGAAAGTGTTCAGTATTGTTCAAAACATTTGTATCATTCAAAAGTTTTATATATTGCGCTGCTTTCATAACAGTTTTTGCATTGATATATATTGAAGTGATATATCCCTTGCGCATTTTTAATATATTGAAGTGATATATTAATAGATTGAAGTGATCCATTGCGTTTTTTTCAAAACATAGTAGTATTACAGTATGCTGATGCTTTTAGCAAAATATTAGAGGAATTTGAAGGCTGTAACGTAAGGATTTTCTATCAGTAGAAATAATTTTGTTACAGTATGCATTCAAGAGAAAGAAGAAGATATTTCAGAGGCAGGGGGGGCAGACACCCTCAAGAAGAAAAGGCAGACTTACATTGCATTCGCTGCAAACGAAATGGATCACATGATGCTTCTACATGCAAGCTACCATGGGAAAAGATTGAGCAGAGAAGAAATCAGCAGAAAGGTAAAACTGATGACACAGACAAAGGTAAAGCACCTGAATCCGCTCACTATATTGAGGCACAATGTAACATTGGAGTAAATGAAGATTTGTTTAATGCTTCACTTGCTTCTTCGAAAAATGATTGGTTGCCTGATTCAGGAGCAACCTGTCATATGACTCATAGGAAAGATCTTTTTGAAGATTTCACTGACAATGTTGATGGAGCAGTATACTTTGCAGATCAGTCAAAAATCAAGCCATCAGGGCTTGGTACAATCAGGCTTAAACTGCCTGGTCTTCCAGACTTTCTTCTGGATCATGTTCTATATCTCCCACAGCTCAAGAGAAACTTGTTGTCCTTGGTCCACATCTGCCAGCAAGGTCACTCCATTCATATGTTTGATGGAAAGCTTGAGGTAAGAAAGGCATCTGACCACTCACTTGTCATGAGGGGTATAGAAGAAGAAAGACTTCTTAAACTACAAGGAACCTCTGCTCATGCACAACATTTCTCATATATTTCTCATCATGAAGAAGGTACACTTCCATCAAGTTTATTATGGCATGCTAGATTTGGACATTTAAACTATGACAGTCTTCGCTTATTAAAGAACAATGGTGTTGTTGGTTTGCCTACAATTCCTAGAAAACATAAGCAATGTGATGCTTGCATTCTAGGAAAGCATAGCAAACAGTCTTTTCATGATTCACATTCAAGAGCACATAGGAAACTTGAACTCATTCATTCAGATTTATGTGGTCCAATGCCTGTTTCTTCTGCAAATGGAAATAAGTATATCATGACATTTATTGATGATTACACCAGAATGTGTTGGGTTTATTTATTGAAGAACAAATCTGATGCTTTTCAAACATTCAAGAATTTTCATAAGTGGATTGAAAATGATGCACAATCTCATATTGGGTCTATTCGCACTGATAATGGAAAAGAATATACATCAAATGAATTTGAACACTATCTTCGCCAACATGGGATTAAACATCAAACAACTGTACCTTATAATCCCCAACAGAATGGTGTAGCAGAAAGAATGAATAGAATAATCTTGAATATGGTACGATCCATGCTTTTCTTCAAAAATGTAAAGACAATGTTTTGGGCTGATGCTGTTCTATGTGCTGCATATATAAAGAATAGATGTCCATCTAGTGCTATAAGAAACAAGACTCCTTATGAATTGTGGTATGGACATGTTCCTTCGGTAAAACATCTCAGGATATTTGGTTCCACCTGTTATGCTTTAATACCAAAGGTACATAGAAACAAACTTGGTGCTAGAAGTCGTAAGTGTATCTTCCTGGGGTATTCAAACACATCTAAAGCATACCGCCTCTATGATGAAGTAAATAAAAAGTTTGTTTTATCTAGAGATGTCATTTTTCTTGAATCATCCAAATCTGACAGTGTTGTTGAGCGGCAACTTGATCGCTTGGATATATTCACAAAACCGAAATCATTCCAAGAGTTTGATAATCAGATTCCACATCTTGAAGGGGGGATTCCTATACTAGATCAACATGTGGAATCTTCTTCTGAAGAACAATCTCCCCTGCATGACACTCCAGCAACGGATGATGCTTTAAGTGATGTAATTGATAGAATTGGAAGACTCAATCTTGATTCAAACCCAACTCAATCAACAGAGCAGCCTGGACCATCTCAGAAAGGTCCCCCAAAGTGGCTGACAAAGACACTTAAAAGTGTTCATCCTGATGAAATTGGAAAAACAGGAACCAGAAATACAAACCAACAAGATGGAGGTGATGTAGATAACTCTAATTCACCTGTTGATATGGATGTTACTTATGATTGTGAATTGAACTTGTCTACAGATTTTGAACCAACTTCCTTCAAAGAAGTTGCTTCTCATGATGAATGGAAAGAAGCGATGCAGAAGGAGTATGATGCCCTCATAAAGAATGGCACTTGGAAGCTGGTTGATCCTCCATTTGGAACCAAACCAATTGGCTGCAAGTGGGTCTACAAGAACAAATACAAAGCTGATGACTCACTTGACAAGCACAAAGCTAGGCTTGTGGCAAAAGGTTTTGCACAGAAGGAAGGGGTCGATTATGAGGAAAATTTTGCCCCCACAGCAAAATGGGCCACCATCCGGACACTCTTTGCACTAGCTGCTCAAAACGGTTGGAAAGTCCATCAAATGGATGTAAAAACTGCATTCTTGAATGGAGATCTAAAAGAGAATGTTTTTATGTCCCAACCTGAAGGATTTGCTGTGAAAGGACATGAACATAAAGTATGCAAACTTGTGAAGTCCTTGTATGGCCTCAAACAAGCACCACGAGCCTGGTATGAAAAACTAACTGAGCATCTTCTGAAACTCAACTTCAATCATTTTGATCTTGATGATGCAACTTTATTTGTCAAGAAAGTTGGCAAAACAGTTGTATATCTTGTGGTATATGTAGATGATCTTTTAATGACAGGGAACAATGAAAGCTATATTGCATCCATAAAGAAAGAATTAGGAAAATGTTTTGAAATGACTGATTTGGGCTATTCATTACTATCTTGGCATTGAAGTAACCCAACATCCAAAGTCCATATTTCTTTCTCAAAAGAAATACATTGGAGATTTGTTAAACAGATTTGGCATGACAGAGTGCAATCCTCTTTCTACTCCAATGGAACAAAACTTGAAGCTCACATCTATTGAAGGAAAGGAATTTGAGGATGCAACAAAGTATAGACAGCTTGTAGGAAGTCTCATCTACCTCACTACTACCAGACCAGACATTTCATTTGCTGTTGGAATCCTCTCCAGGTTTATGCAAAAGCCTTGTGAGGGACATTGGTCTGCTGCAAAAAGAGTTCTAAGGTACTTGAAGGGAACTCAAGACCTTGGAATCAAGTATACACAGGTGGATGACTTCAACTTGATTGGATACTCTGATTCAGACTTTGATGGAGACAAAGAAACTGGGGTATCTACTTCAGGATATGCTATGAGTCTTGGATCAGGAGCTGTCTCCTGGAGATCACGCAAACAATCAGTACCAGCAGATTCCACAATAGAAGCAGAATACGTGGTAGCAGCTGAAGCAACGAAAGAAATTGTGTGGCTCAAGAAAATTCTTGAAGACTTGCAGGTAAAACAAACACAATCAACTCCACTCATGATTGATAACACCTCTGCAATAAAGTTGGCCAAGAACCGAAAGTTCCATGATTGTACTAAGCACATCAATACTAAATATCATCTGATCCGACATCATGTTGAGGCCAAAACAATCCATCTCCATCATTGTTCCACAAACGAGCAAATTGCAGACATCTTCACCAAAGCGCTTGGAAGAGAAAAGCTTGAAAGATTCAGAACGATGCTTGGACTCACCAACATCCCTTCAGATTAAGGGGGGGAATGTTGACACCTAATCCTCAACGGATGGGTGAACTAGAACGTGAACAGTCATCAAGAAGATGAACTGTTCCGTCTCCTTCTTGTATATAAACAATAGTTCTCTTAATGAAATATAATCTCAGTTTTCTTATGTTCAATGTGGAGTTACCCTGGCCTGACAGCCTCATTAAAACATAGTCTGATAGCCTACTAGTGGTTAGGTTTGACTATCTAAACTCTTAACTAGAGTTACAATATAGGTTATTTTATAGTTTTCTTCATAATAATAACATGGCTAGCCTATTTTCAATGAATTATGGGGGCCGATGTGGCATCCTCTCGAATTATGGTGGTGATGAAAGGGGAACAACTTATGAGTGACATAACTTTCACATACGAACTTTGATTAACATGATTCTTATGTCATTGGGAATTCCTGACTCCGTGGAGTTGGAAAAAGAGGTGTTTCACAAAGGTTCCAAAATTTTATCCTTAAAAAACGTTATTTGATTCCTGAAAATAGTCCTGAAAAGTTACATATCCCAATTTTCCAAACTTGGTAATGCCAATAAAAGGGGTCTTGTGAGCTGATTCCTCCACTTTTTCCACTCTAAAAGCTTCAAGGTGGATGAAAAACAATATAATGATCCAATATATATCATTTACAGTTTAAATTAGCTTGAGATTCATTTGCAGCCATAATAACGTCATTATGGGATAAAAAAATGTTACCAACTTAACAAGAACTCTATGAAGTTCTCATTTTTTTATAGGTTGCAAAAATTCATTATTTTCATGCCGATTTTCAAAAGTGTTGATGCAACAACAACATTTTTTTTGCATATTTTTGTTGCTTTAAATTTTGCTATGTCTTAAGTGGACATCTTTCTTAAAATATTAGTGATTTTCATGTTAATTTTAAAAAGTTTTGATGCAACATCAAGTCTTTTTTTTTCTTGTGGGGGGTGCTTATTATTGACACTTTAAATTTTATTATGTATTAAGTGATGATGATGATGATGGTGGTTAACGTCCACTGAGACCAAATTGGTGTATTGGACCTATAATTTTCTTAGTTCTTAATTGTCTGGCTTCTTGTCTTTCTTGGCGAGATTGGTAATGTAGCTTTCCTTTTTCTCTCTACGGTCTTCCAACTTCCTTTATCTTGCATCTTCTTCATCTCTTCT
Source organism: Pinus tabuliformis (assembly GCA_031772625.1). Lineage (NCBI taxonomy): Eukaryota > Viridiplantae > Streptophyta > Pinopsida > Pinales > Pinaceae > Pinus > Pinus tabuliformis. Next base: position 1,552,109,027 of record CM062820.1, read on the forward strand.
GGTTCTTGGGACATTGGTGTCTTTGCTTTTTTATCTATTTTGTTTGTCCTTTTGAAGATAGGCAGAGAAGAAGTTTGGTTTAGGAGATTTGCTTTGCAGTTAAATGAAGATTTATTTTGTGCGCTATTCAAATCCTCATAACTGTTGATGCTTGAGGGGTTGTCGAGTTCACTTTTTTGCTGTTGGGCGGGGCTTTCCCCCTGCTTGTCTTGAGAGTTGTTTCTTTCTTGCCCGATTTCTTGTGATTCAGAGTTTTTTAGAGATTATTCTTCCTTGATGACAGTGTAATGTTCTTTTTGTTCTCCTTGCCAACATGTAGATCTGTGGTGATTCTTTCTAGTAGAATTTTTCTGGGAGGCTTTTGGGCAATTTTGGCTAGATGGAATGTCTCAAAGCAGGATCGACATCTAAAGAGGACACTTTCATAATCGAGTTTCTGGTTCCACACATAGTCTTTACTTGCTATGTTTATTTTAGTTGGGAATCCGACACTGAAGTCCATTTCCACATAGATGCGTGCATAGGTGGTTCTAGCATGTTCCTCTGTTTCTGGGCACCTGTAGTAAAATTTCCCAATTTCATTTCTAATGGCTTTGAGTGAGGAGAAATTCCAGATATGCAAGGGTAAGTTTGGCAATCTCACCCAAACTAGTGTTGAGGTTATGACTATTGTTGAGGTATCGAATGATGGGTTCCATGGGTTCATGAATAGGCTTGAGTTTTCCCAAAACCAAGGGCCGAAATCTAGAATACATTGTCTGCTCTCAGGGTTTTCAAAATCTACTATAAGAAAACCCCTAGCACAGGGGTAGATATTAATTTCATCAAAAATGAGAGGCTTCCATACCTCCGAGATCCAACTGTTGAGAGCTCTCAGCTGCAGCCAAAAACCATTGGACCAACAGATTAGGGCACTTTCAGAAAACCTCAAAGCCTCATTGAGTGAGGCCTGGACCACCTGGACAGTGGGAGTTGGGGCTTCGCTGACGATATGGGCAGGAGCTTGCACCCTAGAGGTGGACGGAACTGAGCCAGCAGCTGTCTTCATGGAGCTGGGATCCATTTGGATCAAGGCCGATCCATGATTCCCAAGCTTATGTATGCCTCTGCTGAAGAACAAATTCTGCACAGAAAAGCTCTAAGAACTGGCATTGTTTTGTTTAACCCCCCTACAATCCGACGGTCCTGCTCTTTGTCCTTAGAATTGAACCTCGGCAGTTGAGCACTAGAAAACCTTTCCCCATTGGGAGTGAAGCATAGAGGCACGCTACAAAATCCACCAAGAAAATGACTAATGAAGCCTCTGTGGAAGAAACGGAAAAGCCCTGCAGAAGAATGCGAACCTGAGTACGTCTAAGTTTAAACCCAAAAAGAAAAACCCAGGAATATAGACTTGGAAAACCCCAGTTAGCAAGCTAGCTGGTGGCTGAAGTGAATAACTGGATAAGCGTATGAGATAGGTCTTCAATTTAACAGAAGAAGGCAAACTTCAGAGAAACCTGAGAACTGGCGTCGTTTTGTTTAACCCCCCTACAATATGATGGTCCTGCTCTTTGTCCTTAGAATTTAACCTCAACAGTTGAGCACTAGAAACCCTTTTCCCACCTTTCCCCATTGGGAGTGAAGCATAGAGGCACGCTACAAAATCCACCAAGAAAATGACTAATGAAGCCTCTGTGGAAGAAACGGAAAAGCCCTGCAGAAGAATGCGAACCTGAGTACGTCTAAGTTTAAACCCAAAAAGAAAAACCCAGGAATATAGACTTGGAAAACCCCAGTTAGCAAGCTAGCTGGTGGCTGAAGTGAATAACTGGATAAGCGTATGAGATAGGTCTTCAATTTAACAGAAGAAGGCAAACTTCAGAGAAACCTGAGAACTGGCGTCGTTTTGTTTAACCCCCCTACAATATGATGGTCCTGCTCTTTGTCCTTAGAATTTAACCTCAACAGTTGAGCACTAGAAACCCTTTTCCCATTGGGAGTGAAGCACACAAGCGCCCTGCAAAAGCCGCCGAGCAAATCACTGACGAAGCCCCTATGGAAGAAACAAAGAAGCCTAGTGGAAAGAAACGAAAAAGCCCTGTGGAAGAAATGAAAAAGCCCTGTGGAAGAAATGAAAAAGCCCTGCGGAAAGAAACGAAAAAGGCCTGCAAAAGAAACAGAAGTATACATACATTTTTTAAAATGTTGGTTATTTTCATGCCGATTTTGAAAAGCATTGATGCAACAACAACCATTTTTTCGTGAGCGGGATGACGGGGGGCATATTTTTTTTACGCTTCAGTCTTAAGTACGCACATTAATTTTTTTAACATCAGTTATTTAAACATTTTTCAAGTTGTCTTCTTCTTATTCCTCCTCTTTCTTCATCATATGTTTTCTTTTTAATGCTTTTTCAATTTTTTTATTTTTGTTTTTCATTGCAATGTTTTCTTGTAATGATTTTTTAAATTTTTTTACACAGTTTAAAATAAATAATAAAACTAATAGTTTGAAGTTAAGATTTTGTATATATTTATTATCGTTAATTAATACTTGAATAAACATAAAATAATTATCTCTAAAAATATAATAATTTTAAAAATATGGCAAAAAATACACGTTTGACATATTGATATAATTAAAAAAATACACATCTGGTTTACTAAAAATAACATGTTAAATAAAAGATTTTTATGCAAAATTTTGAATAAAAAAAAATAAAACTAGTGAATTTTAAGGAATTTTTTTGAATTTATGTACAAAGAAATAACATTTCAAGATTTTTTTGTAAAAATAACAAATTACATGAGTTTGAAGTGAGAATAACAAAAAAAACAAAGTTAAAAAAAAAATAAGAAACAAAAAACCAACACTAACAAAAAAATAAAAGAATAAGAAGATAAAAATAAGTTGTTTAAGATAAATATATACATATATATATATTTTGAAAAGAAACAAAAATAACAAAAGTTTAAAACAAAAACTAAGAAAACCAAACTGTTTAAGGAAAAAAATAAAAAAAAATAATATATATATATATATTGGAAATAAATAAATAAATTATAAATTAAAAGAAGTTAAACCAGTTAAAATTTAAAAAAACAAAAAACAAAACAAGAAACAAATAAATGTTAAACAATTAAAAATACACACATTTGAAAAATTAAAAAATATGTATTAAAAACAAATTAAAATTTTATTATAAATCGAGAAATAAAATTGAAATAAATAGGTTAACAAAAAAGGAAGAAAATGAAAAATAAATAATATATTAAACATGTTAGAAAATAAATTAAAGAAAAGGAAAGAAAAAAATAAACACAATTAAAATAAAACAAAAAAAAACAAAGAGATTGGACGTTTATGGTGCACACACCACCCATTGATGGGTGATGGGTGGAGTTTCCGCCCAAAATGTGGAGTAGGGCAGTTTCAGGCAATATGAATAACAGTGGAAATCTACACACTCAAATTAAACATATTATTTAAAAATTTAAGAATAACAAATAATTAAAAAAATATATCTTAAAATATAAATTAAAAAATATAATAGTTAAAATAAAGATGGTATAAATTATTTTTTTTAAAACAATAAAAATTTGAAAAAATAAAACAATTAAAAATAAAAAACCATGGGTTGTAGAAAAGACGGTGATAGGTTGTGCTGTCACTTAGTGATGTTAAGGTCACCAATTTGAAATTTCATGGGAAAAAAAAATTCAACCATGTTAAGGGCTAGTGTGACCGAGGGAGGGTGCGTCCTGGGTGAGTTTGTTGAGTTAGATGCCCTCAGGTGGCTGATTCTCAAGCCATGGGTCAATCCCAAAGTAATATCTAGAGAACTCAAATAAAAACAAAAAAAATAATGGTAAAAAAATAATAAATAAAATATTAAACACAATTTAAAAAAAAAACTAAAAAATTTAAGAAAAATAAAAGAAATATTGAAATTCCTATTGTCTACCCCACCCTAGTGACAAAGAGTCATGGCTTGTGCTCCATCCACCTTACCTATGGCCCCTTGGCATAAGGGAAGGGTGGGAGGTTGATTCTGGGAGTCAACCAACCATGTGTGGCTTGTTTTTAGATTATGAGAATCAACGTGTCACCTCTTCATGTCACCAAACTTTCCAACATCTTGTCAATGGAGTTGAGCTTGTTGAGAGACAAACTAGTCCACTTGTTCATTCCACCAGTCTTGCAGCTCCTGTTTAAATATCCTGGATACCATATTCCAAACCCCCTTTTGAAATTTTAGGGTCCCGACAACTGAACTATTTGTTGGCAGAAAAATATTAACAGGGTTGAGACCCCAAGTTTAGGCACAAGGGAAAACAAAGCTCGCTTGTAGTAAAAAAATTCAGGTTATCCACACTGGATAAGGAGTCTCACCCGAGGTGGGTCATGACCTTAGTTAGATGGGAAGGTGGAAATTCAATATTGGGGTGGAGCCACATGAAGAATGTAGGAGTCGAAGAGCCCTAAAATATATCAATAATACATCTAATTGAAACATATCATAATCATATAAAAGAGAAATACAATACATGTGATCATATTAAAATTTTTAAGAAACCATGTAACCATCCATACACTATACAAATATCCCAACAAACTCCCTTTCTACTACTCCATGCAATAGTATAGTATTACATCTGACTTGAGAGCCTCATATCAACGTGACAAAACCATCATGATAGATAAATACATAACCACATTAATGAATACAATGTGACTCAAATAACTCTGCAACAACATTTCAGTACTCTCCCCACCCTGGCTTCTTTTTGGCATGTCCTTCCTTTTATTTCCACACCTGCTTGGATTGCCAGTGCTTTCTTGGAGGCTCCGCCTTCTTCCTCATTTGGTTTGGTTGGTTCTGTTTCTAGGCTGTCATTATTCTTCTCCACTAGGTTGTGGCCACTTTCTTCTACCATTCCTCTAAAACTCATAGTTCTCAATGAGTTCTTTCCTTCTTGCCTGTTGTCTCCCTCTCAGCTTCCCAAGAGTTATCTCCGAAAAATGTCATTAGCGTCCCAACTTTTCATCTACGTTCTTTAGCTCCCCAAAAAGAAACACCAAACAAATATGCAATATGCAACATGAGAACAACCCTGCATGTAAAAGGGGTAAAATATGGTCCTTTTTCTGTTAAAAAAAAGGATGACTAATTAAGTCGAAAAAGCATAAAAATACATTGTACAGGGGTTAACCAACATTCAAATGAATAAAAACAAAACATAGAAACCCTTATTCACAAAAAGGCTGGAAAGAGGTTAAAAGATCCTGATCAATTGAAAAGGATTCATTTTATTCTTTCTAAAAGGAACTGAAAGGAAGGGTAAACATCATCATTGTAGATGTCCTAAGCGAGAATTAATGATTAATTGAGGAAATACGAATATTAATAGAAGGGACAAAATGATAATTTTGAAACCAAGAAAATACTACGAAGAAGTCATTATTTATAAAATTCTAATAAAGTAAAAAAGGAGAAGCCAAAATAAAAAAACACTCAGTAGCAAAATACACTGAGACCCAAAATTAAAAACTCTAGTATAAGTTCTAGAGCAGGAGAAAATAGTGAAATTTTATAGTGACTGATATAATATCACAAATTTATTTCAATCGAAAAACAAAGAAGATCTTTGTAATGGTATTTTGAATTTCGAGAGGGACTCAAAAAGAATATGCGGTAAGAAGGCCACTTTGCGGTAAGAAGGCCACTTGGCCACTTTGCACGCAAATGTCCTGTTGTTTTATCTGTAAGCAAGAAGGCCACTTTGCACGCAAATGTCCTAATAATTCCTCTCCGAAATTAAAAGCTCGTGTTGAAATTGAGGAATTTCAAGATGATTGGTCTTTAGTTGCTTCAGAAGATGAAGTCTCTGATGTATATATTTTAACAGAAGCTTCAGAAGATGAATATATTAGTCATCCCACTATACAAAAGATGAATATTTGTAATTATTGTTCAGATAGTGATGTTTCTGAAGAATTGCACTATAGTGATCAGACAAATGTAAGTGAAACAGAAGAAATAGAGGAAACAGAAGAAACTACAGATGTTTCTGAAGATGAGTTTGATGCTCCATCAGTTTCTGAAGGATTGCAAACAGGTAAGCAGCCAATCCCAAAACTGCCTGAACTCAATTCTTTTTGTCCTTATAAAAAGAATATTGCTGCCTCTACCAGTTTCACAATCCCAGACCTTAATAGAGTGGAAGAGAATGCTCTCTTAAAAATGATTATCAAAACCAATAGTCTCATTTATATTCCAGTCCAAGTTCAAGTCCGCAACGAATGGATAAATGTAGATGCATTCATAGACACAGGAGGTTCAAATAATTTGGCTCGTCCCTCTTTATTTAAATCTCTTTGGAAGCCACTCCAAAACATTCTTGTGTCTGAAACAGTTGGAGGATATGTTAAGTTAACACATTATGTCGATAATGTTCCTTCGAAAGTTGGGGGGAGTATTGTTAAAATTTCTGCTATTCAGCATTTTGATCCATCTGCAAGTTTAATGCTTGGCATGCCTTTTATCAACTCTGTGCTCCCAATCACTATCAGCGAAGATAAGCTGATAATAAATCTAAAGAAGAAAGCTATTGTTGTGCCTAGATTATCTATAGAAAATTCTGAGGCAAGAAATGAGAATAGCCAAAAGAAAGTTGGCACACGCAAACCTCTTAAGGACTCCAATAATTGGCAAGAATTTTTACAAATATATGAGAACAGAATGGAGTTAAAAAATAAACAAAAGGCCTGCATTGACCCAAAATGGTCCGCTGAGCAGATTGCTATACATAACAGATTGTTGGAAAGTTGTTCAAATAATCCCCAGTAATTTTGGACAGTAGAAAGTCCAAAACAAGAGATAGTGACTCTACACGACAATGGAGTCAAAGGAAAATTAATCCCATGCACCCCTGCAGATGAACAAGAAATCAAGCGACAAATAAGTGAGCTCCTCAGTATGAACCTTATTGAACCAAGCATGTCTCATTACTCTTGTTCAACATTTCTGGTTAGAAATCATTCAGAAATAGTCAGAGGTAAGCCTAGAATGGTAATCAATTATAAACCTCTGAATGCCATAACTCAGGGGTTTCATTACTCGTTACCAAGACCAAAAACCATCATGCAGAAAATCCAAAATAGCAAAGTACTCAGTCAGTTTAATATGAAATCTGGATACTACCAAATACAAATCTAGGAAGAGGATAGACACAAAACTTCCTTCACATGCCCTGCAAGTTTCTATCAGTGGAAGGTGGTTCCATTTGGCCTCAAGAATGCCCCTGCATTCTTCCAAAGAAGAATGGATTTTGTTTTTGGAAAATATGATTTTATTGTAACATATATTGATGATATTCTTGTACATAGCCCAGATCTTGAAACACATTTCAAGCATTTAGAGATTTTTATGATCGAAGTTCAAAAGCATGGTATAGTCCTTTCTGAGAAGAAAATGGTTTTATTTCAAGACAATATAGATTTTTTGGGGATCAATGTTGATAATGGGCAAATTCAAATGCAGCCCCATATTCTTACTAAACTGTCTGAGTTTCCAGATGAATTAAAAGACACTAAAACTATTCAAAGATTTTTAGGTGTCTTGAATTATGTGCACAAATATATTCCCAGATTGTCAGAAAAGACAGCTCCGATTAGAAAACATCTTCGAGAAGGATGGTCAGCAGAAGCCACTGCAGCAGTTAAAGAGCTCAAATCAGAATGTCAGCAACTTCCAAATCTACAACCACCAGGTGATGGCCTTCTGATTTTACAAACTAATGCTTTTGATACCTTTTGGGCAGTTGTTCTTTTTTAGAGAAGGAAGAATGAAGATGGAAAGGAAGAAGAAATACTTTGTGCATATGCATCAGGTGAATTCTCTCCTAGTCAAAAGAATTATTATATTGCTGAAAAAGAAACTTTAGCAATATTTAATGGGATACATAAATTTGAATTATATCTAGCACCTATGAAGTTTCTTATAAGGACTGATTCCATTAACTTCAAATATTTCTTATCTGCCAAAATTTCAAGGCAAATTGCTAGAGGAAGATTACTCTCATGGCAAATTTGGTTTCAGCAATTTGATTTTGATGTTGAATGGATACCTGGAAATTCTAATTTTTTAGCAGATCCTTTAACTAGAGATATGAACAAAGCCTTTGTCACAGCCACAAGAAGTTTCTTTGTGATACCAGGAAAGGGACCCCAAGATGATAATTTCGGCACTTTTGTAGATAGATTCAGACTCCTTGAAAGTCATGCAAATCACTTGACAGAAGAAATCAAGAAAGTTGTAGGTCTGTGATTGAGGAGAAATCAGTGGATTCGGAGATGCCAAGCATGGCAATCAAAAAATGTTGGTATATCTTTGGGATTGGATGTTGATTTGGTGAAAATCTATCCTTTGCCCAATATGCAGGTGAAGATCTATTTTAAAAGTCTATCAGATATGTGCTCTTCTCAATTCACTGAAAATATGATTTGGATCTTAATAGTATTATATTATTATCAAATGATTGGAGGAGTAGACTTTGCATTAAGCATATATATAGGAGCTCAAATGCTAGATTTAGAAGCCATTCCAATCAAAGAATATTTGGAAAAATATCTTTTGTCGCTAAGGATCCCTGATATTTTTGAAGAACCAAAAGCATCCTTTTTACAGAGAAATGATGAAAACTACGCCCCTAATGATACTTTCCCTCAATATGGAATTTTTGAAAATTTTGCTGATTGGGAAATTAAGGGAGGATTTTGCAGAAAAAATCCATCTACCAGAACATCCCAGTGTGTCCAATGAACTCTATAATACCTAAGAACCTTCTCTTCCCCTTGGGATTATCAGAGTTTACGATTAAGAGAAGAAATTTCTCCAAACCCTTTTTCACAGGTTTTCTGCCATGAGATAACAGGAGAAATTAAGGCCAGTAATAATATTGAAAGATTTAAACAATTGGCTCTTTGGTTCAAAGATTTTCGGATGTTGAAGCTAATTGAGAAACGACAGGTGTTGCAGCAATTAGATGAACTTCAAGGTGAACCAAAAGTTTTACGCTTTATGATTAATCAAATAGCGTTAATTACAATTAGTATTATTTCAGGAAACTGGAATAATAATGTCGTTCATCTCATCAGTTTATTACTGGCAAACAAAATTTGTACCTCAGTGATTTTTGAAATGGGATGGCAATCAAGAGCATTAATTAATGAAAATTGCAGATTATGGGTGCAACATGCAATTGAAACTTCCACTAACATGTTCCAGATATTCAAGTGGGAGCTTCTAGATGGCATTGAGTTCGCAGTTCAGCCTTCTCCCGCGTTCCGAAAAGTTTTTAAAGATTCCTTTCTAGACATTGATATCAGTCCAGTATCATTTCTAAACAAGTGGGAAAAACAAGAGGTGATGTTTACCCCACAACAACCGAATATTCATAAAACAAAAGTGAATTCAAACCAAGGACAAACATAAAATGCATCTCCAACAGATAAAGGCAAAACTAAAGTTGAGGAATCTACTTTTCAGGCATTTCAGGACAACTATCCAGACGCATAGGATCTTCATGATTTTAGTTGGGACAAAGAGTACTCAAAGATGTTGGAATACGACTACCTCATGAGTCTTGAAAAGAAAGCCTTAGAATGACACATGGGACGTTCTGGTAGGTGGCTTTTTTCTGCAAAATCCTCCCTTAATTTCCCAATCAACAAAATTTTCAAAATTTTCATATTGAGGGAAAGTATCATTAGGGGCATAGTTTTCATCATTTCTCTGTAAAAAGGATGCTTCTAGTTCATCAAAAATATCATGGATCCTTAGTGACAAAAATATATTTTTCCAAATCTACTTTGATTGGAATGGCTTCTAAATCTAGCATTTGAGCTCCTATATATATGCTTAATGCAAAGTCTACTCCTCCAATCAACTGATAATAATTTAATACTTTTAAGATCCAAATCATATTTTCAGTGAATTGAGAAGACCACATATCTGATAGACTTTTAAAATAGATCTTCACCTGCATATTGGGCGAATGATAGATTTTCACCAAATTAGCATCTAGTCCCAAAGATATACCAACATTTTTTGACTACCATGCTTGGCATCTCCGAATCCACTGATTTCTCCTCAATCACAGACTTACAACTTTCTTGAATTCTTCTGTCAAATGACTTGCATGACTTTCAAGGAGTCTGAATCTATCTACAAAAGTGTCGAAATCATCATCTTGGGGTCCCTTTCCTGGTATTACAAAGAAAGTTTTTGGGGCTGTGACAAAGGCTTTGTTCATATCTCTAGTTAAACAATCTGCTAAAAACATAGAATTGCCAGGTATCCATTCAACATAAAAATCAAATTGCTAAAACCAAATCTGCCATGAGAGTAATCTTCCTCTAGCAAGTTGCCTTGAAATTTTGGCAGATAAGAAATATTTGAAGTTCATGGAATCAATCCTTATAAGAAACTTTACAGGTGCCAGATATAATTCAAATTTCAGTATCCCATTAAGTATTGTTAAAGTTTCTTTTTCAGCAATATAATAATTCTTTTGACTAGGAGAGAATTCACCTGATGCATATGCACAAAGTATTTCTTCCTCCTTTCCATCTTCTTTCTTCCTTCTCTCAAAAAGAACAGCTACCCAAAAAGTATCAAAAGCATCAGTTTGTAAAATCGGAAGGCCATCACCTGGTGGTTGTAGCATTGGAAGTTGCTGACATTCTGATTTGAGCTCTTTAACTGCTGTAGTGGCTTCTACTGACCATCCTTCTCGAAGATGTCTAGGTACGAAGTCTATAAACTATAGACAGAGTCTAAAGCCAGCCAAAAAGCCTTTAAAAAGCATTTGTTATACAATTGTTGATTAGATAAAAGTTGCTTTAGTCAATCTCTGGTCTAGTTTATATTTGAGTCATGGCCAATTTCTTAAGATCATTCTCTAATATAGATAGACGAACTATTTCTGAAGTCGATTCTCGGTCCATTGAAAGTGATATTATTGAACATGAAAAGGTAGAGGATCCTAAAAATTGGAACCCCCCTATTTTAAGTTCAAAAGAAATTTATCCAGTTCCATCTTTGTTCAGTCTATCAAGAAAAAATTGGCTTAAGGAAGTTGAATTAAAGATTAAGATTTTTGGTCCGTCTGTACAGATAGTTGGTTTGAGTTTATTTTCTGATGATGAAATCAAAAAATTCAAAAAATATGTCCAAGAGAAAAAGTTTTCTTATTTTCATTTTGGAGGGATAAGGATAGGACTAGCCCCACTATTTTGCCATGGACTTAATACTCCTTGTATATCTGAAGTTTTTGACACCCGACACCAGAACTATGACCATGCTCGCATTGAAACCATATTAGGAAATCTGTCTTCAGGTTGTCAGTATGGTACCATTTACCCAGACTATTCTATCAGTCTATCAGATGTCCACTTAAAAGACTGCTGGAAATTATTAGTCGGTGTCCAAGGTTTAGAAATGGTTGAAGATAGTGAATATCTTTCTGTTTTAGTCCAAACATCTTTCCAACCCACAAAAACTGTGCATCTGAAGTTAAAGAAACCAATGTTAAAAGATTGCGTAGTCGTAGGCATTAGTAATGCTCAAGTTGAAGGTGTCCCTTATGACAAAGAAGCCCTTCCTAGTGACTGGTATATTCAGTACAAATCTTTGGCATCAACAGAGACTCCAAGAAACAAAACAAGAAGAATGTCTATAAGTGATGGTCATGTTCGAATATTTCCTGATAGATCATCAATACCTAGGCCAATCTTTATGCCACAAAAGCATGTTTTACCAGCCATTCTAGAATCTGAGCAACCATCGACTAGCGGTCGCAAATCTTTTTCATGAAATGTATATAACCATCCATCACAAGAAACCACTGTATCTATTCCGTCAGACCATTTGTATATTCCTGAAGAAAAGCCATTCCTTGCTATTAATAAGATGTTTAGAACATATGTATCTAGTTTCTCCCCAGTTGAAGAATTTCAATATGCAAACCATAGATATGTTAAAGGTGGAAAATGGCCACCAAAAACTAAGTTTTGTACTTCTTCTTCTCAATCCAAACAGCCACCCACCAGAGCTGATTGTGCACCACTACTTGAACATAATTCCCAAAATCCTAATGATCTTGACCAGATCCATCAAATAGGAAACTACCTGACTACCTAGTGTGCACACGCCGAAGATGTCCTTGATGATTTGGGTCGGCAATCAGATTTAATAAATGCTAATCTTAGACTCCTCTATGAAGAACAATAGTCTGAGAAAGCTGCTAAAGAAAAAATAGAAAGAAGAAAATAGAAGAAAAAAGTTCAAAGATATTCCAAAGTTCACCATTGATATGAGCACTCCCAATTACTGGGATAAAGAGGAAGAGGATGAAGATACAGAAGAAGCATTTACTACTACTAGTGCTGAAGAGTCAACCTCTAAACTTTCTGGTAAGCTGACTAGTGTAAAAAAGGAGGCCTATAAAGCTGATAAACAATTTTCTTCAAAGAAAGAAATTATGGCTCTAGACGAAGAGCCTCTAAATTTCCTTGTTTTATCTTACCCTCTATCAATAACCAAAACAAAGCTCATGTCTTGAAAGAAGTCTCAAAATACACGTGCATTGAAGAAAATTTATATGCTGCAAATTCCATTGGGTATATTCTTGATTTAGATAATTCATCCAATCCTGAAGATTATTGAACAGTGGATTTGAAACACGGATTTCTTCTCCTCAACCGAACATGCGCGTGCACTATGACCTCTCTCCATGGGTCTACAAACACCTTCGCCTTACCGTTCAAATTAAGAAATAAAAATCATGGTTAAGACAATGAGCCATTTCATATCTCTAACAAAATGGAAATTTGATAAACAGTATGGAGAATAGGTTACCGAGAATTTTCCTTACATGAAGAATGCGTAAATCGAACCCTTCTCTTTCATTTATCATAGAAGATATTTTTACTCGAAATACAGGAATTTGTTTCCCTTTCAAATTTATTCATGCAACTTGTAATATGCCAATAGAAAAATGAGACTATCGTACAACCATAAAACTATGAAAACTGTAAATTAAAAAGGGCTAACCACCATTGAAAATAAAAATACTAATACCTTGCTGACATGGAAGGTTGAGGCGTCCTACTCCTTTGCTCAGGGACGTCAACAAATACATACGTGGCGCATTGACAAAAGGTCATGTAACGCAGAGAACTCTCCATAGAATGTCTAAAAAGTTTGAACATGTCAATAGGATAGCACCCTTGCCAAAGAAATTATGTTACCGAATGTGCTAAATTATTAAGGGGTTACCGTATATTAATTATGGCATGAAAGTGCTTGGTACCTGTAAATTTAAACCCGACATGGTATTTTCATACGAAAAGCCTTTATACATGTATATCTTAGCTGATATGAAACATGAAAAGAATTAGTATCTGTATGTTTGTATGATTCACATATATTTTTTTGTACAAGGATAATAAGTTTTTAAACAAGTGCTACGTACTAAGTATTATTGAGTACGAATTGTTTAATTTAAATATAGTTAATTGGGGTCTAAATGTTGAGAGGGTGTGCTATTTTTATATAAAAAAATGAAAGTGAAAATGTTATGTTAAAAGGGTGTTTTTCGGTGAGCACTGTAACTCATTAGTTGTAATGAAGGTTTATAACTTTATTTCTTTGGCGGTGTTTCTTTCAAATTGATATGGAGAAACAGAGGTTCAATTGAAAAAGATGTCAATTCCAAGAAACTTGTTTTACACAACCATTTCTCTTCTACAAAGTTCATGGATATTGTACATGATCGATATAGAGTTGAATGCAATTATGTTTTTGGCAGTGAAAGAAGGAGAATATGGAACAAAACCTTTATTGTTATCTCTCAAATGGCGTCATGTTTTCAACAAGACTCTTTTCTTTTGCAAAGAAAAATGAAGTTGGGATGATTTATAATTTCTCATTTAGTATTAAATTAATTTTAAAATTAAATTGTATATGCAAGTTAATTAATATTTAAGAATAATAAGCGGTAACTATCATTTTTACTATTAATTTAACAACTAAATCATAAATAGCATTGTTATATAAATTAAATCACTACTAACTATAGATAGATATCCAAACACTTTGTTTCTAATAAAAATACTTAGTTCCTAAAATATTTCATATCATAAAAATTTAAACAATTATTAATAAAATCAAATATTAAAATAAATTAAATATATCATGGACCCTTTTCAAATATTTTCCAAGTATTATACGTTTGCCTATGATTTGTGATTTACTATTAAATTGGCTTAATTTTACGCATTCACTTTGAATAAAACCAAGAACAACGCAGTATATTGAACTGGTTTAACAAAGTTCACACATAAAATTTTTCCCTGGTAACTGAGACCAATCTTTTGTGTTTGGTTCGAGGAAAGAAGGTAAAAGAACTTTAATAAACCAATTGAAATAGATGAGAAATTGAAGACTAACCTCCTAAGAAAACTTCCCAACAAATGTCGAGGAATCTCTCGTTCTGCAACGACTTGAAGCGGAATCTACAACTTCAAAGTGGGATCATGGTAATACCCACACAATTGTGCACTCGTAGAATTAGTTTGGATCCCATACCCCAACCTTTGCACCATAGAATTTGAATCCCCTAAAATGAAATGAAGAGCTCCAATGCATTGCATTGGATTTGCACCCATACAAGTGTACACCTCAGCTACAGTTTCAAATACTTTGATCTGCGAGAGCAGATACTCACAGAGATTAATCACTAACATACAAAAGGAGAAAAAAAAAACTTTTTCAATTCTTTAATTCAAGAAGATCAATTTATTATAATAAGTTAAATGTTTTGAAATATTGATATACCTTCCAAGCAAGAATTATAAAAACTATACCTAAATAAAAAAAATTCAACAAAGTTCAAAAATAAATGCTCACAAGATCCTAAAAATTAGTAACTATATGAATAAAATTTTCTTAATAAAATTAGGAAAGAAAAGCCCACAAGGTTCTAAAACCTAATTTTTTTTACTAATTATGTCGTAAGGCATTCCCCTCTTAAATAAACTCTCCTCTTATCTTACCTGTCTTACTATGAACCATCTGATCTGATGTTAGACAATTAAAATGTTTGCCATCGTTAATCAAAAATGTAGTTATAACTGAAACAATAACAGTCTAAACTTCATCTTTTTCTTTGACCAACGAACCTGAAGGTAAACAGCCATGGCTTGCATTGCAAAGTGAAGGTAGACCGCCATGGCTTGAAATGGGTTTGCATTGCAGAGTGAAGTTGCAGAATGAAGGTAGACAACAATGAGTTGTAATGGTCTTGCATTGAAGAATGAAGGTTGAAGACCATGGAAGAAACCCTCCTCTCATTTGCATTCTTGTCTAGCAAGTTTCCTGCTTTTCGCCACCATAGAAGGTTTTGTGTTCAGGAAATGTCTCATTCAAGACCTCCACCATGGTATTCCATTTTCTTAGTGGGAATTTTCCTGCCCTCATCTCATGTTGGTTCCCCATTTTCCCTTTTAGCATAGAAAATAGAACACTCAATTCCATATTTGGCTCCGCTGTAACGAGTTTTTATTTTGTGGCAAGATCCTTTGAACTCAGGCCTGGTTACTCACAGGAAGATTAGAGATTTCTCACAAGTTTTTGTAGCCGGTTATTCGAAGTTTTTGTGGTGTTCAATTTTTCTTGCATCATTGGGATTCTAGCAGTTTGTTGGTTTGATAAAATTGTGGCTCGGCATGTGATTGGCAAAGGCCGGTAGCGGACATTTTCGGCATAGACTGAGGGATTTTTTACTCTCAAGCGGTTAAAGCCAAGTTTTTATTTTTCTTTGTTTTCTCTGTGTGATTTCATCTTCGAGGACATTTTGAAACATTGATATTGAATTAACTGTTCATTCAAGAAAGTAGTCTTAAGTATTTGGGAATTCATTACGGCTTGAAACCCACATCAAACTTGCATAGATTTCCTTGTCACATTTGTGACAGCAGAATGGCACTCCTTGATGGTGGATTTTGAAGGACATATGGAATCCTGTCACCTACAAATCAAAGTTAGTAGAGGTTATTTGTTCTATCTCCTAGCAGCGACTTATCTCATCTGTGCAAGAACACTAAATCTTGGCAGCACACTAAGGCAACATTGGAAGCATACTCCTTCTCTTTGAGCATATCTAACTCCATAATCAACATTAGCTTGAGTTATTTCCCTCAGAAGTATGCTAACATAATTTTCACCATGATTCATCACTAAACCATCAACATTATAGCCACAGGTTAGGTTGCCCTTAAAACCCTAAAAGGGTGTCATTCCCAACAGAGTATGATCAGCTTGTTTATGATTCAAGGGGGTCGAATTGATGTAAATGGAAGTATTCCCATAACAAACATCCATGTCACTTTGTTGGCTATGGTTGCGTGAGACACAAATATATGTACATGTCAACTCTTGCAGATTTCATTACGACCTAAAACCCACATCAAACCTGCAAAGGTTTCCTTGTCACATTTATGGTAGCAGAATGTCGCTCCTTGATGGTGGATTTTGAATGACATATGGAATCTTGTCACCTACAAATTGAATTTAGTAGAGGTTATTTGTTCTATCTCCTGGAATCGAATTATCGCATTCATCCAAGAGGACTAAATCTTGGCAACAGACTAAGGCAGCATTGGAAGCATACTTCTTCCCTTTAAGTGGAACAAACTCCATAATCAACATTAGCTTGAGTTATTTTCCTCCAAAGGATGTTAACATAATTTTCACCATGATTCATCATTAAACCAACAACATTATACCCATAGGTTAGGCGGCTAGCCCTTAAAACCCTCAAAGGGCGCCATTCCCAACAGAGTATGATCAACTTGTTTATGATTCAAGGGGGTCAAATTGATGTAAATGGAGGCATTCCCATAATAAATGACCCTGTCACTTTGTTGGGTATGGTTGTGTGAGACACAAATATATATAAGCGTTAACTTTTGTAGATTTCATTACGGCCGGAAACCCACATCAAACCTGCAAAGATTTCCTTGTCACATTTGTGATAGTAGAATGGAACTCCTTGATGGTGGATTTTGAAGGACATATGGAATCTTGTCACCTACAAATTGAAGTTAGTAGAGGTTATTTGTTATATCTACTGGTAGCGAATTATCTCATCCATGCAAGAGGATTGAATCTTGGCAACAGACTACGGCAACATTGGAAGCATATTCCTTCCCTTTTAGTAGACCTAACTCCATAATCAACATTAGCCTGAGTTATTTTCCTCAAAAGTATGTTAACACAATTTTCACCATGACACATCATTAAACCAACAACTTTATACCCACAGGTTAGGCAGCCCTTAAAACCCTCAAAGGGCATCATTCCCAACAGAGTATAATCAACGTGTTTATGATTAAAGGGGCAAAATTGATGTAAATGGAGGTGTTCTCATAACAAACAACCCTTTCACTTTGTTGGGTATGGTTGCGTGAGACAGAAATATATATATATACATCAGCTTTTGCAGATTCTTATTTTTGTATCCATTTATTGATAAATTGCAGCAGAAATGGGTTACAAGCTTACTTTTGAAAGGTTTGTGTGTATAATTCTTGCTATTGTGTTGTCTGATGATCATTAGTTTGTGTTGGGTGAGTTTGACTACAAAGATGGTCTGCATAAGTTTATTATGTTTTTGGAGGCTCAACGTTCAGGAAACTGTCGAACGGTAGCAGCATGATAAGGTGGAGAGGAGATTCTACTCTCACAGATGGAAAAATCCAAAATGTAATAACAATATTTTCTAATTTTGGTATTTCCATATATTCCTGAATGTTTTAGAAATGTTTTTTTGAAAATGTTTGAGAAGTGTTGTGCATCACCCAAAATGGGAAAAGAATGAGGCTGACCTTATCAATGCATAAAGATCTTATCAATGGGAAAATAATGAGGGTATCTATTTTGGTAAAGGATATAGTCCACCCACAACTTACTTCTTGAATTTATTTAGATCAAACAATTGACTTTGTAGAATTGATCTCTCAGATCTCTCAAGCATTTCCTCATACCTCCTGTATGACTCTTGTTTCTCCAGTCCCATTTGCTGGTGAAATTCATTAGTGAAAGCTTCAGCCAACCTATTGGTTTCTTCAATGCAAGACACTATGTTCTGGTGATGACCTCCATCAGTCCTTAATGGGTTGTTGAGACGGTTTCCTTCCCCTGAAGGCAACTAGTTCTCCTCAACAGAGGGGGCACGTATCGTGATTGCTCCATAATTTTCCTTCTTCTTCTTCTTTCCATGGAGAATGACCTCTCTTACTTTCTGTACTTGGGCTTTCACAGGGGGTACAAGTTTTTCCAGAGCACTCAGAAATTGTTTTGTAAGATTGGCCATGGAAATATTCATATTCTTTTTCTTGCTAGCCTGTAAATATTTATAATAGATATCCCCTAGAAGCACACTCAATTTTTTAACAAATTCAAGAATACAACCATGCCCAACTTTTTAGCAAATTAAACAATACAACCATGCCCAACTTTTTAACAAATTCAATAATGCAACCATGGCGCACAATCACATACAAACCAACAAAATTTATAAGGTGGAGGAGGTGACTTTAAATTTTGCACACACTATAATGTACCAGTCATAAGGTTATGAATTTTTTAGTAGGAAATATTCTCTTGAACCACATTTTGTTTTAGTTGGAAGCAAATATTTTTTTATGTAAGGAAAATACATAGCTTTTTATGTGACTCGTTATATATTTTGTTTCTTCCAGTTATATTTGGCCTTATGAAAGGGACAAAACAATTTATGGCTTCAGTTTTTTTTCTCAATACCATTATTGCACATCAAACCTTCAAATATTTCCTTGTCACATTTGTGAGCGCAGAATGGCACTCCTTGATGGTGGATTTTGAAGGACATATGGAATCCTCTCTCCCACAAATTGAAGTTAATAGGGGTTGTTTGTTTTATCTCCTGGCAATGAATTATCTCATCCATACAAGAGGACTGAATCTTGGTAGCAGACTAATGCAACATTGGAAGCATACTCCTTCCCTTTGAGCATATCTAACTCCATAATCAGCATTAGCTTGAGTTATTTTCCTCAAAATGATGCCAACATAATTTTCACCATGATTCATCATTAAACCAACAACATTATAGCCACAGGTTATGCAACCCTTAAAACCCTCAAAGGGCGTCATTCCCAACAAAGTATGATCAACTTGTTTATGATTCATGGGGCTGAATTGATGTAAATGGAAGTATTCCCATAACAAAAAACCATTTCACTTTGTTAGGTATGGTTGCGTGAGACACAAATATATATATATATATATATATATATATATATATATATATATATATATATATATATATATATATATATATATATATATATATATATATATATATATATATATATATATATGCGTCAACGTTTGCAGATTTTAATTTTTTTAGCCATTTATTAATCAATTGCAGCATAAATGGGTTACAGGCTTACTCTTGAAAGGTTTGTGTGTATAATTCTTGCTATTGTGCTCTATGTTGATCATTAGTTTTTGTTGGGTGAGTTTGACTACAAATATGCTCTGCATAAATCTATTATGTTTTTGGAGGCTCAACATTCAGGAAAAATATCCAGCAGTAGCAACATGATAAGGTGGAGAGGAGATTATCCTCTCACACATGGACAAATCCAAAATGTAATAAAAATATTTTCTCATTTTGGTATTGCCATCTATTCCTGAATGTTTTAGAAATGTTGTTTCCTGAATGTTTGAGAAGTGTTGTGCATCACCCAAATTGGCAAAATAATGAGGCTGACCTTATCAATGCATAAAGCTCTTATCAATGGGAAAATAACGAGGGTATCTATTTTGGTAAAGGAGATAGTCCACCCGCAACTTACTTCTTGAACTTATTTAGATCAACCAATTGATTTCTTGGAATTGATCTCTCGGATCTCTCAAGTATTTCCTCATACATCCTGTATGACTATTATTTCTCCAGTCTCATTTGCTCATGAAATTCATCAATGAAAACTTCAGCCAACTTGTTGGTTTCTTCAACACAGGACACTATGTTTTAGTGATGACCCCCATCAGTCCTTAATGGGCTACTCAAACTACTGTCTTCCCTTGAAGGCAACTCGTTCTCCTCAAAAGAGGGGGCAAGTATCGTGATTTCTCCATAATTTCCTTCCTTCTTCTTCTTGCCATGGAGAATGACCTCTCTTACTTTCTGTACTTGGGCTTTCATAGGGCAAACACAGGATATAGTTCACCCACAAATTACTTCCTTAACTTATTTAGATCAACCAATTGATTTCTTGGAATTGATCTCTCAGATATCTCATGCATTTCCTCATACCTCCTGTATGACTGTTGTTTCTTGTTAGGCAGTGGATCCCCCCATAGCGGATTTTTGGGGCTTGTAGCCCGAATGTTGGTCAAATGTAATGTAAAACCCAGCAAAATGTGGGCACAGAGCGCGACGTTCTAGGGTTGTTCGTCCTAAAATATTGTAATTTAATATAGAGTGTGTCGGCCTACCCATGGTTCGTGGACCATGGAAATGTATAAATAGAGCTAGGCTCTAAGTGTAGAAGGCAGTTCAATCTTGAGTTCAAGTGATATGGGTCTTTGAATGCGATATTTGCTCTGAGTCTATAAGTCCAAGTCTTGGGTTATAGAAGTAGGAAGAGGCTCTGCAACTGTGTGCACAGAGGCCTGGTAGAGTCCGCAGTTGTGTGCACAGACCCTTGCAGATGAGTGCGCAGGATGGAGTTGGGATTGTAATGGAACAAATGTTTAATGAAAGCCAAGTTGATTTGGAAATAATGTGCATCCATTTGTAGATCTATATGCTTCTGGTATATGTTTATGCATCTTGTTACAGTTTATGATTGTGCGCACATGTTATGAATGTTGAATAATTGATAAGAATATTGTGCCCACTAAATTAAGTCAAGATCTATAATAATAATGCAGCAAGGTTAAAGGATTTAGACTGTGCCTCTTCGCGCTCTTTACAGAGTTGCATGAAGGTTAGACAGTTGCGCAGAGCAATGCAAGCGTGCAGGATTGGTTCGCAAACTTCCCAGACTTCATCAACACATCCCTAAGGTGCAGAAACCTAGTTCCAGCACCCTCCAATACTACATCAAGTGAGACCTTAGTCCGCGCTCCGCGAACTGTTGCCAAAAGGGTTAGTAGTTTTGGGATTTGTTCGGCTAAAACACTTCTGGACCTGGGTCAGGCCCCAAAAAGCCAACAAATGGTTCTGTTGACGAGACCGGGATCTACCTAAGTGATTTCTGATGTCGGAACACTAGAATCCTACGAAGAAGAAAATTGAAGATTGGTTGGATCAGAAGCTTCACGAGTTCGTGACACAGGAAAACAAAACTCCACAGATATCCAAGAAGAGGTGGCTAGATTGCTACATATATACAAAAGTCCATGAGATCTTCTTTGCGTCCTTCTCTTCAAAGCTGTATGATTGGATCGCGAGGTTAGCCGACAACCAGGGAAGGTATAAGCTCAATAAATCGATAATGTGGACTCTGGAGTTAGTGCACAGACTAGAAGCATCAAAAGATAAGATTGTGTGGGTCGTAGACCATTGGCTTGACCAGATAATAGGGTGGTTTATCACCGAATTTGCAATAGACACGAATGTAAGCTACAACGAAGCAGAAAGACATTTTCTTAAGGGACCGTCAGGTAAGTACATCAAATCTTTGAATACCTGGATTAAGATGCTATTATGTGAATAATGGTTGATGCAAATACATTAATGATTCGAACAACGTGGAGCAGAAAGGTTTACAAATCTATCGAAGGGTTAGGAAATAGTCCTTTAATTTCACCTCCACGAGTGAGCGAGTAAGAGTGCACTCGGGTTTCTCCAAGGAGTGTGGTCAGTTTAATAAGAGAGCGCATTCCGCAGTTATCACCTCCACTCATGCCATCACCCACTTCACCTTCTTCACCCCCATCGTCACCCACCCCACCTCCACCACCCCCACGGTTCAACATGGTGAGTGCGATTAAGCTACCCATATTCAGAGGAGTAGGAAATGAGGACCTTGACCAGTTCTAGTTCGTGGTAAGAGCAGCATCGGAAGCACAAGGGTTTATAGACGATAACATTAAGAAGGCTACATTGGTGAGCACGTTGCAGGATCACGCATTGACGTGGTATATCAAACACTCAAATGATCACCCAAATGTAGGAATAGCAGAGATGCAGAATGCATCAAATAGAGAATTTAGCCACCTGAAATCAGAGACACAGTCAATCATCGGATTTAAGGAGATCGCAATGCTTCTAGGCGAGACCCCATGGGATTTGGATTAGAGACTGAAGAGTATGATCCACGAGGCTAATATGACGCTGACGGATGTGCAGCACCGCGCGTGGTTTGTGGTGTCTTTAACTCCTCACCTGAGGACGACACTGTCACAGCAGAAGCTTTCCACCCATGCAGAAGCATTGGAAATGGTGATGAGGTTGCATGAAACACCGATATAGGATCCAGGATTAGGATTCCAACAGATCCATGTGCAACTGCAGAACCTATGCTTGGAGATGCAGAGCTTGAAGTAGGATAGGGCACCGCGGCCAGAGGTGCGCGAGGAAGTGTGGTGTATAAAATACAAAGTCTAGGGCCATGATGAGGATCATTGTCTGGTATCTGCAAACTACTTGGCAGGAGGGGGTCTTATGCCATTAAGACCGGAGGCACAAGCAGGGCCAAGTGCAACACCCCCGCTATGGTGCATGATCTATCAGATAGGAGGAAAGCACACGACAGACAACTATCATCTGTTGCAAAAGTATACCCAGACTTCACAACAGTTGTTTTGTAACTTCTGTAGATCGGTGGGCCACGACGAACATACTTGTTATAGCTACGAATTAATGATGGAGAAAACCCCAGCATATAGAATGCAGATGGAAATGCGAGGCCTTGACCCAGTCGTAGGGATGGCGCACAGTGGATTTTAGGGCCGAGGTTGAGGACGAGGAGGAATGGGGCCAAGAAGGGGCCAAGGACAACTAATTTGTTACAATTTCCGAGGACCGGGGCACTACGCTCGCGATTGTACCAACCTGACGAAACTATCTTATTCATACTGTTCTCAGTTTGATCACGAGGCAGTGGATTGTCCTACGTTGATCACGCAGATGTGCAAGAAAGGGGTACTTCAGCCTACTCCAATGAAGAATACTCAAAATGATGAGGTCCGAACCGCATGAAGAAGACCCCAACGTTAACATGATGCTCAGAAGTGGCGCGACCACAGGGGAAGATAAGGGGAAGCAGCCCAAGGAGGATACATTGGTTTTCAAGGCTCCTACAAAGGAACTTAAGTTTGACTTGGAATGTGCAAAGGAGACATTTATGGAAGCTAAGAAGAGCTTCGCGGAGGCCTCTACTTCAGGTAATAACGATCAACAAAAAACAGGCATGGATCCTTCTATGCTTACTACCTTTCTAGAGACATGTATGAAACTATTGCGTGACAATAAGGATGTGAAAAGACTACAAGAATTGATAACTAGGAGCACAGGGTCAGGTGAACCTTACGTAGTCCGGAAACTTGGAAAGCATACATTGTGCACTAGGAGGGAGATGAGATTAACGGCACAGATTGGCGAATATGAAATGGATCAGGTAATCCTAGACCTAGGTTCGAACACGAATGTGTTACCAAAATAGACATGGGAATGTATGGGCAAGCCCGTGTTACAGTGGTCCCCTATTCAATTACGGATGGACAACCAACAAAATACTTTGCCCGTGGGGAGGTTGCAAGGGGTAACAGTTGATATCGAAGGCGCGAGCACGAAGACAGACTTTGAGATGATAGAGATTGTTGATGACATCAACCCTTACCCCGCGTTGCTAGGAATCGACTGGGCCACTGATATGAATGGAGTCATCAACTTGAAGAAGCGGAAGATGATATTTGAGAAGAAGTCTTTATGTGTAGTCATTCCACTAGATCCAGCCGAAGGAGCACGCTACACTAAACCTCTATGCGACGATGGAAGTGACGATGAGATGGATTGTATCTACAAGATAACTGCATAAGATCAAGAGTGGGTGAATCCGATTATAGATGGAAGAATCTCGTGGGAGCGCGCAGGTTCCTGCACCTCAGATTTAGACGAAGAAGACGAACGTTGGCACAATCAGTTGAACGAGGTGAAAACACTGAACTGCAACATGATGACTCGATCACTGCATTGTGTAACAGCCCAAGCCCGAGATCTACTGAAATATGATGGATTGAAAGCAGTGGGTGAATTCTTGAGAAATTTTGAGAGCGCAGTACCAGAGCAACAGCGGTTCGATGCATTGAAGTGGGCACTGCGTGCAACACCTATGCATTGGTGGGGAACACATCAAGGAAATTTTGAGAACTGGCACGGCTTTAGGAGGATAATGCGGCTACGATTTGGGAAACCATAACTACGGCTAGCAAATAAATATGATGGACACGATGACCCATCCATGCACCTTGAAAAATGGACCAAGGCTTATGGAGAAGAGCCTCAGCCTGAATGGGTACACTTATTCTACCATACCCTGGATGTCATACCCATGAATTGGTATACCGAGACAGAACTCCGACGTGGTATAGACGAGTGGGATGTTTTGCACGAGGGATTTTTCTTAACATTCACATTTGAAGATCGATGGTCGGATACTATTGACGACGCACTGCAAGTTGTGAAAGCCACCATCTTCAAAATACCACAGGAACCACGAGAAGAGGTTCAATTAGCACAGGCAACCCAGTTAAGTCGTGCCCTAGAATTTTATAACATACAAGCAGAAGAGGATGATGACAACCCCATAAACATTAATATTCTAGAAACTGAAGGGTGTCACAAAGTTCGAGGACCATCAATGGAGGACCCCTGACATCACTACACTGCTAAACACAAAGCAGGTCATAGGTACAGATGCAGAGCCACAGTACGCGATGCTAGGGGATTACTAGGACGATGCTATGGTAGATAAGGTCGCATGGGGATTACTAAGATGATGATACAGTAGATAAGGTCACTGAGTTACTCCGCGAATATCAAGATTTTTTCTCGACCAAAATCACGAACTTTTTTTTTTTCCGAAGAAAGCGAGCGCGTAATTTTCATTAATTTAGAATTGCAGAAAATTACATGTTGTAGATGCCGAAGCATATGCTGTAGTGTGGATATACCACTTACAATAACCAATACTTCAGAGAAGTATGCAGATAGGCCCTGAGACAGGGCAACCAGAAAGAGGGTATGTAAACCCCAACAGGAGTGAAACCCTACCCATATAGCTAATAAACAGAAAATAAAAGCAGTAAATATCGATAGCTCCTTCGAAAGGCAATACCTGCCTAACTAAGCTATAAAAAACAGCTAAATACAATGGCTCCAGTGGAGAGCGCAGTAGATCGAAAAGCCACCAAGAAGAGGCACGAAATAGAAAGGAGCAGCCAATAGCCACACCCCCCATCCCCTCAACTCTCCAGCTGTGACTGAGGAAGATACCACCCAAAAATCCAAAGAAACCATAATAAAAAACCACCAGAAACAGCCATTGAAGATCCGGCACGAATTGGTGCAGAGATAGACTCCACACCACAGATCCCTCAACGCACCCGATGACTGCCAAGGTAGCCAGCAAAGAAACCAAAAAATGAAAACCACACCTCAGCAAGGGAACCCATCAGGGCTCAACCATAGCAGAGGCGTTTCGGGTCTGGGGGCAGAGGCGGCTAGAGCAGCCACCTCGCCCCCGCGAGGCCAAAAGAAGCCCTCGCCTCCTCACAACAGCTCAGAAAAAACCGGGAAGGATCACCAAAACAGAGCCGAAGTCGAAGCCGATAACCGCCGGAAACCAGAAGAGGTCGGACGCACTCCGCAACCTCCCCAAGCAGAGCACAAGGCGGTGGAGCACAGTCTGAGAAGTAGCTGTGCCGGCCCTCCAAAACTGGGACGGCAAACGAAGTTGGTATATCAAATCCTCGCAGTGGAAAGCACGCCGCAAGGGATGAGGGCCGCCGGTTGAAAGGCAGAGACCGGAAACCGCACCCCCGGCAACCGGATTCAATGAGCAGCAGACCCCAGCCGACGAGGCAACCTTACCGCACGACGGGATGGAGGACCAAGGTAGGTGGTGGGCGGTCTGAAAGCCCCACCCGAGGCAGGCCCTGCCGCCGCAGGCGCGAACAGCAGCTCAGAGCCGAGTAACCCTAGCAGCGGCCGCGCGAGCTCTGTTACAAAACATTTTTAAAATGTTGTAAAATGGTTAAGACCAAAATCACGAACTTAAAAGGGATCGTTGGTGAATTAGGTATGATGAAGCTCACTCTGAAACCAAATGCGAAGCCTATTAAGTAGCGGCCTTACCATTTGAATCCAAAGTATAAGAAGAAGGTCCATGAAGAACTAGACAAAATGTTGGCAGTCAGAATTATTGAACCAGTGGAAGAATCTGACTGGGTGAGTCCTACGGTAGTACAAGAGAAAAAACAGAAGGGCGAAATTAGAATATGTGTGGACCTCAGGAAGCTCAATGATGCCTATTTTCACAATCCATTCCCGACACCATTTACATATGAAGTATTGGAGAATGTCGGGGGTTAGGAACCTTACTCATTCACAGATGGCTTCTCAGGGTACCATCAGATCAAGATCATGTCGAAAGATAGGAGCAAGACAACCTTCACAACTGAATGGGGCTGTTTTCAATACACCGTTATTCCCTTTGGACTAAAGAACGTTCCAACGGTATTTTCACGCATAGTGGTGGCCACATTCAAGGAATACATCCACAAGTTCTTGGAGGTTTACCTGGACAATTGGAGTGTATTTGGGTTAGTTAAACACCATATAGCAAGCTTAGGTTTGATGCTAGATACTTTCTGATGACACCAGATTGCTTTGAATCTAAAAAAGTGCACCTTCCTCATCCCCTTTGGAAACTTACTCGACCATGTGGTCTGCAAACAAGGTCTGATGGTGGATCCTGCGAAGATTGTTGTTATTCTCAATTTGAAAGCACCATGAACTATCAAACATCTACGCACCACGTTGGGGCACACTGGTTACTATAGGAAGTTTATCAAGAGCTATGCACAAATAATAGTGCCAATGGAGAAGCTATTGAAAAAGGACGCTACATATTGTTGGAATGATGATTGTGAGAAAAGTTTGGATGTTCTCAAGGAGAAAATGGCATCTGCTCCCATCTTGGTCTTTCCAAAATGGGACATAGAATTTCATGTACACGTTGATGCATCGTGTATCGCACTAAGAGCTGTACTGACGCAAGAAGGCATGGAAGGCGTGGATCACCCAATCGCATTCACAAGTCGGCGACTGTCCAAAGCCGAAAACAACTACTCTACTACTGAGCGTGAGGGGTTGGCAATGGTATACGCGCTCCAAAAATACTGACACTATTTACTTGGCGGGCACTTCAAGATGTATATCGATCATTCCGCGTTGAAATACCTGGTGAACAAGCCTATGTTGAGGGGGCACATATGCAGATGGTTGTCACTGTTTCAAGAATATGACTTTGAGGTCATCATAAAGCCAGGACGCCTAAATGCAAGATCAGATCACTTATCACGTATTGAGACAGGAGAGGAGCCAACAAATTTGGAAGGACTCCCTGATGCACAACTCTTTGCGGTGCGCGTCGCGGATGGCCACTTCGAAGATATAATTCATTTTTTAACCACAAGGACTGCGCCAAAGGGATATTTAGTTCAGCAGAAGAAGGAATTGGTGGTGTGTGCAGCAGACTTTTCAGTCATCGTGGGGCACCTCTACAAAATGGGAAATGATGAGATATTGCGAAGATATGTACCTGAATTTGAACGAGGAGAGATCCTCGCAGAACCACACGGAGGGGCTGCTGGAGGACACTATGCAGGACGCGCGATGGCATAGAAGATTCTTCACTCTAGGCTATGGTGGCCAACCATCCACCAAGATTTGAAAGCACACTGTTGAGCCTATGACGTATGTCAAAGGATTGGGAAACCATCACGAAGGGATGAGATGCCACTCAATCCACATATGACGCTGCAACCATTCGAAAAATGGGCAATTGACTTTGTGGGGCCGATCAAACCTTAGGGAAAGACGGGTGTGCGCTACATCATCACCACGACAGAATATCTAACTCGATGGGTGGAAGCACAACTGGTTAAGAACTGCATGGCTGCGACAGCTGCGAAATTTTTGTTCGATAATGTGTTGACACGGTTTGGATGCCTAAAAAATTTTAATAAGTGACCATGGAATGCACTTCCTAAACGAAACTATTAACGCAGTCACCGAGGAGTTCCAGGTGTATCATCAGCATAGTACGTCATACCATCCACAAGCTAATGGGACAGTAGAAGCATTCAACAAAATTCTGGAGACTGAACTGACCAAAGTATGTAACACATAGTGAAATGACTAGGACTTACGCATACCTACCGTATTATGGGCATACATAACAACATGCAAGAAATTGACAGGTCAGACACCTTTCAGGTTAGTCTATGGCATGGAAGCAGTCATGCCAATGGAATACATCATACACAGTTTGCGGATAGAAGTGATGACAGGCATGTCAGACTGTGAAGCCTTAGAGGAGAGACTCGCGCAATTGGAAGAACTTGAGGAAGAACGGTTTCTGGCGAGATTCCATTAGCAGGTACAGAAACAGCGCGAGAAAGCCTGGCATGATCACCATATCAAGATGTGCACATTCAAGGTAAATGATTTAGTGTTTCTATATGACAGCAAGTTTGAAAAATTTCTGGGGAAACTCAGAATGCATTGGTTAGGACCATATGTGGTCAAAGAAGTTACAGACGGGGGCGCGGTCCAGCTAGTCAAACTTAATGGAGAACCCTTCCCAAGAAGAGTAAATGGCAGTCACCTGAAGCTCTACACGAGTGGGCCAGCTGTCTGACTAACTGACCAAAGCACAGTATTCGCGACCTGACAAGCTAGATAGAGTTGCGGGACTATAAACACAAGTACTAGCAGCCAGCACCAAAGCAAAGAATCAAGTCAGACACAGATGATTCAGAGGAAGAGATGGAGCAAATCCAGATGACGATAGCATGGGGCGTTGTGGACCTTCGCACAACACATGCATAGTTGGATGGACTTCGCGCAAAGATCACCACACCAGCCGAGTGACTCGGGATGAGTCACGATGATTGTGTTGGGGGACTATTGGGCCCCCCATAGTGGATTTTTGGGGCTTGTAGCCTGAATGTTGGTCAAATGTAATGTAAAAACTTGCAAAATGCGGGTGCGGAGCGTGATAGTCTAGGGTTGTCCACCCTAAAATATTGTAATTTAATATAGAGTGTGTCAGCCTACCCATGGTCCGTGGACCATGGGAATGTATAAATAGAGCTAGGCTCTAAGTGTAGAAGGTAGTTCAATCTTGAGTTCAAGTGATATGGGTTTTTGAATGCGATGTTCACTCTAATTTTGTAAGTCCGAGTCTTGGGTTGTAGAAGTAGGAAGAGGCTCTACAGTTGTGTGTGTAGAGGTTTGGTAGAGTCCGCAATTGTGTGAGCACACCCCTGCAGCTAAGTGCGCAGGGCAGAGTTGAGATTGTAATGGAACAAAAGTTTAATAAAAGATAAGTTGATTTGGAAATATTATGCATCCTTTCATAGATCTGTATGCTTTTGGTATATGTTTATGCATCTTGTTACAATTTATGATTGCGCGCATTTGTTATGAATGTTGAATAATTGATAAGAATATTGGGCCCTCAAAATTAAGTTAAGATCTATAATAATAACACAATAAGGTTAAAGGATTTAGACCGTGCCTCTTCGCGCTCTTTACAGAGTTACGCGAAGGTTAGACAGTTGCGCGAAGCAGTGCAAGTGTGCAGGAATGGTTCACGAATTTCCCAGACTTTATCAAGACATCCCTAGGGTGTGGAAACCTGGTTCCAGCACCCTGCCATACTACCTCGGGTGAGACCTCAGTCCGTGCTCTACGGACTGTTGCCGAAAGGGCCGATAGTTTCGGGATTTGTTTGACTAAAACACTTCCGAACCTGGGTCAGGCCCCAACAAGCCAACATTTCTCCAGTCTCATTTGATGGTGAAATTCATCAATGAAAGCTTCAACCAACTTGTTGGTTTCTTCAACACAAGACACTATGTTCTCGTGATGACCCCCATCAGTCCTTAATGGGCTGCTTAGACTACTGCCTTCCCTTGAAGGCAATTGGTTCTCCTTAATAGATCGGGAACATATCGTGATTGCTCCATAATTTTCCTTCTTCTTCTTCTGGCCATGGAGAATGACCTCTCCTACTTTCTGTACTTGGGCTTTCACAGGGAGAACAACATCTGCCAGAGCACTCAGCAATTGTTTTGCAAGATTGGGCAAGGAAATCTTCATCTTCTTTTTCTTGGTAGCCTATAAACATTTATAATAGATATCCCCTAGAAGCACGCTCAAATTTTTAACAAATTCAAGAATACAACCATGCCCAACTTTTTAGCAAATTCAAGAATACAACCATGCCCAACTTTTTAACAAATTCAAGAATGCAACCATGGCACACAATCACATACAAACCAACAAAATTTATAAGGTGGAGGAGGTAACTGTAAATTTTGCACACAATGCAATGTACCAATCATAATGTTGTGAATTATTGAGCTGGAAATATTCTCTATAACCACATTTTGTTTCAGTTGGAAACAAATAATTTTTTATGTAACGAAAATACATAGCTTTTGATGTGACTCGTTATATCTTTTGTTGCTTTCAGTTATATTTGGCCTTATGAAAGGGACCAAACAATCTATAGCTTAAGTTTTTTTTTTTTTTTTTACCATTATTGCACATCTCAATCACTTATTAATCATTAATTTTCTCATGATGATAATATATGCTATACTAAGGAGGCGTTAGAGTAAAATTGCATAGAATTTTGACTTCCATCTTCTATGTTACTTTTTCTTACTCTCTTGCCTTACGGTGTTCCCATTGCAACATGTGGTGCAATTGCTAGTTTAATTATATTCATTGAAATGGAAGATTTATTGTATAGTTGTTGCTCCCATGGAAATAAAATTATGGAAAGGAGAAGGGAAAAAAATAAAGTTGAAATAAAAATTATCAAGAAAAAAAAACTATGATTAATGGAATTGAAATTGAAAATGGAGAAAAAAACCCAAAAAAGGGGCAAAGAAAAAAAAAGTACAAGTCAAATTATAAAGTTAATAAAACTATATATATATATATATATGAAAATATTTTTTAATTAATTTTTCCCCTTAAAAAATTGTCATCTTAAATTGAAAATATGTAGAAACTATAATTCATGAAAATGGAAATAATAGAAAAAGAGAAGAAAAAAAAGTTAAATAAAAAGGAAATAAAGCTAAAAAGAAAATATCAATAACTAATAAAAATAAATGGAAGTTACTAAATGACACCCACAATAATACCTCAATCAATCACCTTACAAATAAATAAATTTAAATAATAAGAATAAATAACAAAAATTGAATTCCCAATATTAAACTATGGATAAGCGACAAAACGTTTTGGTCAAAAACACATTAATTTACAATCAAAGACAAAATTGAATGTGTAATACCATACCCACAAAAATATAATAAAAAAAAAATTAGAAAACTGCTATTTTAAATTACTATCAATGTAACTAGTATATACATTTATACCAAAGAAGTATCCTATTGTATCCAACTAAAGCTGCAATTTTGAAGTAAAAGTCTCCCTTACCAAAAAAATGTATTTCATAATAATAAAAAATTGCAAGAGAAAACCAACTTTTTATATTATATAAAGTGTACAAGGTGGTGCATTGTAAATATATTGAAAAGATAAATAATGTCTAAATTTGATGTAAGACCATTAAGAGTCAAGGAAGCAATTCTTATGTTATTTCTTAAATAGGTGCAATTGTAAAGCCCTCAACATCCCAATAAAAAGACAATGGGTAGTTATTATAGTCTTTACATTCCCACAATTTCAAATTATTTCCATATCGTCCCTTAATTTCAAATTTCAATGACATACAAGATGAGATAACTTTCCACCTCTTTAACATTTTGATTTACATGGTCACAGAAAAATAGTATATACGTTTAGGTTCTTTCTTCTTTAAACGTTAGCCATTAGATTTTGATTGACATGCTCATAAAGGAGAAAAAAAGTAGTATAATAGTTTAGGTTCTCTGTTGCTTTGTCGTCGCAAGTTAGATTTGTGATTTGTATTAACCATGTGTTGCATAAACCATTAGGCAAGGGTGCCGTTTACATTACGTATATATCTCTCAGTTTCTTAAATATTTTGATATTTTTTTTTATATTTTATGATTTAGTTTAAATGATGTGATATCTTTTTTAAGGTTGGATATTTCTTTCTTTATTTTTTTTCACTATAATTTGTGGTTAGTTACTGAGGGGTTATTATATTTACGGGTAATAATTTAGGTAGATCTACCCAAAAAAATTTACCCCTTCATTTATTTGGTGGAGCCTAACTTAAATGTGTCGAGGAATTTTGACCTGTGACTTTCCAATTACAAAAATACATAGTAACAAAAACTCAATCAATTAAATTATCCTTAAATTTTTTCGTTACTTTTTAATTATCGAAATTAAAATTAGTTATTAGTGAGATGTATTAATAATAATTTACAAACGAACACCAAATTCAAATGCAACGAGGATAAAATTTAGTAAGGATATATAAAATCTAATTCTATTCCAGAGATTGATTGGCATCTTTATTTATTTTATTGTCATTCTAGGCATTATGTATGCTTGAAGGGTACTTTCTAAGTTCATGGAGTTTTTTAAGGACTTATATTAACCCATTGAGAAAATAATTTGAGATATAGCGCTAAATAAACGTAATACCAATACATTATATTTTAGAACTAATAGTGATTCACAAGTGCCTTATTATAATAATTACATAGGGTATTGAGTGATTTTTACTAAGGATAAAAAGAACGAACTCAAATGTACTGTGGTAGCCACTCAAAAATAGATCTGTCAAAGAATCGTGTTGTTCAATTAAAAAAACCAAACATATTGATACCATCTATCATTTTATTATAGAGCTCGTAAACAATGAAGAAATCTATTCAAAGCCTTTTAAATCAAAAAACTAATTGATTAGCATATTTACAAAGCCATTGATAAAATATGTATTTGATTTTTCAAGGACAAAATTTAGATGGTGTAAATTCTAAAACAATCAGGAAATTGGAAAATGCATGTTTGTGTGGAGTATCTCAATTCAATTTTTTTAGAAATATTTGTATAAGAATAGTTATATATTTTAATATTGATTTAAAAAAAAAAAAATTAATGTGATAGATTGAAAATTATTTAAGAATTTATAACTAATGTATCTGATTAGCAAATATTTATAGGAATCAAATCACTTACCATATGATACACTTCATATTGCAAAGATTTCAAAAGATCACAAAAATTAACTAAATTATTATTATTATTGAGTGGAGATGTTGTAATATACTATAAACATTTTGATTCTGTCAAAATAAAATAAAAATAAAAATAACCCTATCTTAAAATAAAAATAATTTCAAACTTAAATAATGAAATTAAAAATTGTATGTTATTATTATTATTTTTATTATTTTTGTTAAGGTAAACTTGACTTGGTCAATTTACCAGTGATTTTTGAACTCTAATTTTATGAGAACCCATGGTATTGATGATCTAGTTTGATATCTGTGACCACCCAACTATTCTATTAGCTCATAGCACATTTTTTCCATTCTAGTGGTTTTCTATTTTTTGCAGTTTTCAAGTCCTGAACTTCACGAGATATTTTGAGGCCCTAAACAATGTTATTTTTGGAGAAAAGGGTTGGAAATGATCACTGACTTTATCAACAATAAAAAAATGTACTCCTCGAATAGACTTTTTGAATGGACAATTGTGCACGCCAAATAGAGATCGTATGCTAGAGTTATGACCTTGAAAAGTTGACCTTCTGACTTACCCCATTAGAGGCCACAAGCATTTGGAACTTCATCTCCAAAGGTTAGGTTTTTGGGTGTTTAAGGTTTCAAATTGTTTCTTGATAATTAAAATGCCTCATAGCCTCATTGCAACACAATTTGGGAATGAGCATAACCACAATATCTCTTCTCGGAGATAAGCTACCACCATTCAAGCTAGTTTGCCTTCATTATGCATGTGTACAATTTAAACATTTTTTATTTATTAATTGATGTTGATTTTCATTATATCTCTATGTTTTGATTTTAGATCTATATTTCATTCAATTCCCTTCTTAAATATGAATCAACTAACCCATAGTATTCATGTGAAATATACCATATCTAATGGGGGGAATTAAACCAACCTAATACATCTTAACTCCAAATCTACCAAATGCTAAGAATGATCAAATTTCTTGAGATGTGCACTTGTTTTAGAGTGAAAAGAGTTTTGGTCCCTCTCGATGCTTGCTATATCGAGATTTAAGATGGATCTAGGTTGGGTATTAATTATAAAAAATGGTTCATATATGAGGTAAATGTTAACATCGTTGCAAGAAAGGCTAAATTTGACTTATGCCTTAGTGAAATTTAGTAATTTGATTTTCCACATTAGCACGATGACTTGGATTGAATTTAACTTGTGTGACATGACCTTGTCTACTAGTTTACTCTATAAATTCGAGTTATAGGCTAGAGGTAGAGTTTTCCATGTAGTGATTGCTAAAATCTAGCAATATAGTTCAATTATTTTTAGTTTGACTAAGTTAACTGAGCTCAAGTCCTTAGTTGAGTCAGTTGAAGGTTAGTTGAGTAGTATAACTATTGTTATCTCAGTGATCTCTCAATTAAACTAGTCGATCAGCTAAAAATAGCCGAAACATTCATGGAATTTGAATTTCCCAGCTGAAGTGAAGGAAAAGGCACATTGTAATTATCAATTGTATACTAGTTGAGTATACAAACTTCACATTGATGCAAGTGAATCATTCCCTAGGAATTGCACAAGAAAACAGGAGGAAATTCCTATCTTTTAGAATTAATTTACTCAAGGATTGCATAAGGAAACACAATGAAGTTAGGGCCTTGAATTGGATAAGTGTTGGCCAAAGAAGGAAAGTCAGTAGGAGAACAAGTTTAGAATGTAGGTTGTGCTTTAGGATTGACGCAAGATATTGTAATAGTTTCTCATTCTCATCTGATTAATGAAAAACAATGGAGGGGTCATTCCAATTTGGGTTCCCCTTTAAAATCATTGTTTTCTTGTGGGTTGTATGGTGTCATGTCAGTGCATGTGTTTCTAAATTATGATTACATTCCGCAGAATAGGAGAGAAAATTTGTAATCTCTTGATTTCAATTCAATTTCATTAGTAGTAGAAAATTTCTATTAATTTGTACATGGTATCAAAGTATAAATCACACTAGAAAGTAGTTAAGAGAGCTTCTCCTTCATATATTTTGATTTGCAGATTCAGTGAAGTAGGTTTTCTTTCATGCAGGAAAAATTCTTTCAACGGGTTGAGATTGCAGTATGCCCTAGAGGGAACCTAAAATTTCATAGCTTGGAAGGACATAATGGAAGCTTTACTCGATGATAATGGAGTGTTCGAGCACACCAAAACTAACATTCAAAATACAATAGTATCGAATACACGAAGGTTAGCCCAGTTGAAGAAGGATACCGCAGAAGCTAGGAGGATCATCCTAGAGGGTGTGAGAGACAACATAGTCTCAAATTTACATGAAAAAGAAACTCCATTTGCTATGGTTAAGATCCTAACTTAGTTATTCGAAAATAACAATGATGCTAGGAAATTGGCATTGAGGGAGAAGCTCAGAAACATCCACATGCAAAAAAATGAAACCATTCCACATTACCTTTCTAGATTCACTCAGTGTTGAGAGGAGCTTGGAGGAGTTGCATAAAACATTCCATCTTCGAAATTTGTGAGACTAGCTCTCATAGGCCTTCCAAAATTCTGGCACAACTACTTGGACTCTGTAAATGGAAGGGACAAATTACCAAATTGGGAGAGACTTTGGTCCAATTTGGTGCAGGAAGAAATCTGGAGGAACTTTAGAGATGGTGTAGCATCCAAATCTAAGGAAGATAATTTTTGCTTGGTTGGGAAGGACAAGAAAGCTAAGGGGAAAAAGCCCCAAAGAAAGCCCAAGTCTAGCAAGAACAATGGAAAAAAGAAGGACCTAAGCAAGATAAAATATTTTCAGTCCCATGAATATGGGAACTATGCAAAAACGTGTCCACACAAGAAGTCTAACAAGAAGAATTCAGGAGGAGTAGGAAGTGAAGCACTTGCCTCACAATTCAAATTACACCTCACTCTAATTGCATGCAAGACTAACATTGTAATAGGTAGTTTTTTGTACATAGATTCAAGTGCCTCATTCCATATGACATGATGCAAAGATTTCTTTAGTATCCTTGAGGAGAAGGATCTCCAAATGCACATAGAACTTTGGGATGATGGGTGGTATAGTACCAAAGGAATTGTAACTATAACCGTTAAGAGGGATTCAGGCTCCCATCTTCATGTCAAAGATGTCATGTATGTACCTAGGCTAAAGAAGAACCGGATCTTTGTATTTGTATTGGAGGATAGAGGCTATGATGTTATTTTCACTAATGGGAAATCCTTTCTGAGACATCTAGCTATTGGTCCACTGAAACTGAATGGAGTTAGAGTGAAAAATATCTAAAAAATTGAGGTGGAAGCTTGCACTGCATTGAGTACCAAGGCAGAAAAGCTGCAGAGTTGAGATTTTGGAGAACTCTGCCATAGGCACATGGGATGCTTACACCATGGCGCCTTAAAAATCATGCAACAGATTACCATTGGTCTCCCAAAAGATACCCTTGACTAGCATGATGTCTACAAGGGATGCACATTGGGGAAATATCTCAAATCCACCTTCTAGGGAAAAGATAGCAGAGCAGGAGAAATCTTGGAGCAAGTCCAATATGACATATGTGTAATATTTTCTACAAACTCTACAACAAAACGCATATATTATGTGATTTTTGTTGATGAATTTTCTAGGAAATGTTGGATCTTCTTCATGCAGAATAAGGATAAAGTTTCTCAAAAAAATTTGAATTCACAACATTGGTTGAAAAGGAGAATGGTCAAAAATTGAAAGCCCTGAGAAGTAATAATGGAGGAGAATTTGTTTCTAGAAACTTCAAGGAATTTTGTGCCAAAGAAAGTATTAGAAGAAAATTGATAACACCCCATAACCCATAGAAAAATAAGGTGGTTAAAAGGAACAACTTAATCATAGTGGGAGAAGCAAGAGCCATGTTGCATGATCAATGGATTCCATTACATTTATGGGCGGAAGCATTCAAATCTGTAGTTTATTTCTAGAATAGGAGGCCTCATAGAATACTTGGCATGATCACACTTAAAGAATTTTTATTTGGGAGGAAGCGAGATGTATCTCATTTTCGAATTTTCACAACTACTTTGTATTATGATGTCTCCAAGGCCAATAGGAATAAACTTGGGCCTATAGTTGAGATGGGAGTCTTTTAAGATACATAGAGACACCATATAATCACCCATTGTATTTCCCCTCACTCATGGTGACAGTAGTGAAGAGATATGTCAAATTTAATGAGTAGAAGGTTATGAGATCCTCTCTAGAGAAAGAGATGAGTCTCCCACCAAAGGAGGAGCTTCTAGTTCCAAAGGAGGAGCCTCATACAAAGCTTCAGGATCTTGTGGAGTAGCCACAAGTGGAGGAGTAGACATGAGACTGAGTGGAGGCACCCATTCAACCAGAATATTTTAGAGAGGGGAGGAAGAGAACCAAAGAAACTAAAGGATTGGTGCAGGATGCATGAGTGCATGTGGGAGATCCTACATCTTAGCACAGGAAAAGGAGGTCACTAGACATGTACACTAGGTATATAGCTCCCATGAAAAAACTCATTGAGTCAAAGCCTTCTTCATTTGAGGAAGAAATTTCTCTACCATTGTGGGTTGATTCCATGGTGGAGGAGTATGACCCCATCATGAAAAACAGTGTATGGTAGGTGTTGTTGAGACCAAAGAACAATTCAGTGGTTAGTTCCAAATGTATCTAGAAAGTGAAACATGCAGTTGTTGCAAGAATCAAGAAGTACAAGGCTAGATTTGTGTACAAAGGCTTATCTCCAGTAGAGGGTGTGGACTATGTGAGAGGAAATATTTTCTCCAGTGGAAATATATTCTTCGATCAAAACCATTCTAGCATTAATTGAAAATATGGGGTGGAGTATCCACCAGATACATGTGAAGACCACCGTCCTCATTGGTGTTGTTGAGGAATAAATTTACATAGAGCATTGAGAGGTATTTGAGACATATGATAGGGAGACACATGTGTGTATACTCAAGAGAGCTCTATATGATCTCAAACATGCGCCCTGAGCATGGTACGCTCATATTGATACATATCTTAGTAGATTGGCTTCACCAAAAGTGAATTAGATGTCAATCTCTATCACAATCTGGTAGATGGAAAGTTTCTTATCTTGGTATTATATGTTGATTACTTGATACTTACAGGGGCTAAACATTTCATTCAC
This sequence comes from Pinus tabuliformis, assembly GCA_031772625.1. Taxonomy (NCBI): domain Eukaryota; kingdom Viridiplantae; phylum Streptophyta; class Pinopsida; order Pinales; family Pinaceae; genus Pinus; species Pinus tabuliformis. The sequence goes on from CM062820.1 coordinate 1,552,147,740, forward strand.
CCTTTCGAGGATGACCTTGCAAGAGAATTTAAGATGAAGGATATGGGATTGATGCATTACTTCCTTGGGGTGGAAGTATGGCAGGGTGAAGGAGAGTTGCTTGTGAGTTAGGGGAAGTATTTCTTTGAAATACTTCAGAGATTTCACATGGAGAACTTCAAGCCTATGGACACACCTTTAGCTACAAAATGGAGGAAGGAGTGTGCTTCTTCACAAGAGGTAGTAGATGCCACCATCTACAGAGAACTTGTGGGATCCTTTTCGAAAAATGCTATTCAGTTAATTAGTTGAGTCAAGACATGCTGAAGCCTACTAAGTTGTATTGGAAGGTAGAAAAAGATGTGTTGATATACCTCAGAGGCACAGTCAAGTATAGGTTATGGTACAGGAGGAGATAGGGAGTGAAGCTCCATGGCTTGACTGATGCAGATTGGGCGGGTATTTCATTAGATAGGAAAATTACTTTAGGTGCTATATTCATTGTTGGGCTTGCAACTTTTTCTTAGTACAGTGGGAAACAGAGGTTTGTGGCACTCAACTCAATAGAGGTTTAATACATGGTTGCAAGTAAAGTAGCATTTGAGGCCATATGGATGAGGAAAATAATTGTGGGTTTTTCCAGTCAAGAGATGGATCCAACAGTCATTTATTATGATAATGATATTTTTATTAAACTCTCTCAGAATTGAGTATTTCATGACAAGTCCAAGAACATTGATATCATGTACCATCACTTTCGGGATTGTGTGCAAACGAGAATTATGATGCTATAATATATTCCAACTAAGGAGAAGGATGCAGATATCTTGACAAAGGCATTGTCAAGAGGTAAATTCAAATTCCATAGGTGCATGATAAGGGTGTTGTAAAATTCGAGTTATATGCTATAAGTAGAGTTATGCATGTAGTGATTGCTAAAATTTAGCAATATAGTTAAGTTATTTTTAGTTTGACTCAGTTAACTGAGCTCAAATCCTTAGTTGTGTTAGTTAAAGGTCAGATGAGTAGTAGAATTGTTGTTAACTCAGTCATATCTCAGTTAAACTAGTCAATCAACTAAAAATATCCAAGATATTTATGGAATTCAAATTTCCTAGCATGAGTGGAGGAAAAGGCACACTGTAATTATCAATTACATACTAGTTGAGTGTACAGGCTTGGCATTGAAGCAGATGAATCATTCCTTGGGAATTGTGTGAGCAAATAAGAGGAAATTCCTATCTTTTAGGAGCTAATTTCCTTAAGGATTGCATAAGGAAATAGGAGAAAGTTAGGGCCTTGAATTGGCTAAGTGTTGGACAGAGTAGGACAATTAGCGATAGAACATGTTTACAATGCAAGTTGTGCTTTAGGATCAAAGCAAGACATTTTAATAGTTTCTCATTCTCATTTGATTAATGAAAAGCAGTGGAGGGGTTTTTGCGAGTTGGTTTCCCTTGTAAAATCATTGTCTTATTGTGGTTTTGATGGTTGCATGTCATTAAATGTGTTTCTAAATTGTGATTTCCATTCCACATAATAGTAGAGGAAATTTGTAATCTCTTGATTTCAGTTCGATTTCATGAGAAATAGAAAATTTCTAATAATTTGTATGGTAAATATATATACAGTTAAAAACATGTAACCAAATTCTTAACCATGGATATCCTTAACATGTAAATATGCTTTGTTACAATACCATGGGCTAAGACCATGGCTCAAAAATACCACATACCAATAAAAAAAAACTAACTCTTGTTTATATGACATTTTCTTTTATTAACAAAATTGATTAAAAGGGAAGAACGAGCACAACTACTTTTGAGATGAATATGAACCTTTGATTTATGACTTCTATTAAGAATATTCTATGGAATTAAATCCCTACCATCTACCTAATGATTATTGGTAATTAAATTAAAATTTTATAGGTCCTATTTCGAAATAGACATGGCTACCAAGCTAATTAATTATAAATAATATTGAATACTATATAACTGGCTACTATTGTAGACACTAATATAGATCCATATTAACCACGGATCTAGAAAGTGTCTAAAGGGATCGAATCCCTTGAGGTGTAAATTTCTTTTATAATGCAGAACCTCAAAGAGGGTTGCACCCAAAGATATTAGATCCCTCTACAAAATTGCTAAAATTGTCCTTAAGATTGATGTATAGTAGATGAACTGTAATTTTTCATTGTTTAAATTGTATTTTTGAATGCACAATTGGATCCCCTTATCTTTGGTGGAGTTTAAACAAAATTGATAGGAAAATATATTTGGAAAAGAGCCAAATATAAAATAGTAATGCTCTAACTATAGAAATTTATTTTTTTCAATTCCTTTATATAATACATGCATAGCCTTTTTGAAACCACATATAATATAATATATAATATATACATACTTGACATTGAAATATTTTATTTGGCATTGACATTAATATGTGCTATATTATTCATATTAAAATGTGTTTTTAATTAATATATTTTTTAATACACATGGATATTTCTTAATTCCCAGTATTGAAATATTAAATATTTTTGCTATCAATTGTAATTAAATATTCTTCACTTTCAATTACTTTTTCTCTTTAGAAATTGAAATATTTTACTATGTTAATTTATATTTTTGAAGTTGAAATTGAAATATATATTTATGACTAAAAAGTGAGTTAAATATTTTACTAGATCTCCTTGATACTAGATTGCAATATAACAATGAACCAAGACAATGCAATGAGAATAATACTTTTAATTAAAACTAACCAAATATGTATAGTCATTTTTTGTTTTTACTATAATAATTTTTTTTTATTTAAAAAATATGTTATTGTTATTTTAAAGAGATAAGTATCAAATCAAGCTTTTAGCATGGAAGGAATTCTTCAAATACTCAATAATAACTTTGAAATTTAGATTAGCTATGACACCTTGAAAATGAAATGTTATCTACTAAAACTTTAATGTTCAAATTATTGAAATTTAGATTAGCTATAACACCTTGAAAATGAAGTGTTATCTACTAAAACCTTAATGTTCAAATTAACAATTTCTCAAGCCACGACAAAATATGAAAACATAGAATATTTTATTTCTTTTTAAATTTGGATAAATTATGAAGTGAAATTAGATAAATTTCCTTTTCAGCATCGTACCCTTAGAATCGGGTCCTTGTAACTTCCATGTGCAGTGTGATGACGTATGGATAAAAACATTAATACTCAAAGGTTCTTTGCTGTAATTAATGTCGGTATGATTTGGGTAATGTTTCTACATCAATCTCTTTCTGGGTTACATTCTGAATGGAACAGAGAGTTCTGCGACGTAATAAAAATAATAGAATTATAATATGAAGTATTTTGATAACGTGGCTGCATTCGAGTTAGGTTCTCTATTAATGGCAGTGTACCGATCAAGGTTTCTGTGTTTAGTCAGTTAGAATAGAATGAATGAACGGAGCGGTGGACGCGAATCCAATGTTATTTTTCTGCCATTCCATTATTTTTGGCCAACAGTAGTTATTTATTTCCAATGTTATTACTTTTGGCTAACAGTAGTTATTTATTTCCAATGTTATTACTTTTGGCCAACATCAGTTATTTATCTGTCCTCTGTATTCTGCAGTAACTGCAAGAAGTATCTCTGCAATATTTCGTGGGAGCAGGGATTTGTTTTATTGTACAGGCGATTTTGTCCTTATATTCTAAATATTTATATGGTCAAGATGCTCTATCAAGTTGTACCTACTATCATCTCTTTTTCATGAATTCAGATTTTGTAGAAAGATCGCGTCGTAATGTAAAAGTCGGTTCAGAGATCTGGATATCTTAAACTTTTTGAAGAATAGCTGGAAGTAATAATGTGGGTTGGTGGGGAAAGTACAGAGGGAATTGTCTTTAACCTCATAGGTTCCTCCAATGATATTCGAGGAAGAAATTCATGCCACCCATGCCACGAAGGATGGAAAAGTTGTTTTGCAGATGGGAAAAAAGATGAGGTTAAAGATCATCGTTATTTTCACGGCAGATTTGGGAATATTTTTGAAATATAATGAACAGGGGTGAAATCAAACCATTGTGTTTCGTTCCTGTCATTTTCTCAAAATTCCTGGAAAATATTTCAAAGTTTGTAACAGAATTAAGTTCAATATTTGTAACAAAATTAAGTTCAAACTGAGTTGCACTCATACTGCTAGCGGGAGTTGGGAATTAGTGTCTGTTAATCATATCTTTTAAAACTCCTATCTGTCAAATTTGGAAAATATTTCAAAATATGTAATTGAATTAAGCTCAAATTGAGTTGCACTCTTACTAGCTCTTACCACTAAAAGGAGTTGGAAATTAGTACCAGTGTTTCCTCACTTTTGTAAGCTTGAGAGTTGCTATGAAATGCCTCCCTTTGCTTCAAAGAGAATTTGGGGGCTGTAGAGGTCTTATTTTAGAACTTGCTCTGGCTGCTCTTTTTATGTAACTTTGTAAAACAATTTGGAAAATATTTCAAAATATGTTATTGAATTAAGTTTAAATTAAGCTGTACTCATTATTAGAGGGAGTTGGGAATTAGTGGCAGTGTTTCCTCACTTTTGGAAACTTAGATGGTAAGAAATGCTTCTATTATGTTCAAAGGGAGTTTGAGAGTTTTAGAGGGCTTATTTAGGAACTTTCTCTCTTTGCTTTTTTTTAAATAATTTTGTAAATGTTTTTGTGAATTTGTAAAAGCCCTTTGTTTATAAAAGGTTTTTTAAGTTTAATTTTTTATCAATTCAAATTTAATATATATATATATATATATAGTTAATTGAATAATTTTTTTGTCAACAATATTATTAATAACAAAATGATAATAAAAAAGATTAACCATTTCATTTTTTATTATATAAAGAAAGTGTTCATGTTTTTTAACTTTTTAGTTATATTCACATTCAAAAGCTACAATTATTATTAAATGTATAAGAATGAAACTTTCTACAATAGTACAATAGTATTGGAAAACTTTCATTCATGTTATAAATGATGTCTAATTAGGGTATTCAAACATTGATTATTATTTTTTTATTGATTGATAAAGTAATTTAGAATCATAAACAACATCAAATTGAGAATATAAAATATTTTGAATATTTGATGTTAGTTGAAACTTGAAACAATCATGTTCATTCACATGATAATTAGAGTATTGGAAAACTTTCATTCATGTTATAAATGATGTCTAATTAGGGTATTCCAACATTGATCATTATTTTTTTATTGATTAATAAAGTAATTTAGAATCATAAACAACATCAAATTGAAAATATAAAATATTTTGAATATTTGATGTTAGTTGAAACTTGAAACAATCATGTTCATTCACATGACAATTAGGCAATGGTTATTGTAACATAACCAATGCCATTTTTAAGATGTTGAAGATATGGGGTGTTTCGTGAAATCAACAAATTGAGTGAACTTTTTATCTTTGATACCAAAATCAATCAATTATATAAAATAGATGTAGAGTTTAACAACATAATCATTAGCTACAATGACATTTAACCATCATTTTTATACTTAAGATAAGCATAAAACCTTAAAATAATTTATATCATGAATTTGTCAATTAACATCATGAGCACATAATTGTACAAACTAAAAATAATATTATATATAATAGAAAAAAATTAACTTTGCATTTCATAGCATAGCTAAGTGTACTTATTTTTATGGGAAAATAATCCATGAATTGGGGTAGAAGAAGGATGTTCCACCCAACCAAATGCTCCATTCTACATCGATTCTCTTTGTTGAAGATTCCACCTATGAGATGAGGACATGAACCCATAAGACAACTTTTATTATGTCTAGATCTAATTATTTTCTCACATACCAATTCTTAAGTTCACAATCAATATTTACTCCTAAAATAATTCCAATCCATAGCCCTCTTTCCCCATCTTCCTACACCAAGGCTACCCCTCTTTTCTTAGCAAATCCTTAGAATATCTCACAAAACTCTAGCATAACTTGACCTAGAAATATCACTATTGGTATTACGTTGATTAATAATTGTACTAAAAATTCTTCACTGATAGTGATTATCATTCCATACAACAACAATTCTTTGATAATATATGGCTATAGCATTCCTTAATTTTAATATAGTAAGTTCATGGCAATTTTCTCAAAGAGAAGTATCTTAATTTTCCCGAGCCAAATGATTGTTTGCACGATGTTTAGATTCTTCATTAATTTGAATAGCATCCAAGAATATTTGAACTTGAATTCCCAATTCACTTCCATGAAAAAAAGGTATATCATAACTTTCCATGGCATGAAAGTGTTAGGTATCATTATGAAAACCCACATACTTCTTTCACTGGCTAACCCACGAGGATTTGTAAAATAGGGATTAATTATGATCGAGGGAATTAGTTAAGTTTCATAGGACTCTTAGATAAGTTTGTTACTAAGGATTTTTCCCCTTATCCTTTTTAAGCATCGTGGTATTTTTACTCATATGAATATCCTATTTAAGCCCTCTTATCTTTCCCTTCTTTTGGATATCCTTTTTAAGCCTCATTATCCTTCCTATTTTGTGGATCCATATCCCCCATTCTTTTTCCTTCTCTTCTTTATCTTGTGATATATATTTTCACTATCATTAAATGTACAATCTTACATATTACATCATTCAAATTTTATCCATTTATTATATATGTACACAATATTTGTCAAAAAGTTAAAACTACAGTATTACATTCCCCTCCACATTGAAGCTTTGCAGATGCAAATAATCATCTTTCAATAACAAGAATTCTAAAATAAAAGTTTTAAAATAACTATGAAAATGTGACTTGCATAATTTCCTTTAGCTCCCATGTTACTAACATCTGCATCGCTCACAATACCATCCTCGTATTTGCATGCTTGCAAATATATTGGCTATGTTATACACATTGCACATAATTTTGAATTCACTACCTTGATCACTTCTTTAGTCTTATCATACTAGCATGTACATATATCAATCATCAAGATTAAAAAAAATATAACCATTTTATGGAACACTTATTCCCTCCAAAAGGATTTTCAACCCATAATATAAACTTGTATAATCATAACACAAAGTAAGCATGAAATTTTAACCCAATACATATGTATAGGTATATTCTTTGCTTCACAAGTTTCCTTGGTAACTTTTAGCTCATTATATTTTCTAACACACACTCCTTGATTTGAATCATCATGTCACATGAACCTCTCATGATAGGTTCATTTAAATTACCTCTTCCTTGTTTCACTCATCTTTCAAAGGCTCAAGCATCCCTTATTTTGTTAAATATTCCCCTTGCAAAATTTATCTTTCCAAGTATTTCACATGACTAAGAGTGCCAAATTATAAAATCCCACTAGTAGGCATCTATTGGTAGCTCTAATTGAGCTATCAAAGGGTTCCAACGTGATCACAAAATCCTTTTGCCCAAGTTGTTTAACTCACAAAATTCATCATTTTCCTTTACTAGGTAGATCCACCATTCACATTCCTTATGTATGAAATAGTCCTTATCTTTATTATGGATTCGTTTCATTGGCATGCCCAAGGCACCCATTTTTCTAACTTTTTCTTGCAAAAAATATTTCAATTAGTCCAACAAAATATTTCTACTTACATATTACACAGTTTCATTGCAACATTGTTATCTCCCCTACCACCCCTAGTGAAGGCACGCTACCTAAAACTAACCTTCAAAACGCTAAGATTCAAATTTATTTTCTACCTAGTTTTTAATTCCATATTAAACATATCTTCTACCATTAATGATACCATAACAACATTTTCTATAGGGTTGTATAACCATGCCACTTTATTATAATATGAAAATTCGATATCTTGGTCACCCCACTAGGACCAATTTTTTCATTAAGGTATCCCTAGTACCATAATTTAACCATGAAATGAACCATTATATCAAGCATATACATAACCCAAAATAATAATATAAGCATTCTTAGCACACATAAACTATAGTAAACATATGCACACAAAATAAGACACAACATGAACAACATACAAGGCATACATTACATAACCACTTAGCTTTAATAAAATTATATGAAAATTATATGTTCACTAAGGATGTTACTCCAAGTTGTAGGAATTGGTTTTCTAGGTCTCTTCATAATATGTCATGCTTGATTTGGGGCATGAATCCATACAAAAAAATAATATCTCTTTCACTCATCCTAAAATTCCCACTAGATACTCTTCTATAACACTCATACAACCATCCCAATCTCTATCCATTTTTTCCCCTTTAGTCTACAAAACCCAAGAGGAATCCCCTTCTCCATAATGTAGTACATCAGGTTATATTAGTTGTTATTAGGGAGAGAATGTAGGCTACCTAGGAAAACATCAATTATGAGATAACATGTCTAATGGCAACTAGAATTAGATGTCCAACACAATTTAGCCTCTATTATAGGCTTCCTAGTCTTTCCTTAACCTCTCACACCACACCTATGATAACAATTCATATAGTTTAGAATGAAAATCCACCGCAACTCCCAAAACTATTGAATGTGTATGCAAAAATATAGCTTTCCACTTGGCATATTTCCTAGCTACCTAGACACAAATCCTATGGACAATTTCCTCTTTACAAAAAATAAGGTGAGTTTACTTTAGGTTGTATAAAATAATCATTAAATTTTATTTTCCCCCTTTGACCCCCCTTAGCCCCCCCATTCCATTCTTATATAGCCATAGACCCCATCATTAGCCCCCCCATTCCATTCTTATATAGCCATAGACCCCATCATTCTTAGTCCCACTTCACAAAAACAACAATGCATTTTTATTAGTAACATTATGTATCCTGTTTGCAGTACATACTTTTAATCCTTGGCCACATGATTTGTCTCACTACCATGTATCCCATACATATATAACTACATTCGAATCATAGGGCTATTACATTCGCCTTCACATCTTTTTCTACTATCCTTTATGTAGTCTACAAACAATGGTCAATTTATACAATTCTTACATCAATATCCTATTTACCTCATATGTTAAGTAAATGTGCGTATTCTCTCCACTTGGCACCCTCCTAATTCTCTCTACATTTCTTTTTCTATGCTCTTGTTCATGGGCATGGTGTCCTTCATAATGTTGATATATATATATTTTTTGTATATGTATTCTAGCACCTTCTCCCTTAGAGTATTACTATCATTGGCGTTATTCATTTCAAGTACTTGTTTCCTTCTTTCATTTTCTATCTATTCCTATAACAACCATCAAGAAACATACATGTTATAGCCATTCTTATGTGCAACCGTGTTATACTCCAATTATCAATTTCTTAGTAATTATATTAATTACAAAAATTCTCAAGTGTACACTATAAACATGTATTTAAAAAAAATGCAATCTTAATTGATTACTTATTTCGATGGTCATCATTTATTCCATAAACCTAAAAAGGGTGGGAATTTATCTCACTATCCTTTGAAGCAAGCCCCTCGTTTTTCCAACCATCATCCACACAAATTTTCTACAATAATTCCATTTATGTAAGATTCCTCTTCATTACTGCACTCATTCTTTTAGGCTCAAGAATCCACATCACCCCTAATAGTCCCTCAGGTGATCCATGTTGCCAAATTTTTCACATGCAAGCAACACATCAACTTATTAACTAGATAACCACTTGCAAGATTTTAGTTCAATCCTTGGTAGGATCAAGGTTTCATCAAGCTTCATATTGAGCTCCTTTTATTTTCTTCTATCAATATTCTTTCATAATTATATTCTCATGAGAGTGTTTTTTGTAATACATTTGCATGGGGATACCCTACCATTTAGTGCCTTCACTATATTAATAACTACTCCTAAAATTATCTCAAATGCCCAAGTTAGTAGCAACTTCATTATTCTAATGGTTTTCATATATATATATATATATATATATATATATATATATATATATAAGGTAGTGCAAGATAATGCTACCCATTGTTAGATGTAAAGGAAATATGCAAAAATAGAAATATGATTACTAAAAAGAATTATTAGGGGTACTTAAACAACTTTTTAGGACATCGTGTAAATGGATGAAACATAGACAATCAAATTGTCTTCCTGCATATATATAAATTTTATTTATCAACAATTCTTGTAACTCAAGGAAAATTTCATTGTTCTATGATTGATATGTTGTTTTTCTCTCTAAATCATAATAAATATCTTTGCATTAGGCCCTGGGTTTGGCATTTAAATGTTATACATTTTATAAACAAATTTCTACAGTTGTAGATAATAGATGGGTGTTGTGTATCATTGTTTTTCCATAATTTTTAATGTTGATTTTATATATAATTTTAAATTAAGAAACATAGTGAAGCTTTAAAAATATGAGGTTAACCATCAGCCCCAAGGGTCATACCATATTAGTAATTAGTACTTTTTAAAAAAATTTACTATATAGGTATTCATCTATTATACTGTAGGTTCTTTTCCAATTTCAAAATAAGTCAACCAATCAAAAGTTATCATGGAAATAACATATCAATGCTTTTTTATAGATTTGATATATGTTCAGAAAACATAAATAAAAAATTAATTATTAATTTTTGAAAAAAATATATGTATATATATTTAGAATCTCTACACAAATATTTATAATTTTGTTGAGTTTCATTAGGAATGAGCACATAGTGTATATAGAATCATGGTTGAAATCAGGAAGTTGTAAAAATGGATGTGTTTTTTTATTTATGTAGACCGAACCAAAAGGTTTTTCAATCCTAACCTAAAATCAAAGTTGCGACCTCATCTACCATGTAATTGAAAAATGTGTTCCTCCTAAATTAATAACATGTTCATTACTAATGCACACTCATTACTGACATACATGCTTTATATTAAGATGGATTTGGTTAAATAATTTCCATGCATTATATTAACATGCATGTATTAAATAACATGAACACATTATCTAATGTGCAAATGTGATATAAAACATGTGTGTTATATAACACGCATAGGATCTTTTTCCATATCCATCTACCATTGTTTAGATCTTTCTATCTCTCCCTCTTTCCGTTGTCTCACTTTGCATCCCTCTTCATCCTTTTCTCTCTTATTAGTTATTTATTTCTCTATCCTTATGTATCCTTCCTCTATCGACCTCTCTCTCTCCTTCACTAAGAGTCCCCATCTCTCGCTACCCTCCCACTCCCTCTCTCTGTTCATTTCCCTATCGTTTTATCTCGCTTACTCTCCCTATGTCTCCATCCTCTCTCCTCCAGTTTCCCTATCTCGTTCCTTCTCTCTCTCCCAACATTTTCCTCTTTCTCTCTATCTCTCCACTTCCCTATTCCTCCTTCCCTCTCTTTCTCTCTCTCTTTCTTCCCCCATCTCTCTTCCTCTCACCCTCCCTCTCAATCCATCCCATCACCCTTTTTATTCATTTTTTCTCTCCTCCTCCTTTTCTCTCTCTGTGTTTATGTCACCCTCTTATGTCCCACTCTCTCTCAATTTCGAAGCCTCCCATCTCTCTGTGACTAATCCCCCTATCCTAGATGCTCTCTCTATCTCCTTCTCTACCACTTTATCTCTCTTTCCCTCCCCATATTTCCATCCCCTCTCCCCCTTTCCCTACCCCTTCCTTTTTGTATTTTCGAACGTATTATTGTTCACCAAATCATCTTTGGCAAGTAAGACAAATTAAGGTATGCAATGAAGGTATTTAATCCTCCCAACTTTTGCAGCTAAGACAAATTAAGGCATGCAATGAAGGTATTTAATCCTCCCAACTTTAGCTCACAACTAGCCTTTTTGACCAAAGGGATTATTCTTTTCAGATTTATTTTATGAACAATAAATTCTTCCGCTGTGATAATATACACTATAAATATAGGCCAAAATATATATAAGATATGGTTTGCAAGTAAGATATATGTATGATTTTCAAATTTAATTTAATGTAACAATAACTAAGATCAAAATAAAAAATTGCCCATCCTCCATGCCTAACTTCATACATAACAATTATACACATAACGATTACTATGAACCTAGTTTGAACCATAAAAATAAAAAGTAAACATAATATTTCAAATATCTTGAAAACAAAGAATAAAAATGAACAAGATGGAAAAAAATGAAATAAAGTAGAAAAGTATTGTTTAAGATATATGATAAATTGTAAATGAAATAATAAATTCAACATTCAATTGAATGTATCAAGTATGAAAATTGACATTTACTCTACTAAAATAACGTTTTTCGGCATTAACCACCCTCACATTGTAGGTTCATAAAAGGGAAATTCGAAATGAATCGAAAATACACTATAACAGAATGTATCTAAATTGTGGGAAGAGAAATATCCTTCAACACAATAAATAGCATAACGACATAGGAATAAAAATGTATAGATTATTAGTGATTCACAAAGAATGTCAATATTAGCAATGTTATGACGATGCTTGTAAGATCAATGTGTGAGTTCATACAAATAAAATGTATATTTCATACAAAATTTAATGAACCATCTATCTTTCCATGTGTTTTCATTTAATGGAAAATTTATAATTTCCCTTGTAATGAAATTGGTAAATAATTCCATGTGTACCTTTGTCACTTATTTACACTGGATGAATTAAAATTTAATGGACACATTCTTCTTTATCACTTTCTCCTTCCCTTTCTTTGCAATTACCACCTTAGGCGGGCTTCATGTTTGCACTACTTCAAAACATTCATCATCTTCATCATCGAATTCTTCAATTATTGTTATAATACAATGAGTTTTTGTTGTGGAAAATGTGCTCTATGTCATACCTTCTTAAGCTTTCTAATTTTTTTGTAGTTTTTAGAGGAAATCATAATTTGTCTTTTGAATTATAACTAGGCCATTTCAAACCTATAGTTTAAATTATAAGGTCTTGAGGGTAGATTATGAATTATCTGGTCTAGAAGTACACAAATGTTGAAATCATGACATAAATCATTGACCATTACTTCCCCTATTATGCAATCTCCTATTGCTTCTGGGATATGACTTGAATTTTGTTGGAACACGGTTAATGTTTTAATATAATTGTCTTTAGCAATCAACAATACCTCATGTTTCTAGAAGGATGGAACTCCAAACAATTGAATAAAATCATATTATTCCTTGAAGGCAATGATTTCTTTCTTAGCCAATGTTATTTTCATTTCTTCAATAACATGATTCATTTATTTATATTTCATCATTGACGGAATAATTTGAGCTCTTGGTGAAAGTTCCATGGTTTTGAGTGCAAAATATGGATTTAAGTCAAGCTACTCAATAATGAAGGCTACTTTAGAAATCTTACTCTCTATATGTGGAAAGATATTCTTTATATCAATAATAGTGTTTTATATTATGATGGTTTCACAATCATGCAACAATTCCACATAAGGTTTGGTTTCTTCTACTTTCTCCATAATAGAATGATTCAATTTTTCTCTATCCTTTATAGGAGTCTTTCTCTCTATAGACTCTAAATTCAAATAATTTTACACGGATTATAGCTTTGTCTCTTTTCTCTTTATTATTTTCTACATCCCTCGATTACATCATTCTTTTAGTTACACGCAATTTCTTAAGGAACTACTTGAATTTTCTATTTATCTAACAATATTATTTGATTTTCAAGTTCTGAATCCTTAATTTGAAATCATTATTATTTTTTAGACAAGTGGTCCAATAGAATAATGGATGAATTATGGGCAACAATGTTTTGCTTCAAAACTGAGTTCATCTTTTCTTTATATTCTTCTACTTTATTTTGATGTTGCGACAATTTGGTCTAAATTTATGACTTTTGTTGTTGTAACCTCACTATTTGAGATTCATTTCCTTCCTTTTTCTTCTTTATCTCCTAAACCTACAAATATAATTCATTTCTTCTATTGAAGGAAGCTAGTGTATCAAAGATCCAAAAGTTTATACATTTGGTTTGATTTAGAACTCATAGCAATTTTGATAGTTTTCTTAATTTTGAATTAGGTCTACTTAAAAACACCTACAAATTTTCCAAATTAGTTGTGGAATAAATGATTATTTTAGCTATCATCTCTCTAGTTTGTCTATTCCATTCTACTATATGATTCCCACTGACTTGAGTTAAATCCTCCAAGGTGGTTGTAGTTCTAGGTCCTAGCAATTCATTGCTTCATTTCACTTCAGGTTGAATAACCATCAAATTAAACATGCTTTCTTAAAACCTATATATGAATAAAACCATGGACCTAAACCAACCTTTGAGGCATATATTGTAATCTAACCAATCATATTAGATTGGCTTGTTATTTTTATTGTGTGTTTCTCAAAATTATAACGACTATTTATTTTCCTTTAAAAGATGCTTATGATGTGCTTGTAGATGAAATAATTACCAGTAGGCCTTCTAATTTTCCAGGCTTGATCTCTTTCAACAAATTATTGATTTGATGGGATATTGCTTCTTGAATTTCTTCATTAATTTCCTCCTTTGTATTTTTTTTTTAATCAGTAACATATTTTTTGATCTCTTTAGGTGAATTTCACTTGCAAGAGGATTCAGATACTACATTTCTAAGTGAAGACATTCTAACCATGTTCTCATATACTTGTTCTATGGCACTTGATATTGGACTTTATACTGGAAAGTTGTTCATTGATTGTGTCGTTTATGTATTAGTGATTAATTAAATTGCTTCCTTCACAACTAGCATTTTGTTTTCTACATTATCCTACAAAAAAAAATCATTTATTTCTCCTATCCATGTATGATGATTAGCTTGTACTTCAATTTCAGGTTTTCACTCACGTTGTGTTGAATTTAGTTAACAATGGTATGTTCCATGCTTAGCACAATTACTTCAATTTAATTCTATGCACCCTAATGACAATTTCCATATTAGATTCCAATAGCAATCACATTCATCACATTGACAGTAATTATAGATAGAACACACAATAAAATGTACAAGACAATCCAAGATAAGAGGACACCAGATTTTGGTGGATGTTAGGGAAAAATCCTAATGTGGGGAAAACCATTTGATCATTTCTTCTTATTATTATATCAAATGTTCAATAGAGAGAGAAAGTACAAAAACTCAAAATTGACTTGCCAAATCAAAGTCAAAGCAACCCTGTCAAATCTGTAGTCAACTGCAGTCAAACTCATCCCTAACCAAAAAGTCAAAGATGGTCAATGAAGCTGTAAGACTTTTCCTTTGAAGCTCAGTCAAATGCATTCAAACTCAGCCTCTAGCAGTGGTCAATGTTAGCCCAAAAATATGTGGTCAACACAGGTCAAAGTGCTACTTTTACCTCAGTTCTTGTGCCAAAAAATGTGGCCTACTCAAAATAGATGCCAAAACATGCCCAAAAAGTCAAACTCAATGCTGGTTAACACTGGTCAAACTGCAGAAACATATGAAATTTTTGGCCCTATAATTTTGTCTAGAAATTCGACCTCCTTTGCCACACGTGTGAGAGAGAGAGAATGCCCAATATTTGTACAAACCAATGAGAGAAGGAGAGAGAGGAATGTGTGAGTGATGATGATGCTAAATGAAGTGAGAGGTCACTTGTATTTATACAAGTCATAGAGGGTGAATTGACACATCCATTGGTCTTCATGAGCCTACATGATGATGTGGCTAACCTAAACAATTTGATCATGTGTGCGCATAAATTCAAAAACACACTTCTGCTTGTCCAAAGTAGATAATGTTTATATCAATCTTGGTCCTATCGACAAGGGGAACTTAATGCAATCATCATCTCCATCAAATGAGTTATCCCAAGGTGCTATTTGGCCCTAGTTTACAATTTGAACACGTTGATAAATAGATAAACTAACATTTTCCTCTATCCCAAAATAAATTGGAGGTGATCATATTTAAGGTAAAGTTTTGTTTTGCAATTTAAGATATAAAATGCTTCTCTATAGAATATCATAAGCACTCATGTTTTCTACAAAAATATATAAAATTTCATAGGGAAAAGTAGCAAGAGCTTTCTTTCATTTTCATAAAAAGTCTGAAATATCTACCATAGCCTCTATCTGGCTAGTTCAAACACAAATACCAAAGGGGTGATATAAAATGGTAGACAAATTCAATGTTATCCCTCATATACATCGATTCTTATGATTGTGTAGTCTCTATATGAAAACCAATCCCATGTTTTTCTCTTTATTAATTGTAAAATTTTCTTACACTCCTCTCACATCCTTGGATGAAATTGATTAGTTATTAGATTATTCTCTCAAAAAAGTGTTAGAAAATTATATATTAAGGAGCAATGGAACACATAAAATATTGCAGAAATAGAAACACAGAAAACGCACAAAACAAGAGAGACACAGATATACGTGGTTCACCCAGTTTGGGCTACGTCCACCCCGAACATCCAGTCCTTCCTTTCTATTATCCAGCAAAATGAAGAGACACAACCTACAGCAAATCCGCTGTAATATCCTCTGTTTTCTCTCACAGTCTCACCTCTCTGTTTCTCGCTCACAGAATACACATCTATCACACAGCCTCAAATACAATGCCCTCATACAAAGAGAGGGGTTGCCTTCTAGGGCAAAAAACCCTAAACTAAACATAAGTTCTACTGTCAGATCATCCGCCTAATGAACGGCCCAAATTGACTAGAAATTACTATACTTTTACAAGGCAATTTTATATTTATTATTGGCTTCGGGGCGCTGCCCCCGAGCCGCCGCCGGGGACCGCTGGCCCCCGGACCCCCCAGCCGGGGGGGATCGGCCCCCCCGGACCCCCGCAGGGGGGAAAAGTCCCCCCCGCACCCCCCCGCATGGAGGGGTGTACAAAACTTCCTGGGGTATACATCTGGCTGAAACAAAGACCTCTGAACAATCATGCTCCACACAAAACAAAAAGTATTAGTGTACATTGCATAATTTTCTTCCAGTATGTTTATTACAAGATTGATATCCACTTCATTACCTCATTTTCTTGTCCTACCTTATATTTGATGTTTAATATTATCCCACAATGTTTGAAGAAAAATGGATAATTGAATAAAATAAAATGCACTAAATATGTTTTATATTTGAAGTGAAGGAATTTATTGATTATTCTCAACTAAAAATTGATTAACTTAATAATAAATCTAGGAAAATCAAACATTATAATTGAAGGATTAGCCCTTATTTCATGAATACATATAATTAATACTACATCCACTTCTTTTTCATCATAATACCCTAAAATCATTATCATAAGAGAAAATTATGCGTACTTTAAGATTTGTACACACTATTTTTAAATGTTTCTTTTATTGTTGTTCACTTATGTATTTTCTTGAATTCAGTAATCCCAACATCTTGACAGTAAAATCAATAGATATTTGGAAAATTAGTTTAGAATAATTGGAGTAAACCATACATCTATTTTTGGTATCATAATAAAAGGCAATAAATACTATTATAGCGAGGTCATGATGCATCATAGCTAAAATAGCTCGGAAAAATATAGAATTTTACAGACAAGATTCTTCATATCTTAGAGGTAATGGATACACTCTAATTAGGTCCTGCTAAACATATGACATGCAACTCACCTCCTAATACAATTTTATCATTGTATATTATGTTTTGTTTTAATCATTCAATCCCATTGGAGCACAAAATAGGGTTCAACATCACATACATTGTACTTTGGTACATTAAAGGAGTCATTGATTGTGTTAAACTATCACCATGACATCATGTCAAACTACAAATTCCCATTGAGCATCACACACATCAAAGTATAATCTACTTTGTATACGGTTGATTTGTTTGAAAAATCTATTGTTTGATCCAATTGTAGTGAAACATCCTATTAAATAACTTTCACTTTAAAATCTGGCATTAAATAAAATTCAATTGTGTTTGTGTTGCGATATTCCTCACATTAATGAATTTAAGTGTAATTAACCAAATATTATATAAAAATTTATTTAGAATACCAAATATTATCTAAAAATGTATTTATAATACAAGATACTACTATTAAGACTCTCTCTCTCTCTCTCTCTCTCTCTCCTCTCTCTCTCTCTCTCTCTCCCTCTCCTCTCCCTCTCTCCCTCCCTCCCTTCCTCTCCCCCTCTCCCTCCCTCCCTCCCTCTCCCTCCCTCCCTCCCTCCCTCCTCTCCCTCCCTCCCTCCCTCTCTCTCTCTCCCTCCCTCTCTCTCTCTCCCTCCCTCCTCCCTCTCTCTCTCTCTCCCTCCCTCCTCCCTCTCTCTCTCCTCTCTCTCTCTCTCTCTCTCTCTCTCTCTCTCTCTCTCTCGCCCCCTCCCTCCCTCCCTCTCAGTCCCCTCCCTCTCCCCCTCCCTCCCTCCCTCTCCCCCTCTCCCTCCCTCCCTCCCTCCCTCTCTCCCTCTCCCCCTCTCCCTCCCCCTCCTCTCCCTCCCTCCCTCTCCCTCCCTCCCTCGCTCTCTCTCTCTCTCTCTCTCTCTCTCTCTCTCTCTCGCTCCCTCCCTCCCTCCCTCCCTCCCTCTCTCTCTCTCGCTCCCTCCCTCCCTCCCTCCCTCTCTCTCTCCCTCCCTCCCTCCCTCCCTCTCTCACTCTCTCTCTCTCTCTCTCGTTGTTATAGACATTTTTGGGCCCTACAACCCCAAGCATGAAATGTACATAAAACAAGGGCTCCTAAGTCCCTAAAAGTGTTGTTCTAACCCCTAAAGGAACAAGGTCAACAGATTACAGCTTCTCCCAGAAGTTCTCCATGAGAAACTGCTTAGAATTGGTCAAAACAGGATCATTGCAGCTGCTCCACCTGCTAAGTGTGTTGCATCTCACCCAAATACACTGTGAGGGTGTGTTGCATTTCAAAATTCCCTTCTGTGGGGTGCGATGGGCGAGAAACAACAAATGGCAGTGTCATTCCGCGAGGTGGAGAGGCAATGGAAGCTTCCAGAATCTTCTCATGTGACACTTTCCTCACTGAATTCGACTAAGGATGAGTAAGAGGCCATCAGTCTCCAAGTGGAAGCAAGAACTATCAGAGAGAAGACACTAATCAAATCACAAGCTGACTCATTCCCCTTACAGATATCTATATATGGATCCCTCATCCCAGAGATCCAGAGGCTAGAATTTTGCATATTGTAAGGAATTGTTGTTGGTTTCCTGAGACAAACATCAGATTGATGGGTGATCTAAGCTTTGTTTGAGGTGAAGAGGGGCTTCTTTACTGGGAGGTTGATGTTGGGTCAAAACAACCGGTTGTAACTCCTCTTGGCTCTTTTCTTGTTTATCAATAAAATCTATTTGAGTTTTCCTCCATGCTTTTGTGTCATTGATGCTTGTTACATTTGTATGGTCAATTTACATCTGACCCTAGATTGTTTATGATTATAGATCCATGTCTTTGTATAGTGCTATGCTTCTGTGATCTTACAGGTACTTTGTGAAGCTGGGCGTGCAAGGGAGCAGGTAGCTGAGGACTATCAAAGAAGAGAGGGATCAAATCAGGAGATTGGTGCAAGACAGAGGTTGGTCTTTCTGTTCCTCTCTATCTATAATTCATAAAGGAAAAACAAAAGTAGCTTTTCTCTATTTGTTTCTAAGGCAGCCGTCACACCTTAGTGGGATAGAGCAGTTCTAAATAGACACTTTTCCCTGTAACAAAATGGCGACTCCACTGGGGAGATAATTAGTTAGCTTGTTTATCATTCTTTGTTGTCTATTTCATAAACTTACAGGTAGAATTTTAACTGCATTTGCCATAACAAATGCAAAGTAGATAACTGCTACTTCAATCCATCTACTGGATCTGTTTATGATTTGAACAATTGATTCACAAACTATCTAATTGCCCTTGTGATAGCTCTTAGATCCTCCTTAGATCTACCCCTAATTGTTGCATTACTGATTGCTTTTTGCTCGGCCAAAACCCAAAAACTGAACTGCAAACTATGACCCGAAACCCGAACAGAGTCTCGTTTCTGGCCCAGCGTAGGTACTGTTCAGAGATTCTGAATTTCAGCGCACTTCCCGAGTGGACAACCTGCGCTGCATTTCAGATTCTCTGTGTTACAGGTGCGCTGATCAGACTAGCTCTGTGCAGTTGTGGCTTCTGTGGTTCATTCTTTCCAGTTCTATTCTTGAATTTTACTGCCTGTGATCAGTATATGTCTGTTTGAAACCCCTTTTCCTTACTGTTATTCCGCCTCCTTTGTACAAAAGAACTGTAGATGTTTTTGTGTGTTTGTTGAGTCATTTACAGTTCTCCTTTGCAAAAGTAGCGTAATCGTACTGTCGCCCTTTGATTTGAAATTGTCGCAAGTGTCGATTTCAATCCTAGGAAAGAGTTTGATTGCTGTTGATGGTCGATTATCCCATTACTATTGCTTTTGGTCTGAATTTGTAATTTTCTAGTGTCGAGAACAAGTATTCATTTCAAAATCATAAGGTGTTGTGATCGTCTCCATTTTTTGATTTCGAAAAGAAACTTGTTGATATTTGTCGCTTGAAAAGAAATTCAGATTTGTGCATCAACTTTCTTTTTAGCATTCATATACTAAGAAAGTCGAAAAAACAAATACGTGCATGTGCATTTGCATATAGACAGTCTGATTGGCTTCATTTAGGAAAGTGCATTTAGAGTGTGCTCTTTGCTCTTTGTGAAAAGATTCTGTCTTTCTTTTCCCTAGTAGCTAGGATTTTCATTGCATAAAAGTGATAAAAGTTTGTTTATCATCTTAGATTGCATTTTAGGAATTACATCTACATCTCGTGGTGAACCCGAAAGGCAAACTTCATAAACAAGATGAACTTAAAATAAATCCAATGAATCTAACAACGCTTTGGAACGTAACGCACAACATTTAGAAGTCTAGGCTAGAGACGTATTCCGGCGTCGTAAAGCCTGGTAACTATTGTTTTAACTGATGGTTGGGTGATTCCTCCACTTTGAGATGATAAGTGCCAGTACGGACTTGTGCTCCCACATACCGTCGAGTATATTTTGGGAGACCCCAATAGGCTTAATCCTTTATCCATAGGAAGCCGTGTCTGCCGCCCTATCGATCGCAATGCATTGAACACAACATTCGGGAAGATTTACTGCCGTACCATAAAAAGTATTCTGCAGTTTTGCGATTGGTTTGGTAATCCCTCTACCTAGATTTCCAGAGTAGTCCCTTTCGTTCCTTTTCAGACTCCTTAACGGAAAAGGTCCATCTGAGCACTTGTCACTTCAGGCTCATTAAAAATCGAAGGAGACTAGAGTCATCTTTTGTTTTTTCTCGACTCTTAAAAACTGAAAAAACAAGTTGTGTCAAAGCGTCTAAAATTTATTTTAAACAGAATATTCATTACCCTTTCCTATGTTGATCTTGGGTTGAGAAAATGGAATCCACCAACCAAGGAATTCCCCTTGGAGGAAATCCTAGTCCCTTCTCCTCTTGGGGAGATGTTGGTGCACCCCATATGGCCACCTTGTCGCTTCCAGGACTGACAGTTGGTTTGCCTGTATGGCTCTTCTCAACCTCTGTCATTCAGAACACCACAATTCCTGAACAATCAAACTAGCGACTAGACGAGTCCAGAGTTACCCACCAACCTTCTACTTCCTCTAGTTCTTCCTCTCCTCCTGCCTCTTCGCTTGATGGGGCTGGTAAAGCCAAAAGTCAAGTACCTAAGGAGAAGAAGGAAAAGAAGAAGAAAGAGAAGAAGAAGAAGGAGTCAAAAACGAATGGGGGAAAACGAGTGTCGTCTAGCGAAAATCCACACACTGCACCGACCAGGCCTAAATCGCCATGTGTCATTTGCAAAGGAGACCACTATCACAGAGATTGTCCTTGCATCCCTCGGATCTTAAGGGACTGGTCTCCTCGTATGCACAACCCGGTGTCGTCAACCTCTGATGATCATGTTGAAAACACACCGTCGACTAGTGAAAGTGAAGCCCCAGGACAAAAAGGAAATATAGATTTCCTTGTAAACTGTGCGAAGGCGATCATGCCATCCACCGTTGTCCCTTCTTAGACGAAGCTAAAAGAGTTTTCGATGATCGTCCGGCTTCACCGTTACGACTTCCTCCTGGATATAAAAAACTCTTGCCGAGTCCATCACTAGTTGAAAATCCAGCTGGCCCGCTCAGGTTGTCGGCCGAAGCATCTATCATTGAAGATAAACCATCTGAATCCATACCAGACGAAAGTCAAAAGGTCGAGGCGGAAGTTGACCCGGTCTTGCCTTCAGAGTTTCCATCTTCAGATGATACACTCACTGAAGAGAACAGGATGACACCGTCCAAATTCTTTTCATAAGCACAGACTCCAACGAACATGGGGGCATTTTACCCGTTCCTTTACCGCAGGAAGGAAGTTCGTCAGAGTCATACCCGGCTGTCTATTCAGTCCCACCTCCAAGCAACCTAGTTGTCTCCTTCGACTGGAATCAACTAGGAAGACCCCGTTTACTAGCTAGTGTACCATTCCGAGTCATTGTTCAAATATATAGAATGGTTATGGTTGGTACCATCATAGATGAAGGGGCTTCTGTGAGTATCCTTTCCTCAACTGCTTGGAAAGCGCTTGGTTCACCATCGCTTTTTCCTGAGATGAGAAATCTAATAGGCTTTGATAAAGGAACCAGTCGACCATTAGGGATCCTTCCCGATGTGCCCATAACATTGAGGGGGAAACCGTTAACATGAACGTAATGGTAGTCCAAGGACCCCTGGATTACAATCTACTCCTTGGATGAGACTATATTTATTGCATGGGAGCAATTGTCTCCTCACTCTTTAGAGTAATGTGTTTTCTGCACGAAGGAAGAGTGGTCAAGCTCGTAGACCAGCTTTCATTTCCCAGATCATACAGAGGAAATAGTCATATACCATCCCTAAATGGTCTTTTCACGCAAGAAATGTCTCAATCTCCAGTCCGTCCTCCCGATGAACGCGAGTGATTCGGGGGGACATGACTGAAACCCAGGGGGCATGCACCCTGGTCTGCTTCAGCAAGAAAACTTCGGGTATAGGGTAGGTTTCCGCGAGAGAATATGATTAGTCTGTACCCCCGTCTGTGATTGGAAGAGGGGGTTATTCTAGAACAAGATTCTCTTGTCAAAGTTATGTGAGTGGAGTAGCCTCCTTCACTCACCTTTGTTTATTTCGGTAGACATCGCTGAAGAAGTGTTTTGTTTGCGCTGTAGATGGAACAATATTTGGTAACCTGTAAGAGGTAGGCATCTCTCGGTAAAACAAATGTTTTAACGGACTAAAGAAGGGGTAACCTTGAAACTCTGTTTTATACCTGGGGGCATGCAAGCCTTTTGGCGTGCAAGTGAAGAGCAACTATTTATTTTTTTAAATTTTTAGGACCTCTAACCCTTTAAACTCGTAGGATTGGTCATCTCCTAACTTGCATAAAGAAAGGATGTGGGGCAAAACTCTGAAAGTTGTCGTTTTATATGAGACATTCTTATCACACGACTGGATTAATCGAGTAGTTTTAGCACATAGTTCAAGCTCGTTAAAAAATAAACATAATACATGAGCAAATGTTTCCCCCCGCATTTAAGCTCGTTAAAAAATGAACTATTCCCTGGTAAATAACCATCGTGAATGTAGTACTTCAGCCATTAAAGCCTTGGTCATGTTTGCACCGTCACCTCCACTTTTTCATTGGCCGATCATTCACCGCGCATTTGATTGTTTACCCATTTTGAGGAACAACTGCTAAGAGTGATTTCACTAGCCATCCTTGTAACACTGCCATGATTGGAAAATTCCAAACCTTACCTGGAATCAGCTGCTACCCATTTTATCACTCGTTCCTCAAAAGACGAGTCTCCTTTAAGCTCTTTTCAACTGACTCGTAAAATATGAAAAGATTGCCGAGCCATTGGCCTCTCCAGCTCGTTAAAGGGACAGGAAGTGCTATCCCTCCTATAGATTTTAATCTTTTTGGACCTGAGGGATTATTACACAAAAAGATCGAGCGCTTGTTTTGTTTGGCTCGTTAAAAGTATCGAAAATCCATCCCTTTTGTATTGTTTTATACTTTTTTGGACTTAAGAGATTAGATGACCAAAAAGGAATTTTGGAGTTACCTTTACGTTCCTTTTTAGACTCTCTAAAATTGAAGAGGACCGAGTTATCTTTGTCATTAAACTTGTTAAAAAGATTAATAGCGACAAACTTGTCTATAGACGAGAACGAGTTTCACTATCGCTAGGCTCGTTAAAACATAGCGATGGGTTTGCCCGAAGGGCAAATTATAGAACAAGCATATGTTATCCTCCTCAAGCTTGACAAAAATAAAGAGGTACTGATCAGCAATGACTGGGGAAAATTGGAAAGAAAACTTGAAGAAACTTTGTTGGTATCAAGTCGCTCTTGAACATGACACTTCCACTCCGTGTCCGAGTCGGGTTGGGTTGTTTCATTCACCAGTCACATCACCATGGTCACGCCATACCATCCACATTTGGGGTTAATGCTACCAATCCATCACATCAGTGTCGCCGATATGTTCAAGATAAGTCATTCAGAGAATTCACCTGTGTCTCACCCACTACCATACATTATACTCCATTCTTTCATGACTGCCACCCTGAACCTTATATCACCAGATCGTTTTCACCT